>JAAIIK010000126.1:1327641-1358733 GCA_014706435.1 Silurus glanis
CAAAATATTATCGAGAATAACATCATAATATTTTGAGAATAAAGTCACAATATTTTGAGAATAAAGTCAAAATATTTCGAGAATAAAATCATAATATTTTGAGAATAAGGTTTTGAGAAAAATCGCAAAATTGATGAGAAACGTTTAGCTGTTTTGCATAAAATGTATGTGGAGAATTTAGTTAAATCCTACTTTTTTTACTTACAAAAATTATTTGTCTTTTGGCGCACAGAATTATATTTATTAATTAATTATACTGTTTGTATGTTTGTTTATTTATTGTTTTTTAATGCCATGGCAGCAGAGGTGGCTATTACCGTCGCAAGATCGAGGTGGGTTTGATGAGATGTTCTAGAATTTTACAGAGTTTGGACTACAGCAGAGTTTAGTGGTTATATGTAGTCTTTCAGTTTAATATTCCATAAGTATTTTAGTATTTTCCTCCATATGTACTTTCTAATTTATATGGTCTTGTTTTATGGTCTTGTTTGTTTTACAGTGATGACATCTTGGGGGTTCCAATGGTCAACTCCCAGGATATCGATGGTTAAACCTAATTCAAAGAGGAGTTGTTGTTTCTCAAGCGGCTATGAGGAAAATGATCGAAGAAATTGATCCCGATGGAGTTGAACACAGGTGTGTGACTTTTTCCACAAAACTTGCTCCGACTGTAGTCTGGTAATCTTTGATTTTGTTTACATTTTTAACAGGCCATTAAAACGCCATCGTACTTATCTACTTTAGTTGAAATTCCGATGGAAAAATATTCTGCTCATTCATCTACCCTCCTATCTCTGACCCCTAAAGGCAGCAAACTTTGCCATTACAAACATGGCCTGAGTGTCCTTCGCTACCTTCTTGTATGCGAGCTCGGTGTTATCGGAGCTTTGGCACGACACCCAGCCCTTGGCTTTGTCCCGCGCTTCCTTGCGCAGGACCTGAAGTCGGGAATCTAAGTGCACAGGCCACGAGCCTTCGTCCTCCTCCCCTTCTTCGTGCTGCTCCTGCTTACACAGGTCCTCCAGCGTCGGGGCCTGCAGGTCAGCCTCTATATACGAGTTCCGCGACTGCGTCACCATCTCATGAGGAATCTGAGGGTGGGGGAGGAGAAATTCGATTTTTTTTGTTTAGGAAACTTAGAGTTTTAATGTCACACAATGAAAAGAACCGGTCTATCATATCTCTCTCTCAAAAAAAAGATGGCTATTTAATGTCAATTTCAATCAAATAGAAAAATTATGAGAATTGCCTCAGTGCTGTGCTCAAGATTGTATACAGTGCAAGAAGACATGATTTGATTGGATATCATGAAAGCATTTTTAACCACACCCCTGATTGAAGTATCCAATCAAACTCCACCCCTTTTTCACACTACAATGGCCAATAAGGCATTTGGCCTTGCTCAAGGGGGCCAGTAGTAGGATCTTGGTGGTGGAGGAATTTGAACTCATGACCTCCTGAACCAAAGTCAAATGCCAGGTTGATATATGCCACATGGGAACAAGTCATTGGTGTTTTCAGAGAGTTTGAAAGAGGGAAGGAGAGAAAGAGAGATGGGTGAAAGAAAAGACTTACCTCAAATAGCCGGTTACATTCTGTGATCATATGTGCCAAGCCCTGAGTGGCAGCCAGGTTCTCATTAAGGTCCTTTTGGTCAGGTCTTCCAGTGGCGTATTTCTTCTGCATGGTTCTATAAAGAAGCAGGAACAAAACTTTGATTCTAAATATCCTCAAAAACTATGGAATGTCATTTGAGGCCAGTATTAAACTTCGCCAAAAGTTTGTGGACACCCGGGTACAAGTATGGTATATGCTTTTTGAGCATCGCATTCCACATTTAGCCGCAATTTGCACTTATAATTCCATCCCACTCATCTGTAAAGATGTTCCACTAGATTTTGGAGTGGGCTTGTGGACATTAGTGTTCATCAGCCACAAGGGTGTTAGTAAAGTCAGGTACTGATGTACTGTAGGTGAGGTGATTAATGTTTTCCTTTTTTCCTTTTTATCTTTTATGTTGGAAACAGCACACCGAATAAGCATCACTTCAACTCAAGAAACATCTGGCACAAATGCAAACATTGAAATCATCTGAACGGTTCGTACACAACATACACACTCACATGAATAATCTGATTTTTAATTCAAGGAACTTTCTCTATTTATCAAAGCATGAACGCTCTCTATGAATACCCACCTTGGAGAGAGGTTTTCCTTCTTCAGGATATTGAGGTGGAAAAGGGAGGGCGCTAAGCACACGGCGATATTCATGGGCGTCATCTGATTCTCCTGTACAGAGGAAGTGACATCGCTGAGAAAGCACAGCAAGGTTTGGAGGACCTCTCGGTTCTCATCGGACATCAGCATTATGGCAGCCTGGATCGCCTGTAACCGCTGGTCCTTAGGCACATCTACAAAAATTTACAAAAAAAAACCCCAAAAAGTTGGTCATGCAAACAAAATATAGATTTGGATAATAATTAACGACTGAACTGTTTACATTTACATTCCCAGCATTATGGCACTTCTTTTAAAAGATACAGTCTGGATATACGGAAATGTGGGTTCTTACACTGGTAAATATGGAGGAAGGTTTCTCCCAGTTTGCTGGTGAGGAGTGGCTCGGGAAGATCTCTGAAGAACTGCTTGACCATGTCGGCCACATCGTAGGCGGACTGGTCTTCGTAATTCACGTCCTCCGGAGAGCTTTCGTTCATTTGCCTGAGAGCCTGGATGCGAGATTTCACCCCGGACTTGCGGAAGAGACCCACCTAGGGATTATCAAAGACAGTGAATTATTGGTAACAATGGTGATATGGTATATTCTTGGTGGTTTGGGAAACCCATCAGATGTACCCTCACTGTGCTACTACTGTGTATTTCTACCACAGCTCTAAAAACCTACATATCATTTTGAAGAATCAGGCTTAAAAAAAAAGTCTTCAGGTGGTGTTGATACTGCCCACACCCCGGAGAATATCGAGGCGGTTTGAGCTGCCGTCGTGAGGATCCCTCACCGCTCCGTTCCACAACACGCATCATCGCTGTGTTGAGCTGTTTCTTTGTAATGACCCACAAATGAGCAAACGGGACGTCTTAACTGGTAATGACGCCAAATTTCCCTTTGCGCACCACTCACACCATCACCATTCTAATAAACAGATAATGCTCATTGCACACCAAGTCACTGCTCCATTATAACTAATGGTAAGGGATTGGAAATGAGCTCGCTCCGGTTCCAAACAACTGCAGAGGCTCCAGGGTCGCCGACCAAAAAATTTTCCAAAATTTCCTGTTTCCCTGTGCCAATGTTAGAAATGCTTACTTTTTCATTTAGGCTCCTACGTATGTTCATGTAAAGACCATGTCGAGTAAGAAGCAAGTTTAACAGACGTGGTGGTAAAAACAGACAGTCTGAGAAACCCTCAGCAGCTATGTGTGATTTTCTCATGCAGGGAATGTCACGCTCCGTCAGCCGTGCCATGCGTTGATCAAAGCTGACATAAGCTTAATCAATTCAGTTTGTAATCAGATTCTGTCTGTCTGAAAACGTCTGCCGTGCTTCTCATCTTTAAATGAGATTTCACTGTTGGGGGTTGGGGGAGGGGGGGTGAGCAATATTTTTTTTTTAAATGCAAGAACTTTGGGTTTAGGCACATATACATGAGAAACATACTTCAGGTCTGTATAGATTTCAGAAATATACACAATAAAATATGCTCAGATATAACTAGGTGAAGGTTTTCCCAGGCTAGCTTATACAATTTTTATATCTGAAAGATAAACACTGTAAAATCCACGGTAAAATGTGTAGTATTAGGTTCTATTCGGTGATATTATGAGGCATATAATATTAGTGGGACCCTATATTGGGTGTGTTACGGTACTGTGTGAGGATGAATAAAAGTTGTTGTAAGACGTCATGGCTGGCTGTTGCGTCGTCCGTTTATGAAAGGTTAAGGTATCTATCAAACGACAGAACAAAATGTACATTGCATTCTTTTATATCTTGTGGAGTTGACGAACCTGGTCAAGACACTGGCTCCTGAGGTAGCGGAGAGCCTGCTGGAGGCCCAGAGGTAGAGGCTGCCCGAAACGCTGGACGTGCACTATGAGAGGAACACCAAACACGTTCTTATCCTTATAATCAGGAACCTTCATCCGTTTCATGAACTTTGGAACTGACCTGCAGCACAGAGAATGGTTTTTATAAGCATTTCTAAATGTTGTCTTAATCCAACACTGAGATAACAGATTAACACACAATTCAGTTATATGTTCTTCTTAAGTTCTTTATCTATTAGAACAACCAACATAATTGCACATATATCAATTCTCACCAGGTCCAGCCATGCTTGTTAGACAGTGAGTACTTCTCCATGATGGCTGTGAGGCGCAGTAGAGAGAACTTCTGCAACAGGCTGAGCTGTCCGGCTGATTGGTTGGTGATCTGTAGTGAAGCCACTGAATGGCTGAGGCGGTTGGAGATCTGGAAACTTGGCCATCGCAAACTTAACACACAACAGGAATTATATTTATTATACATTTAGGCAGATCTACAGTACATTGCAATGAATTCTGGATTCCGATTGGTCAGAAAATTCTGATGAAAAAAATTTATTCATTTCCATGTTCAAAAACCTTTTTTTTTTATTTTTTTGGTAACAACATACACTTGTATAAAGATTATAAAAAACGTCTGATTAAAAAGTCCGTCTCTTGGCAACCTGGCAAGCAACATTTCAAGGAGAGGAACAAGTTTTTATAGTAAAAGCGATTTCATAATGGTGATAACAGGAATTAAAGTGATTTGAACATTCCACAGATTAAACAGTAACTACAAACTGAGAAAGAGTAGGATTTGGTTTGGGGACACCTGGTCATAACTATGGTATGTTTTCCTCTTTAGTGTTGTACTATGGAAAACCAATAATAAACAACAAAAACAATTGTGCCTAGTGCCCGGTTCACTGGCTTACAAAGAATCCTTGTATTGTAAACAAGCCAAAATCAGTACTGTGTTCTCTACGAATGTAGATTGAGATCTATGTGATGTTTTTGTTTTCAGCAAAGAATTGCACCAATATCAGAAAATATAATAAAAAGAAATAGATATAAATCTCAAAAATCTTACCGGTTTGGCCTGGTGAGTGATGCCCCGACCCCAGAGTCTCTCCTCTCTCGAATTCCTGTAGATTCAGTTTCATTGAGTGAAACACCATCTCTGTCCCCATCACTGGGTGTAACCTGGCCTTCCAACACCGAGTGACCCTCTAAATCCAGCGTGATATGACTAGAGGACTGTACGTTCCCCTGGCCTTTCCCATCCTGCTCCACCTTGCCTTTTTCCACACTCTCTCCTGTAGGCAGAACGTTCTTGGACCAGTGAGCTACAATCTGTTGCAGGCCATTCACATGCTGCAGGATATCATCCAAATGTGGAAACAAGTCCTCTTTTTCCAAATCGATAAGGTCCCCGGTGCTGGCGTAGAGATGTGAGCCGGGCACATTGTCGTAGATGCTGACCCTGCTGCCACGTGAGCAGCACTGTGTAACGGGCCTGTGCTCTTTTACGATGGGTGGACGTTGGGTTTCAGGAACCCTGCTGAGAGGTGCTGCTGTGGGTGAGAGACTCTCAATGGAAAGAGCTTTTGGGAAAGTTCCAGGCTTGTGGTCTTTTGGGATGTGCACTACTAGGTCTTCGTAAGAGCGGAATTCATTGCGTTTACCCTGAACGATGGTGGAGAAAACGTCCAGGTCATCCAGATACATGCCACTGCGCTTGTGCTCAGCACGGTGGACTTTACGTTCCTTCAGGCTTGGAGTACTGACAGTACTGCCACCGGATTGGCTGCTGCTACCTTCACTGCTCGAATGTGAACTCAACACACCATGGCCATTAATCTCCACACACTCAAGAGCCTTCAAGGTTTGAGGTTCTTGCTGTAGAATGGGAGCGCTGATCACCAAAGTCCTATGTCCATTTTCCTCTGGTTCACGCGACCTCAAAGTCTCCATGCGCCGCAGGAAGTCCTTAGCCCGACTCCGACCCATCTTGCCATGCTTGACAGGAAGTGAGGAGTAGCAAGGATGCTCCGAGGAATGATGGGCTATCCCTAACTTGGGCATTGCGCTTGAGTCGGAGCAGGCACGGCGCGAGCTATCCGAGTCATCCGCACTGTGAGCTCGAAGTCCTGCACTTCCACTGCTACTTTCACTGTGCAAGGACGAGACGTCGGGCTCGCTCAGGTCTGTCAGAACGCTCTCACTGCTGGGTGTGGCCCGGAGGACTGACTCGTCCCCTGGCTCCCTGGGTCCCGCCTCATCAAGGAGACGGGACCAGCGACGGCTGCTCCATTCAAAGGTCCATTTGTCGCTAATAGCAAACAGGTCATCTGAGTCTGAGTCTTCACTCTGTGGGAGCAAGACAGTAGATATGTTTACATGCAGCCGGAAACATGAGCTGCGACTGGCGTTAAAGACAGACCGGGAGACCGGGAGATTTAATTTTAAGTAAGTCGATAAAATAAATGCAGAGTTTTTTCTTTTCTTTTATAAACTCAAAAGTCCCAGTTTGACTTGTAAACCCAGCAGTTGTCAGATTCAAATATAAATTGAATACTTAAACTCATAAAATTAGTTACAAAAAAAGATTTATTACAAAAACCACCTGACAAATATTCTATAAACTTCTTTTGTGTTCTGTCCAGCAAAGACATCTGAAGTACACTATATATGGACAAAAGTTTGTGGTCACCTGACCATAAGATTTTGTGCTTTTTAAAACCACCTCATTCCACACTCAGTCCTAACTTGTTTTTATAATAACCTCCACTCTTCTGGGAAGATGTTCCACCAGATTTGGGAGTGTGTTTGTGGAGATTTGTGCTCAATCAGCAACAAGGCTGTTAGTAAAGTCAGGTACTGATGTAGGTGAGGTGAGGAGGCCTGGGGTGCAGTTAGTGTTCGAGATCATCTCAAAGGTGTTTAGTAGGGTTGAGGTCAGAGATCTAGAGCGGGCCACTCAAGATCTTCCACACACTTCTAACCCATGCAAATTATATCTTAATGGAGCTGGCTTTGTGCACACGCACATGGTCATGCTGAAACTGGTTCGTGTTTCCTAGTTCGAGTGAAGGGAAAATGTAAATCTACCGCATCCGAAGACATCCTATACGACTGTGTGCCTCTGACTTTGCTAAGAGTTTGGAGAAGAACCACACATGGCTGGAAAAGTCAGGTGATCCAATACTTTTGTTCAAATTCAAGGTGTTGGACAAAAACATAATCCTCTGGAATAGTATGCATTGTAAATCTTATATTAAAGCCTTCGACTTATAAAATTCCTTTAGATGGACGATCGCCAGAATCATTAGAGAATTTATATTGATTTTATAGTCAATTGCAGTTGCAATGTTTGGCATAGATCCCATATATATATAAATATATAACTATGAAGGTTTTGAGAGATCTGCAAAATAAATCAAATCAGGCTGATAACCAGTTTTGTATGTTGACATAGGAGGTACATAGACAATGTACTGAAAATAAAAACAATAACACAGAGGAAATACACAGATAATCACATTCTGTAATTAGGCTACATTGGAAAATACATTGTCACAAATTCCATAATAAATTATATAAAAATGTCAAATTATTATAATGTACGGAAATGAATAATACCATTAGTGTGATGTTACATAAAACAGGTGATATGTGTTCAAAAGTTTACTGTCTTCGGTTCCACTTATATAACTTAAATAACTTGCTTCAGGGTGTTTCGTTAACGAAAATGCTCCGATCGACTCCCACCTAGAATGCGGTATTATCAAATTTCACAGAATCTATAATGGGAGGATGAAAAGAGCACATGAACAGGAATGTGGTCCTTTAAATATCCCCCCAAAAAAAGCTTTTCTACTCAAATAATAAGCAGGAAATTCGAATCTCCTGTGGCTCATGTGAGTTATATAGGGTCATGGTATATAAAAAGCCATTGTGCTTACCTTCTTTTTGGGAAGATTTACATCCAGTTTCATCGAGGCACACTTGTTTAACGTGTTGAGTCGCCTGCACAAGACAGAAATAGAACAGAAAAATTTATACAAAAAACGCTTGATATTTGGTTAAACCTTCTTGAAAAGAAAACCTTCTGCACTCCACATGAGATACAGCAGAAGTAGGAAAACGCTTAATCGGATAAAGAGCTCGCATCTTCCTGCCCATGCATGAGCTCTGGCTAGAAGTAAACCCAATTAGTTGTAAAAATCAGCTCCATGCTCTGGTTCTAATTGGGTGAGACTTTCAAGTCTAATTGGTTCTAATTGGCTGAATCTGGTGACGAATGTCTTCAACCCCACCCACTTTTTTGACGTCAGAGGATACTACAAGCAATAAATAAGCGGAAACCTACGGTTTCTTGTAACGCTACTCGTTTTTTATGATGAACTGAAATCGGGACCAAACAAAATAGTCATGTACCAAATTGAAAATCGCGATAAAGTGGGACCACGAGATTCGAACCGCGATAAATCGAGGGACGACTGTACTACTTCTACACTAAAAAGTGGTTCAGTCTTCAAAGCTTATTTTAATGCACTTGATCTAATACTTTTCATTATTTTATCATTTTTTTTAACATATGAACAGTTATAACTAAAAAAAGGAATGTGTATTGGGCAGGCGGTACATAAATAGCTCAAATAAATAAATAAATAGGTCAAGAATGTAATAAAAATTGAATTGAACTGAATAGGAGTTTTTCATATTTCACATTGATGGAATGAGTCTCCAGTGTCAGGCAGGCGTACTGACCCGACGAAGCCTTCGTGCTTTATCCAAAAATGTGACAAGCTGCATTTCTTTCTTAATAACTTTAAAAGCCACTCTTATGTAATAAATAAGAGAAACCAGAAAGTAGCTAGAAAAGGAAAAAAAGGACCCTATGCCCTACTTTAATTAATAAATCATTGTATTTTTTATTCATTTTTTTTTTTTTATTATTATTTCTGACGATGATTTCAGCTTAATTCGATTTTATTTGCGTATCGATTTAAACATTGAACATTGTCCTAAAGCAGACTTAGAGGGAGAAACGAATAAAAAATATACGTTTTATGTTTATAAATGTATCACTATAGATTAAATCTAATAAACAGTACACAGAGAGCGTTCTTCTCTCAGAGCTTGGTTGTTGGGGCTTCGTGGGAAAAGTTGGCTCGAGGTATTAATAGCTGCTAAAAAACAAAACCAACAGTAAAGATGGAAACAGTGATGATACATTTCACACTTGGCATGTGCAAGGAAACAGAGGTTTACAGGATTTATTGTGTGTATCTGGAAACAGATTCTTGGGCGTTCGATGACGGTACGGCTCTAAAACGAGGAAGATGAATGGCGACGTCGATGAGATTTAACGCTGTAGGAGCAGGAGTGACTGGAAACTTTCAGAAGCAAGGATCAGTGTTTATAAAAAAACAAGACACTCGAACGGATCGAAATCCTAAAATATAGTGTGCTAGGACCGATCCTTGATTCACATGTGCTGAGACATTTATTAAACGTTTTTTGTGCAAAATCCAGAATAATTCCACAAATGAAGACCAGTAGGATAAATGTACTGGCGCCCTATATTATATAAGACGGTATGGTATTATAACCTGAGCGCCGCTTCGGCTGAGCTGCATTACTGGATCATTTTCATGCTGAGCCGTAAAAATGTTTAACTCTTTTGTCCTCGTTTTTTATTTCCAACTCTCCCTAAGCTTTCACTTATATGGGTGTGGCGAGCTGTAAATCACACCACCACTCTGACACCTCAAAGAGAGCTGCAGATGTTCTTCCATGGACAATCGAAAGACTGTGCTTGTCAAACAGATTACTTTCAAGTCGGAGGAGATCTATCATGTGTAGATCTATTATCTATTAATGGTCTGGAGGGCAGTCTGTGCAGCTGGGGATGGTTCCACCTTAACAGCCTAAAGATCCATGAAGTTGATGAGCAACTCAAGAACTTTGAGGAATGGATTTGGACTGTAATAAATATCAACAGTCTGCAACAATGGCTCAGGACAACAGTTTGCAGAAGAAGTTCTGCATTTAAGCGGCCTTCACTGCACACCTCAATAATGATTGAACTGTAATGAATGGACATTCGGTGTGGAGGATGAGGACGGGTTCTCTTTCTTCCTCATGCCATCTCAGGGGGTTTTTCTTTGCCACACTCGCCACTGGTTCGCTCATTAGGGTTCAACTTATAGGCACTAAACTTATACGTTCTTTTACACAACTTTAAAACTGCTTTATCTCTGTAAGGCTGCTTTGAGACAATGTAAAAATGAACAGTGAAAGAAATGATAAAAAAAACGAAAATTAATTTATGCATTAGGTGTCACCCCAAATGAGGATGGGTTCCCTTCTTTAAATTAGTGCCGTTAAACGAGCCCAATATGAAACACCCATGTCCCTCCTCTGCACATGTCCAAACCCTCTCAATCTCGCCTCCCTCTGTCTCCAAAACGTCCTACATGCGCTGTCCCTCTAATAAACTCATTTCCAATCCTGTCCATCTTCATCACTCCCAACGAAAACCTCAACATCTTCAGCTCTGCTACCTCCAGCTCCACCGCCTGTCTACTACTCAATGCCACTGTCTCTAAACCATACAACATCTCAGGTCTCACCACAGTCCTATAAACTTTCCATTTCACTCTCACAGATACTCTTCTATCACAAATCACTCCTGCTATCACTCTTCTCCACCCACTCCACCCTGCCTGCACTCTTTTCTTCACTTCTCTAACACACTCTCCATTACTCAAACACCCATATACATATACACACAAAAAGGTTGTACAATCTAAATATCTGCCCTGACTGGACACCAGGTTAAAAAAAAAACAACTACTGAGCCTGTGATGCCTTCACACTGTGTTCTAGAGATTTTTTTCCCCTATTATACACACTGGAATGAAGTCGTTGCTTCCCTGAGGACTTGAGAAAGGAGTGAAAAGTCACGGTGAATGAAGGCGAGAGAGGCAGGAGGTAGCGGCATTGTTCGGTCTCAACGGCGAGCCGGTTTGGAATTTCGATGAGATGCTTAAGGGTTGTTTAGAGTCCGAGCGGGACTAGTCTTGTGAAGCGCGCCTTGCTATCCTGCCCCGTGATTTCCTACCGTGCCCGTCTCCATGGCGACCGGAATTGCCGGACTGTCTCCTTTCCCATCAATATGTACATGCACAAACAAAGCCGGAGGAGCTCGGGCTCAGAGATGTTATAGTTCCTTATGGGTCTTCGGTGTATAAAAGGAACAAATGCAACCAAACTTAATTCAGTTGTACTTGTATTAGCGATTTGAGTAAGGGATATTGTCCCAAAAACAGCTTTAAGAAATAAAATCAATTCTTAAAATCAAAGAGCGGCAAGAAAAACGTAGTGAGATGGTACGAGGAAGAAACCTTGAGAGGAACCAGACTCTGTGAGGAACCCACTCATCTGGGTGAACCCAAATATCCAATCATTGTTGTTCCATCATTGCTGAAGTTCTCAATTGTTCACTAATGGAGACTTGAACGCATGGCAATGGCAACCCCATATCTTATATGATGTAACAGATCATGGTAAATACTGTGTACTGTTTTGACTATGATCAGAGACCCAGACAATGACTGTCAACAAAACAAATGTCCAGAAATAAATTATTTGAAAGGATCCTGTAGTGAATTCACTAATTCCCAATGCCATTTTCACTTTTGAGTCTGGTTCCTCTCAAGGTTTCTTTCTCGCATCATCTCAGGGAGTTTTTCTTGTAGAGCTGTAACTTGTTCCTGATGTTTTTTCTGTTGTTTTCAATATTGTGATTCATTTTCCTCCACCTTTTTTTTCCTTACATGTTTTCTCCTTTTACTCTCCTTACAGTAGTAATATTAAGATTAATATACACACACTACTGTCTATAATGTAGCACTCTATACTTATATTATATTCTATTCAAGTGCAATGAACAAATGAAAAAGAGTTGGGGGTAAAAATGAGGGTTGGTCCAAAGAGGGAAAGATCAAGAAACAGC
Organism: Silurus glanis; assembly: GCA_014706435.1. Classification (NCBI taxonomy): domain Eukaryota; kingdom Metazoa; phylum Chordata; class Actinopteri; order Siluriformes; family Siluridae; genus Silurus; species Silurus glanis. Next base: position 1,339,712 of record JAAIIK010000126.1, read on the forward strand.
TTAATTTCTCCAAACCTGCACCTTAATTTAAAAATTAATATAAAAAAACATTTGTTACCTGCATAAAGGCTCTACGAGGTCTTTATCCAGGAAGTCGTGATCTTTCTTCACAGGCGTGATGTCGATAGGGAACTGTGAATCTACAAAGAAACAGCAAAGATTACAGCGCATTATAAATCTGCCGTTCCTAATTCTGATAACAAGCTATGTATTGTATCTTAATTGATCCTGGATAAATAGTTTTGCATGTTGGAAATCATAATTCGCTACATTCTAATAATTCGCTACGAGCGAATGATAGCCGAGAGCAGCTAAGTTGTTTTGGAAATCTGCATGCTAATTAAAAAAGGCAAGTCCTCCCCTTTAAATTATTAAAAAAAAATAAACTTGGACCTTAGGCAAGCATTACGTGTTACATGAAACACGGTGCCAAGCTTGTGCAACAGCAATGGCACGGCCAGATCCAGACCCTACTAAAAAATAACATTCCATGGGTGCAATTAAGCCCCAAGTAAAACCACAGCCAGGCTCCTCTCAACGATTCCAAAGCAATGCGCATGAAAAGATGTGCTGTCGCTTCCATAGGTAGAAACATTTCTGATGGAAACGAATGTGTGGTTGCGTCTAAATGTCCATCAAAACATTCCATTTCAACATTCTGGATAATATATTAGTAATAACAAAGCCTAAAGGGTTCTTCAGCTGGTTCCTTCTGACTGAGCCTTTAAAGGGTTGTGTGTAAAAACCTGGAATTCTCTTTGAGAGAAGCCTTTGAGTCATTTCCGGTCCAATGAACCCTGCAGGATCCACATTTGTTTCCAAGAACGGTCACTTTTTTTTTCACTTTTGACCTACAGTGATCATCATGTTAAATCTTACATGGATTTTCCACATAAACAAGTTAGGAAGTGAAAATATTTTGAATACAGGAATATCTGTGTGTAATTGTAAAAGCCCCCTCACTATAAAAAAGTAACATTCAACCAAAGTCTCAATCATATGAACCTGATTTAAGCACCCGACAGTTTTGTTTGAAATAATTAAAAAGCGTATAAAAATCTTAACTTATTTTAAATAGCATTTATGTGACGTGTTCTGTAATTTGGTCCGAGGGGTGTACAAACTTTTGCACCCAACTGCCGCTAATGTTTTGTTACATACCTTAAGTTTGAATTTAATGAAAGGTGATTCAGCATATTTCTAGATATCAGTACTCGCATATTATTTGCATATTATTAGTAAAATAATCAGCGGGTTAATGTGACGCATCCAGCGTTGTTTCTTTACCGTTCAATTGTATGGAAAAGTGTTTTCATCTTATATGAGTGCGATTCACCAATACAACAATAAAACCAATTATTACTTTTTTAATTACGTCTTATTTAAAAACAAATAAATAAATAAACACCAAAAAGTGTTTCATCTTTCTCTGACACTGAGACTCCTCCCATTAATGTTTAATATAATATATGATTTGAATACACTATATGAACAATCGTTTGTGGACACCTGACCGCAGGAATCATATGTAGTTTCTGCACATCTTATTCCACATTTAGCCCTCATTTGCTTATATAATAAAGTCAACTCTTCTGGAAAGATGATCCTCTAGATTTTGGAGTGTGCTTATTGAGATTTGTGCTCATTCAGCCACATGGGGGCGTTAGCAAAGCCGGGTTCTGATGTAGGTGAGGTGAGGAGGCCTGGGGTGTTGTTCCAATTCATCCCAAAGCTGTTAGAATTGAGCTCAGAGCTCTATAGCAGGAAGCTGGGTCTCCTATTGCTACCTCATCCAAAGACGTCCTCTACAATTGTATCCCTTCAAGTTTGTGCTAACGGTTTGATGAAGAAGCACATACGGATGGAAAAGTCAGGTGTCCCAATACTTTTGTGTAGGTTGAACGTCCTCGAAAAAAAAAGTACTATAGTTATATAGTGTATATAGTATATAATAGTACTATAACTACTGTTACATTTATTTAATCAAAAATCTTCTGACCAATCAGATTCGAGAATCCGGAAAAACTTATTTTGCAATGTACAATTAGGCAAAATCAATTTTCAAAAGTTTAAAAGTAATAATTTTTAAATTAATGCACAGGTAGACCCCTCTAGTACCCAAACCTACATCTCCTTAGTTTAATCTAGTGTCTTTAAGCCGGACGAAGCCTCTCGTTACAGAGACGGATAGGGCACTGAGTTTTTTAGGCGGAAGACTGTTTTTGCAGCGCTGATGAAACGAGCTTGTTCCCATGCCCTTTCTCTTCGAGCGTGTCCTACTGTAGGATGTTTGGATTGTAACTTTAAACTGGAACAAGTCACGCTGCCCAAATGCCGTCCTCCTTTCCGTCAGCACTTTAAAGTTTTAAAGTACTGTCTTTTTACGTTACTTGGTTTTCCAGACCCAAGCCAGCAGCTGTACAAATGAAATAACAATGAGTCACTCCGAATGCATGAACGAACGAACGAACGAACTTGAGTCGCTATTAAACGCTTGATTTTTCACTTCCGTCCCAAACGATCGGTCTGAGACGACGCTCTTAATTAAGCAGTGACGTCACGTGCCGTTCGAAAGTCTGTAACGTTTTTTTTTGTAAAGTAATCGTAAATACAGTTTCATTTAGCTTTTAAAGTGGGACGTTTTTTTTTTTTGTTTGTTTTTGGTTTTTATATTGGCACGTGGATTGTACGTGGGTTACCTTCAAAAAGCTGCACGTACTGCGGGAAACCGGCAGCTCGGAGCCACTCACAAGCTTCCTTTGCTTCGATTTCTGCAACAGAAAAAAAAACCACAATGATTATTTTTTTATTTATATACAACAATCCACTGTAATGCGTTTTTTACATTTAGATTTTATATGGACAAAAGTTTGACACCTGACTGTTTTTATGTGCTTTTTTTTTGCTACAACTTGTCCCCAGTTTCTCTTATAATAACTTTTTTGAGATGTTCCTCTAGATTTTGGAATGTCCTGGTGAAAATCTGTGCAAATGTGATAGTAAAGCCAGGTACTGAGGTAGGTGAGGTGAGGAGGCCTGGGGCCAAGGAAGCGTTCCAATTTATCCAAAAGTTGTTCAATAGGGTTCTAGAGTTCTATAGCAGGAGATGTTCCAATGCAAAACATGTAAAGCATATCTTCATGGAGCTGGAGCAGGTTTGGGTCTCCTAGTTTAAATGCATGGAAAATTAAATGCTAAAGCATCTTAAGAAACGTTGGAGTAACAGTTTAGGGAAGAACCACATATGGCTGGAAAATGTTGGGTGTCCCAATAGTTTTGCCATATAGTGTATGTATAGCTACCACTGGTTCTCACTACAGTTTCCTGAATTATCGGGGCGTTTGAATACAAACTGAGTACACACACACACACACACACACACACACACACACACACACACACACAGTCCAAGACTGGGAACAATACACAATAGAACACGACACATACTATTAATCCAGCCCATGTGAAGACAAACAAATCCCAACACTCTTCCACGTTACATCATCGTAAAGACTAACAGATGTAGTCTTCACCGATGTCCTTTATTTTTTTCCATGACATTTTTTCATGCTGTGATGTGATGGAAACTCCGTCTCGCTCTTTCAAACCGACCACTTCAGGTTCTCCAAACAAGATTTCTCATTAACGACACACATCAACCCGACACAACTCGCGTTCTCCTCGCAAAAAAGGGGCCAGAGCGCCAAGACTATTTTTAGTTCGGAGCCAGATCTGGTCTGTTTTTCTTTCTTCCTGTCAGTGTTCGAATGCTATGCGGTTTCAACAAAAGCGCTTGAAAACCTTGCATGCACATATCTTCAGGGAGAGATCTGATACTCTTTAAAACTATAGCTCATTATGGACGCTTTCCCAGGGGGACACTGATTGACGCACCGAATGGATCTTCATCACACCCGTTCAAACCACTGAACCGGTCTGTTGTAAATATAAAAAAACAATGGCTGCTTTTAGTGTTTTCGCAGAGCTAGAAAGTGAGTCACATGAGTGCTTTAGGGCTTATGAATTGTGCGTGTGAGCACGTCAACCAGGGGGGAAATGCGTTTATCGTGTGTCAACCACCTGCAAAAACAAAATCAGATGATTCCTTTGTGGTCAGAAACAGTCTATGAAGCTTAGCATGTCTTAGCAATTTGTTAGCAATTTCCAGAAAGACGGATTTGAGGTAATGATTTCTCCAAAACAGATAGTAATCTACTGTAGTGCAGTCATGATTTAGGTCATATAGCTACCAAAATTCAATCTGATTATTATTTTTATTACATTTATTTATTTAAATGTTCTATAAAAATTCCTGGGAACACTGGGTTTTGGATCCACTATGAAAACTGACATATCGCACTATATGGACAAACGCTTGTGGAACATATGATTTTTGTGTGTTTTGTAAACATCCAGTTCCGCACTCAGTCTCCATTTGCATTTCTAATAAAATCCTATCTTCTGGGAAGATTTTGAAGTGTACTTTTGGAGATTTGTGTGAGATTCGTTCAGCCACAAGGGTGTAAATTCAGGTACTTATGTAGGTGAGGTGAGGAGGCCTGGGCTTGAATCAGTGTTCACATTCATCCCAAAGTTATTCAATAGGGTTTGGAGCTCTATAGCAGGAGATCTTCCAGTCCAAACCATGTGAAGCATATCTTCATGGAGCTGGTTTGTGGATTGGGTATTGTCATGTTGGAACAAGTTTGGGTCTCCTGATTCGGGTGAAAGGAAAATTGTATGCCACCGCATCCAAAGGCATCCTGTACATTGTGTGCCTTCAGCTTTGTAGTACCAGTTTGGGGGAAAAAACTACAAACGAGTGGAAAAGTCAGGTGTCTCGAATACTTTTGTCAATTGTTAAAAGTGCTTTACAATCAAATAAAATTGCTGGGTCGAGTCATAATGGGGTGCTAGTTCCTATCAGGATCCTACCATGCACACACATATTCCCAGCTAATCCAAGTGAAAACTTTATGGGGGTTGAGAAGAAACTGGAGAACTGACTGGAACATCTAGGCAGAAAGGACGAAACCATCCATTCAGAGTGTAACCCAAGCTCAGGATTACTCAGGAACTCTACCACCGCTGTACCACCTCCAAACAATACAATCAGTGCAAAAAAAGTCATTAATAAACAGGGCTTTTACTTCAGGAGCCTCCAAGATTGTGTGTTTTTTTTTTTTTATGCCCATTATTGAGCTGTTTGGAGAAAAAAAAAACAGGATGATTCCAGTTTGGACAATAACAACGTTCCGAGTTATAGCAAAAAAAAAAAAAAAAAAAATGAAGGAAACAGTGAGGAAAAGGAAAAAAGAGGGAAGTGGAAAAGCTGAGCGCAACAGCATTAACGAACAAAGAGAGAGAGGAACCACACAAGAACCGATAGACCTGGTGAAGCTTCTTCCTTTTTTAATCATGTGGTGTAAATTGGTAAAGACTTTCGAGAACATAAAACCCACTCTCCAACACCACACACTTCTCCTGGCATTGTTTAAACTACAACCACACCCCGAACCTCGTGAGCCTCTGGAAAAGGAAAAGACCCACAGGATTATGTCAGGGTGTTTACCATGTCTGGGACTCATTGACACAATGATTATTGTCCATCCGATGCATGTTTTCTCACTGTTTCCAAAAGAATCATCAATAACCTGGGATGTTTAGACATGCCTGCTTTTTCTGAGAGTTTAAAAAAGGCTTGTGGAAATGTTTATCTCGACCCGACGCTAGAACTTTTTTCCCCTCTGCAAATATTAGCAAAGCGACGTCCTTGAGCACAAATGAACTGTGACCTACCCTCAGCCAGACGCCTGTTGGGTCACCACCTAAGAGCAAACACACCATCAGCCATTAGTCTCGCTGAACTCGGATGCAGCCTCTTTTCTTTCAGTCTGTCTTGAGTCATTGTGAGAGTAAACCTGAGCTGAGAAATCGGGGATGTAATACATTCTGTAACCATATACCCCACCATCCTGCGTTCACACTCCCCCTCTTGTTGCGATGTCTCAGGGAAGAGAACTATGTGCCATAATTAGGGGTCAGGATAGTGTCAAAGGCGGCATGCTAGTGCAGCAGGTCACATTGGCGCCTCGCAGCTCCACTGTTCAATCCCGAGCTCAGGTTTCTATTTGTGTGGAGTTTTGCATGTTCATGTTCTCCATGCAAGGTTCTGGTGTCCATCCAAACTTCCAAAAACATGCCAGTATGTGGGCTGACAATGCTCAATTGCCTCAAGGTGGAAATGTGTGTTTGGTGCTGTGTGACAGACTGGTGGCCAGCTCAACCAGTGTTCCCTACACAATACATCTTATCTATTAAAAAATAATCATTTAAAAATATCCATAATCCAACTTTTGTACTTGAAATGAAAATTTCCAAGGGATATAAGCGATTTACCACCACGTCGTTGGAGCACTTTATCGAAAATTCCTATCCACATACCACAGCCTATCCTGCTGAAAACTGTCTCTGACTAAATTAGGAGTCATGTGATGCACTGTCTGGTCCAGGATGAATCGCAGTGTTACCAGGACAGGCTTCAGATACTGTTCAACCATGGCCAGGACAAAGCTCTTACTGGAGATGAATGAATGGCTAGTTACGGTTGATAACAGATAGAATTTAAGCTATTAAGAAACTATTAAACGCAAGAACATCGGCCTGCTGGTGTGTTAGATGGTCATTAAATACTAATACTACTAATAATAAGTTCCCAAAGTGGGATCTAAAAAATCCTAAAAAAGCACAGCATTTCATTTCATTTTTGATTTCGAAAAAAAAAAGCACAATATAAAACAAAATATACAAAAACGCAACAAATTTATTAAAACACCAGAGGAAAAAAATAAAATGTCCATAAGACGTTTTCCATTTCAAAATGTCTGACTAGTTCTATGAGCACTAACGTTTTATTTTCTCTGTCCTTTCATTGTTTTAGCTCACTTACAAAAACTACGTGTAAACGGAGCGAACTGATAAATTGCGCTGACTGTGCGTTTAAACAATGGATTGCATTCTAAAGACTAAAGAATAAATCATTCTAATTGAAATCAAGCAACAATTCAGATCGCAATAGTGTCGTGGATATGCATTCCATTTAATCACGTGGAACCCGACTGGGTTGTGTGAATAAAAAGAAGAGTACATATTAGTCTTAGACAATTCTGCACTGTACACAAGGTCTGAATCGGTAAAAATGTTGTGAAAAGGTCACTATTAGGGTATTTTGAGATTCCAGCTTGTTTTGACCGCCAAATTCACAAGACAAAAATTATAATAGTCTCAACATCTATTTTAACTTTCTGGATTTGATGTATCTGAACCTGAATCAGCGTATAGTATAAGAAGAAAATCACCGCAACGCAATTTTAAGTCATTACTCTTCAATATATGGGCAAAAAGTGGGAGAATTAACTTCACCCAAACCTGAAGATATGCTTTGGAGTGGAGGATTTTGAGTGTCCTGCTATAGAGTTATGACTTCAACCCTATAGAACACTTCTGGGATGAATTCGAACATCACCCCAGGCCTCCTCACCTCACCTACATCACTACCTGACTTTACTAGCACACATTTACCTGAACGAATCTCACACAAAACTACACAAACACACCCTAAGATCTAGTGGAGCATCTTCCCAGAAGAGAGGAGGTTTTTCTAACAGCAAATGAGGACTAAACATGGACAAACCTTTTTCCATATAGTGTCAGTAATAATCTTGAAGTCAAAAATGACAAAGTATTCGATGGATAATAGAATCGATAAGTTGTCAAATATAAGAAATGGTAGCAAGGTTTTGAGTCAAAATAATGAAATGTTAAATCTAAATCAATGGCAAATAATGACGTTTATCAATCAGAGAAATCAGATATTAGGATTGAATAATGACATCACCTTGTTCTTACAACTTGCAGCTCAGGAATGCTACATATTATATTTGTAGATCTTTTTTTATTGTAATTAGTATATATATATAATTTTTTAAATAGATAGATAGATAGATAGATAGATAGATAGATAGATAGATAGATAGATAGATAGATAGATAGATAGATAGATAGATAGATAGATAGATAGACAGATAGAAAATGAACAACTCATTCTATCGCTCGGACAATGCCTAAAAATGCTGAGTGGGTTGTTTATCCGCCGAAACGCATTTCTTGTATTATTTACCGCAACTGCATAAGAGACACAATCCATTATACAACACTAAGAAGAAGTCAGATACTGCAAACTCTGCTTGTATTGAAGAAGTGATGACACAGTGCATCTGCCAATAGTGATGGATTGTAAGACTTAGAAATAGGCACCACTCTCAGGTAAGAGCCAAGAGCCATACATCAGGCTCTGCTTTTCTTCCACAGAAGCATGTGGAGATAATTCCTTCTCGTAATACTGAGATTTGAACATCGTCTAATAAAAAAAAAAAAGGTACTTACGAGAAATTTTCATGAGTGTTCTGTTTGGAGCAGCTCTGCTACCATGATTAAACCACGTTCATTCTGACTTTCTAGGATCACTCCTTTTTTTCACTTCTCCTCTGCTTTAATTGATCTCATCTGCTTCTTTCGCTTCGCTCGGCCCCGCTTGCTTTCTCTGCCTCTCCGGGTTTTTTTTAACAACTCCTCTCTCTTCCTGCAGTCATATACATGAACCCCTAGTGACTCCCCTCCCTGACATGCTCTCAGACCCACCCCCTTTTTCCTTCTCCCAATAAAACTGCCGCAGCTCTTTTTCCGAGTGCTTTTAACACGTTTTTTTGGCAGCACCGTCCTGGCTGGGTGCCACGGTGGCATGTCGTAACTTGCGACTTTTTTTAAACCTTCCCGTTGTCTGAAGCAATCAAACTTAAACGTCGTCATCATCAGAGTCGTATCTTCGAACTCGTGACCCGGTGTCATCCGTCTAGTGTAGTTTCGTGAAAGAGATTGAATGACTCGTTACAGTAATGATGATAAATGCGGACTTTTTTGCTAGTAAGAAGTCCTGGAGGGAAAATTTGGGAGCAAATTTCCAGCAAGAAGAGGTCGAAAAGAACGAAAGAAAAAAAGCGTAGGCTGTTCAAAAAAATGTGGAAAACATGACCTCACGCCCAGGCAACCAGCATCCAGTGAATCAGTGCGCTCCGTGGCTGCCTGTGCAGCATGCTCACACCGTCCCTGGTCTGTGTAAGCTCGCTGTGCCCTCCTCACACGCCAGCCCGATGTCTGTGGCCCGACTGGATCACTGGACGTGGGCGAAAACCACAACAATCCGGCGATACAAGCAGGACAAAGCACAAGCAGCTCGCAAAATGCCACCGAGGATTCCATTCAAGTCAAAGAGACAGCTTTGTTAACTGCACAAATCAGCATCACAGCTTGTACCAAAACCCTATTTAAACTAATTTCTCTTCCTGCTCAGAAAGGATTTTGTAGCTCCGGCATCTATAGCAGTAGCTCCTGGCTGTAGGTTGAATTTAATATCATCGGTGAAGTATATTTATATACTATACCATGGTGAAAGTTAGTACACAAACATGAATAATTGGAAGGAAGGTGTGTGTTAAAGATTCATTCATTAAATGCATTTGAAATAATTGTTGCAACAGTTGCATAGTGAGAAAGCTGTTGTACGCATTTCCTAGTGGCCCTACTGAGGTAAACGGAGGATAAATGATTAATGGGTTGAGGCACAAGTTGCCAAGACAGGAGGTGAAATTGACGAATTATGAGAAATATAACACACAGAAAAAGGCACCAGGAGTAAACACTAACAGCTTCATTGTTAGTAGAGGTGCAGCACAAATGCACATTGTTCACTTCCTCTCTCGCTCTCTCTCTCTCTCTCTCTCTCTCTCTCTCTCTCTCTTTCTAATAACTTATTCATTAATAACTTTAATAATACAATACAATTCAGTCATGAGTATAAAGAATGCCATTGGATATTATATGGTAATATAAAATTTTCCCTTCACTTAAACTATGAGACCCAAATCTGTTCTAGCATGACATTGCCCCTATGCACAAAGCCAGCTCCATGAAGATATTCTTTACATGGTTTAGAGTGGAAGATCTTCAGTTGGCCTGCTCTAGTCTGATCTCAATCCTGTGTAACAGCTTTAGGATGAATTGTAACACTGAGGCCTCATCACCCTACTGAACATCAGTACCTCACTTATAACTGACTATATTCAGACCAAGGAGGAGGTTTATGGAAGACATGCAGGTAGTTGGGTTGAAAGAGGCAGATGTAGAGGACAGGGTGGTATGGAGACGGATGATCCGCTGTGGCGACCCCTAATGGGAGAAGCCGAAAGAAGAAGAAGAAGATACATACATACTATGGACAAAAGCATTGGGGCACCTGACTTTTCCAGCCATATTTGGTTCTTTCCCAAACTGTGATCGCAAAGCCGAAGGAACACAATTGTATATGATGCCTTTGGATGCAGTAGCATGACATTTTAAATTTACTTGAACTAGGAGACCCAAACCTGCTCTATGAAGATATGCATTACATGGGTTGAGTGGCCTGCTATAAATCTCTGTCATCCTTATTGAACACTTTTGGACCTCAGGCCTCTTCCAAGTTTGTGGACGTATTATTATACATTCATGTAAGGAGTCTCCACTCTCCGCTCTTTGCAATACAGTGCAACCTCGATACTCGCGGGGGTTAAGTTCTATGACCCCTCGCGAGTAACAAAAAATCGTGAGGTTTTGATGGATCCTTTTTCAAGTCAAGTCAAGTTTATTTCTATAGCGCTTTTCACAACAGACATTGTCTCAAAGCAGCTTTACAGAAATCAACAGTCAAGGTGAACGGCGTGCATTTATCCCTGATGAGCAGCCGTGGCGACTGTGGCAAGGAAAAACTCCCTTAGATGTTATGAGGAAGAAACCTTGAGAGGAACCAGACTCAAAAGGGGAACCCATCCTCATTTGGGTGACATCAAGAGTTTGATCATAAATCTTTCAACAATACAGAACACTGGAGAGAGAGAACTAACATGAGTACTGGAGTATAAGATTATAAGTAATAATCTTTCTACAGTCTTATACAGTCTGTATAAGAGGAATTGTACATGTACTGTAGTGTAAACTCAACAAAAATTGTGAATTACTTGTCATAAATGATTTATTTACTACTTTAAATGCATAAAACAATAATTAAATATTTTTTTTACATTTTTATGTCATTTATTAGTACAAACTCTGTTTTGAAATGTTACTCCAAACATTCAAACCAGAAACTATCAGATATTTCGCGAGTTACTCTCAGTCCGGTTCCAAATGAAAAGTCACGAACTATCGAGGTTGCGAGAATCGAGGTTCCGCTGTATTCATATTCATAAAGTGTAAGTCATCATTTTCCAGCAGTCTTCACGGCAGGGGAATTCGCACTTGTTTCCATTTTCCCTCTAATAGGACAAGCTGCATATTTCTGGTCTTATTAACTACAAAGGAAAACTAAAGAATAAATAGAGAATGATAAGCTAATGAATTATCATAGCTGTTATGATGTAAGTACTACCAAGAAACTATGTTGTTTTGCAAATGTCTTAAAAGATTTATTAAAATTCCTTATAAATGGGGGAAAAGATCTGATGTTTGGACCAGGTTGGGTCTTGCTGTTATAGGAAAAATCGTGTTGCGCAACATGGCAGCACATTCGTTATTGAACCTTTAACAAGAAATGGCTTGGGTCGATTCAATCCTGTATTCCTTATGTAATGTATAATAGCCTTGGTATTGCATTCAACACACAAGATCTGCCGCTGCCAAAGAGTTATGACCCATACAAGTATACATATATACAAGTAGCTTTCAAGGTTAACTCAATACACACCCAGTGACAAGCTGTTTTTAATATAACGAATGAGAGTTACGTTTTTTGGTCAGGGTATTACTTCCACACCATTTGCTAAGTACTTTGCATGAATTTAGCTTAGTGGAAGTGGTAGCGTAATGGTTAAGGCATTAGGCTTTGGAGTTCAAATCCCAGCAACACCAAGCTGGGCCCCTGAGAAAGTCCCTTAACCCCATAGTTATAAATGGCATAGATGTAAAATGTAGCACTGTACAGAGAAACACAATGTTATAGCAGTTAAAACGCAGTTAAACGCTATTATTTAACACAGCAACACCAGACAAACGTATAACAAACGTATAAACCGCCTTTGATTATTGAAACTTGTACGAGAATGGGGTTGTTTTTTTTTTTATATATATATTTATACAGTATATAACTTTTCCTGGCAAACGAATTCAGTCATAGTTAAAACATAACTAATCTGTAGTGTTGCGTAAGACTGCCAATTTACACATTCTGCTATAACAAACCTGAACCTCAGCCCATACTGTACCACAGTGGGGTTTTTTCTTCTTACAGCACCGTGTTTATGTATTGGGTTTCCAATAAAAGCCAAGTGACGCAACTTCTCTTTATAAACCACTTCATGTATTTTACTCCTCTATTTCGAAAATGGCTTTAAGGTAAACTAGACCATCGTGATGAAGAGGATAATAGGCTACAGGAAATAGATACAGTCTTTACAGACATGTCTGCAACCAAAACTCCCCCCCCCAAACTGCATAACTCAAACCAGGCATGACAATGAATCAGAGTCTGCATTAGGCTCGACTTGGCTCTCATTCTGTAAATTATGATAAACAGAAACCTGTAAACAAAGCACTGTTAGTCTTCCGAGATCTGAAGATGAGATGAGGTGACTGACGGGAAAGGTTTGAAAATGTCAGCGTACCCACCGGACTGACTAGGTGGAAAGTCACGAAGGTATGACTGTGCCATAAATCAGGTGTGACACATGACTGAGTTCTAGCTGGAAACAATGAGTGCAGTAATTACTCCAGTCACGTACCTGGTAAAAAGGTGTTACGGTGTAGGTACTAATTATATAACACATCAAATTAACTAGGAAAATGGATAGAACCATTTTTACAACATACAATATATTTAACTCTGTTAGTCATGTATACAAATACTTAAATAAGCTATGAGCTCTGTGTATGGTTGTGTACTATGGTTGTGACCCAAACACATATGCAGGTTAAGGCAGAGTGGCAGGGTTCTCGGATTCGTGTCAGAACAGAGAGACTGTTAAGGTTCTGTACAAAAGGGATTGTTTATCACACACCTCCCTTACATTTCATCAGATGGCTTATGCTCACTTCTTGGAAGCTGAACTCCCCTGGGGTTTCCCAAATTCTGTACCAAACAGTGGACCTTCAGCAATCCAACATTTCGCACTCGCAACTCACCATCCGGTTTCGTTAATGAATTATCGCCCTGTATCTTCCAACCTGAGCGCATACTTTCCTACCAGTGTAATTTCCCGCAAGTACGCTGCCTGGCTCTGACATTGTGCTCAGAATTCCTTCCTCATGCCCACCAGAGCTGTGGGATCTCTCCAGCTCATGTTCGAAGACCTTTTGTAATTCGCATGCTTACCCACTAGGGGTGCTTATGTTAATTAAAAACCTGGGGCTGAGAAATAATGCGACAGCATTCTCACACCGTTATCACCGCGACCTAGGGCATTTAGGAATAAAGCTAAGATTTGCTTGGACAGCAAAAAAATTAAGTGTTTGAGTGAAAAAAGTGTCATTTGAGTCTTTTAAACAATCAACACCTTTATTAATATAGAACTTTGATAAACTAAAAATTTCCCCAAAAATATGATGTCATAGGGTTGTCAGTCACGTCAAGAGGTCAACCGATATGGGTTTTTCTCAGGGCATCCGATGGATGATATACTGTATGATGATCATTTCTTTCCCCCTTCATCTCATAAAATCTAACTCTTAAATAATAACGGCAGGTGTAAACACTGCGTGCTTTATATATTCACAGTTATACCTCTTCCGGTTTCCCTGTTTGGATGCCAAATACAGACTACTGCCACCTGCTGGTATGAGAGAGTTATATACAGAACGTACACGGACGATGCCGATTCATAAACAAATGTTAAAAATCGGTCGACCTCTAGTCAACTCTAACCTAAACATTGACATTTTCTGCCCATCATTTTTATCCATTCATCATGTGGCCATCCGTTATCCCTGATTCTTTCCAAGGTGATGTTGCATTCTCAAATCTGATTGGTCAGAAGGTTTGAATATGTTATCATATATCTATAATATATTAATATCGAATGCACTTGCTTCAATACAACTGACTTTTCCATCCATATATGGTTCTTCCCCAAACTGTTACCTCAATGTTGAAGGTCCACAACTGTATAGGACGTCCCTGGATGTGGTAGCATGACATTTTCCCTTCACTTAAACTAAAAGAGCCAAACTTGTTACAGCATGATAATGGCAATGTACACAAATCTGGCTTAACATGGTTTTACATGCTTTACACGGGTTGGAAGTGTGTCGAAGATCTCGAGTGGCCTCACCTTCATCAGTACCTGACTTTATTAACACCCTATTGGCTCCAAATATATACTCCAAGATATATAGCCTGGGGCTGTGGTATAAGCCGAAAACACTTTAAGATGTTGTTAAAATTAAATTAAATGCCAATTCAGTCACAATGAAACAGTAGACGTTAAAACATTGTTTGTTTGCTAACTGCCAACGCACCAATGGAAATTCTTGAAAACGTTCCATGGGCACCTCATTTCGTGTTTCGGCGATGTGCCATGGCCCCCAAGGTCTCCTGACTTGTCATCATGTGATTTCTTCCTATGGGGTACCCACAATTGATCAACAGCAAAGGATTGAAAGCTGCATTCAAGAGGATGGCCGTCATCTTAATGACATTATTTTTCAAAACTTAAAAAGTCACAGAAATGGCACCTCTGTTTTTGGGAAAAAAAAAAAAAAATAAAAAAATATATATTAATAAAAAATTATATATATATATATATATATATATATATATATATATATATATATATATATATAATATTGATCCTAACTACCAATTGTCATAACCATGTCACTGATCATCAGCTTAAAAGCCAGAATTCAAACCCTCTTTCCGGAGACTTTAATAAACGGTAAATGGGAATTACAGAGTTTATGAGAAGAATGATGAGACATGAAAATAATTCCCCTAACTGGAAAAGTGTCTAACAGTAGCATATTTGAATGGATGTAAAATATTTGACTTCTACTGATGTGACTCACAATGCCAGATTACCGTCTTTCAAATATCCCCAGGAGTGATAAATACTAGAGAATTAGATGATGAAGCAGTAGATGGAATATTTCATACAATATGAAACTAATAAAATGTTATTTTGAAGGTAGATTTTCTTTGACTGACCTTTAAAATCACAGAGTCCGGGCACCCGTTTAAAGATAAACAGCAAGTGTATTGATTCAGAGAGCAGAGAAAACAAAAGCTGACTGCTGATAAGGCACTAAAGGGCAGAAGCATGAACGTACACAAGGCTGTGGCAGTACTCCAATAGACACACACAAGCACACGCAGAAACACACGTACTTCTAAGTGATGCTTAAACCTTTCATGAACTCACCTTGCTTTGAGTCTTAAACATGCCAATCCCTTTATAATTCCCCTTTATAAAGCTGTGCCACATATTTCTTTTTTCCTGACATGCCTGATTCATTCTAATGCCCTACTACTAGATGGAATACTCTCTTCAACTGGAAACTTCTGCTGAGGATGGGTCCACATGAACTCTAAAGATCCATGAGGTTTCTGTGAAGGTTTCAACTTAAGAACCATGAGAATGAATTTAAACAGTAATTATTATAGACAGTTTGGTACAATGATTAGGGGCCACAATTAGCATGAAAAGTTTCACATTTAAGCCTCCATTAGTGAACAGTTCATAACTCAAACAATGATGGAACTGCATGGACATTTAGGGTCAAGCAGATGAGAATGGGTTTTCTTTTGTCTGGTTCCTCTCAAGGTTTCCTCCTCATAACATTCTTCCTCAGGTAGTTTTTACTTTTAACTTGTAAATAAAAAAGATTTTTAGTAAACATTATTGATCCCACCAGGAAAGTGTTATTTCTTCACATATTCCAGCAATGTTAGAAAGTTTCAGAGCACAGAGTCAGCCATGATACATCACCCCTGGCACACAGAGGGTTAAAGGCTTTGCTCAATGGCCCAAAGAGTGGCAGCTTGGTGATACCATGGCTTGAGCCCCGACTTTCCAACCAGTAACTCGAAGCCTTGACTACTGAGCTACAACCTCCCCAAAATTTATATTTGTAATCTATTTATTTCTGCAAAGCTTCTTTGGGCCAAAGTTGTTAGAAATGCTATGCAAATGGAATGGAATTGAAATAAATATTAATTTGTCTTTAACCAAAAGAAGGATGTAGCACATCTCATGGCATGTCTCATCTCCAGCAACAATAAGATCCTGCATGACACTGAACCACCTCCAAATTTCAGCAAAAACACATTACATAACCTACAAATTCTCCTGCAGCACAATGACCCGGGACCTCGAACGCACCCCTGAGGGATTCTGCTCACCACATGGTGGAAGATTCTAGACTAGTAAATAATATTTAAGTGCTTTTCAGGGCAGACGTGATTTGTGTAAAATATGCCTAGAGCGTTGTGCAAGGGTCAAAAGGAATAAGAATTATGATTTCACCATCTGCTCTGCGAATAATTTAATACGGTACAGAAAAAAGAAGAAAATTGGACCAGAAATCATGAAAAAAATCTGGAGGATATTTTGCGGAAAGCCCGAAAGCTGCCACTATGCAGTTTGTTAGAGCATTACAGACCAAAACTGATGCTCTATGGACTTCACACTTAATCAACTTAAGCCTTTTCTAGCCTCGGCAAGCCTTTTTGCCACAACCTCGAAATTCCCCCTTAAATGCTTTCAAAAGCGAAAGGGAGGAAATAATGCCAGCTAGCAATGTTAGGCCATCTGAAAAGATTTTCTACTACATCAATGACACTGAATGTCCAGCTTGGATAGTGGCTAGTTTGGGGTATTAGCATGAAAGTTATCTTTAATTAGCATGAAAGGTAATCTGAAAGGTAATCTGCTCAAGCTGAGTAAGGAGCTGAACAAACTGGACAAAAAGGACTAGGCATCATTTTCATTACGATAAGATGAAGCAAAGACTTATGATCATTCTAGAAAATTAATACAAATCTATAAAGGATAAATAATATTTCCTTAGGCGACATGACACAAGGTGACCGTCAGTCATCACTAAGATACCTTATCCGATTCTTCATCCACCACTTGGTGTCTCACAGCCTTCAAAGCAAAGCCATTTCCTGTACTTAGAATCCTCATGAGACTAGACTAGTCCTTGAGCAGGTGTGTTGTTGCCATACACCCCTTCTCTCTGAGCAAGCTGTTATACCAAGCTGTTATATGGCTCTGCCCTGAATTCCAAAAATCTTCTCGAAGCCTCATATGGCCTCAGAACACAGCAAGAAATCAATCAGAAGTCAGTCACTGCTAAATATCTCCCAGTCACACTCTGTACACCAGATAAACACTTCCAGACCCTGGCTCATGGCCACTTTCCCACACATGCTGAAGTGTTTTGACAGCCATTACATAGGCTTTAGCAAATGTGCTTGTCTTTCACCTTGACAGATGACATTACCCCGGATTTGAGAAGATCTCTGGTCTTTAGTTCTTCACAGCTCGACAACCTCGTTAGTGGAACCTGTTGAGTTAGTTTTCCTCACCAAATCGTCAAACAATGTACGACGTGTGGAATCAACATGCAAAAGCTATAGAAATACACAGAGTTTAAATTTTCATGGACGACCATGAAGCCATTTTTCTTAGCTAGAAAAATGATACCACAGCGGTCACGGGTTCATGATTCTGATTGGTCAGTAGGAGTTTGCTAGCAAATTTCACAATAGTTCTCGTTACACTTCAAATCACAGCTTTAAAGTACTCAAAATGTATGACCGTTTCCATAGTAACAGTGTCTACAGGATACAATGGACACTGCATTAAAGTAGTCCACTTTGAATATGGTGAGGTTTTTTATGAAGAGAAATTGACTTCACATTTACAGAAGGCGTCTCCAGTTTCAGAGCTTCGTAATAGTCAGACACCGACTTTAAACAGGAAACGGTTCCAACAGTTAAAAAAAGCTGTTCCTTCATGTTAAACATAACAAAAAATAAATTGATAAAAAAAAGTAAACATGAATAAAAAATGATCGAAAATGGTAATTGTTGGCAAATTGCTTTGCAGTGTGAGAAATAAAACACTTGACAATGTGCATTAATTGGAAAATGATACATTTAAAGTTGGTATTTTGCATCAGAAAATCGGTTTTCCAAAATGTATTTGTAAGTCATGTGCATATATGTACACTATATGCACAAAAATATTGGGACGCCTGACTTTTTCAGCCATATGTGGTTCTTTCCCAAACACACATTGGAGAAATAACTGTAATCAATGTCTTTGGATGTTGTAAAATTAC
Organism: Silurus glanis; assembly: GCA_014706435.1. Taxonomy (NCBI): domain Eukaryota; kingdom Metazoa; phylum Chordata; class Actinopteri; order Siluriformes; family Siluridae; genus Silurus; species Silurus glanis. Next base: position 1,358,144 of record JAAIIK010000126.1, read on the forward strand.
ATTTTCCCTTCACTTGACCTAGAAGGCCCAATCCTGTTCCACCATGACAATATCCCTGTGCACAAACTGATCTCCATAAAGATATAATGTACATGGGTTGGAATGGAAGATCTCCAGCTATAGAACTCTGACCCATGTGGCTGAATGAATCTCACACAAATCTCCACAAACACACTCCAAAATCTAGCGGCACATCCTCCCAGTATAGTGGAGGTTATTATAAGAGCAAATGGGGACTAAATGTGGAATGGGATGTATAAAAACCAGATACGAATCTATGGTCAAGTCTCTACAAACTTTTGCCTATATAGTGTAGCATTTACTTCAGATAAAGCTGTGTTTGAAGCCGTAGTGTGTGTGGGGGAAGTGGTAGCTCAGTGGCTTTCTGAACGGAAGGTTGTAAGCTCAAATCCCAACACCACTAAGAAGCCACTTCTCAGTAAATGAAACAGTTTTAGTTGATTTGTAAGTGTGAATAAATGTGAATCCAAATGCAGTGGAGGTGAATATACGCATTGTATATACTGTATATTCCACTTGTGCTCTCTGTGTGTGTGTGTGTGTGTGTGTGTGTGTGTGTGTGTGTGTGT
>JAAIIK010000126.1:1379281-1397058 GCA_014706435.1 Silurus glanis
AAGCCATACACACCGTACAGTCCCCGTGGAAACCGCAGAGGAGGATTATCCGAGTGGGAGAACACGCGCTCTCTCTCTCTCTCTCTCTCTCTCACACACACACACACACACACACTCTCTCTCTCTCTCTCTCTCACACACACACACACACACACACACACACACACACTCTCTCTCTCTCTCACACACACACACACACACACACACACACACTCAGCTCCCCTGGCTTCTTGTATGTCATGAGTGACTTTCTGATACACACACACACACACACACACACACATGTACCCTGGCAAAGAAACTCATAAATCTACAGTGTATATTCATAATAATATTAATTACCACTAGTATTATATATTTTATACTAGAATATATATATATATATATATATATATATATATATAATGTCTATAAAGACTGTGAAAAGTTTGGAAAACTTTTATGGTTATGGAAAGACACATATAAGACACATGCATGCAGATTTCCCTGAGAACTCTGAGAAAAGAACTCTGCATCCGAACAGTTCGTTTCTCCAAACATTCAGCTGAAATTCTTTACTGTGCCTCTTGTTAAACTAGCCAAAGATGTTCTTCACTAGTTGGAGATTTCTTTCTTGTGATCCAGTTTATCCCAAAGCAGTTCAATAGGATTTAGGTGTGGTGACTGGGCAGGTTATTCCATGAGATATCACTCCAAGTCCAAGTGAAGTCGGTTCCAATGAGCCGCGGTCCAGACGGAATTGAATGGTGGTGAAGGATGGAATGGTTGCCATGTTGGTTTTCTTTTCACCTAGAATAATTCTTCAACATTCCCTGCTCCAAAACATCCCCAAACCAATACGCTTCTATCTGATAACATGTTCTCTCCTGTCCTCCATCTTACAGAAGTTCTTCGGTTAGAGACAAAAAATGTTACATTTGGACTTAGAACCTTCTTTTAGTCAGTTACTGTCCAGTTCTTGTGTGCTTTTGCCTTTTTCCTAACAAAAGGAACATGCATTTGTCTCAAAAAGCATAAGACTCCAAACCTTTGACAGTCTATATATTTACTGTCATGCTTCCAAATGTGCAATTTTTCCTTACTACGGAAGTTCAGGTAATAAAGATGGGTAGATGATATAACGCCTGAGCCCATGGAGCTTCACACCTGCCTTCTCTCTAACAAGGGTCTTAATCCTGATTTAGTTTATAAAACATGGACAACTGCTACATGTTACAGGTTTCTTTTCTCTGAAACCGAGAGACTTCTGGCTGGGATTGTAAAAATGGAAGAAAAAAAAACAGTCAAGAAGGGAAAATGAAGACAGATGTATGTATTATAATCGTGCCTGATATCGGGTGTGCTATACACGAAACACTGTTCAGAGACACTCGGTCGGTATATTTCATAATCATCAGCCTACGAGCAGCTCATTCCGTCGGTTTCCCAGATCCTTCTGTATTCATTCACTTGGGCTTTATTCTCTAATAGAGACATCTGATGGAAAAACCTCCTGGGAGATCACGGACGGCATCTGCCTCGCCTTCCTATACGTGTCAAAGGTCAAAGGTTGGGGCCAAACATTTCCCCTCATGTGGGATTTGCGATGGAATGTTTGGCTTGGAGAGAGCACCGGCTGGTCACTTCGGAAAAAAAAAAAAAAAGGAAAGGTCAACTCGATTACTTTGGCTCTGTAGGTTTCAATAGCACATACAGAGTCAATGCTAGATCAAGTTATCGTTACGCAAAAGTTTACTCAGTGCATCCGTTTCTTTCAAGGAAAAACACAGAAGTCACAAGTCGAAAAATGTCTGCTGTCAAAAATCTAAAATTCAGTAAGACTGAACTGGTTAGCTGTAAACTTTCAGCTAATCTAAAATGATTCACTGTTAGCTTGCTGCTAATTTAAAACTGGGATCTGGAAATGTTTTGCTAATCTGAAATTATTAGCTGTTAGAAATAAAGTTTTACAATCATGCACACAATACAGTACAGAGAAAAGTATTGCGACACCTGACTTTTCCAGCCATATGTGGTTCTTCCACAGACAGTTACCACAAAGTTAAAAAAAATCAATTGTATCGAATGTCTTTGGATGCGCTAGCATGAAATTTTCCTTCGCATGAACAAGGAGACCCAACAAAACAATGCCTATATAAATTATAACAATTTCCGATATTTTAATTGCTGCCCATATTTAAATCACATCTTGCTGTCATTTGTTGTTGTTTTTTTTTACTTCTCCAAAGACATTTGTGTTACAGGACTAATTGTTATGTTCAAGTTAATTGAAATCATTTGCAAATTTTATAAAACTTCCAAGTTTAAAAAAAAAAAAGTTACGCTAAAGAAATTGTTCTGTTTTTTCCATTATGAACATTTTAAATGTTTTTTTTTTTTTTTTTTTTTTTTTTTTTTTTTTTACCAAATTGTCCTGTTATGTTTGTTTTTCTACCGAACGATCTGGTTTCATCCTGGCAATAATTATTATTTTTTTTTTTTAATGGGGCTTAGTTAATATGAAAAGTCAGAAAACACATGGTTGGGGTGGAGCGCATACCTTCACAAACTGACATCTTTTTGTACAACTTGACACTATGCTGTCTTCATAAAGCCTAATTTGTAACACTACGAATGGGAACGAGTAGTATGAGGTGTGGGGTTAGTGCACTAAACAGTCTCTCAATCCTATCCAGATTAATTTCATCTAAGATCAAGTTGATAAAACAGAAATATTTGAGGTCAGTCTGGCAGAGAGAGAGAGAGAGAGAGAGAGAGAGAGAGAGAGAGAGAGAGAGAAAGTCTTCCCCACTGAGTACTTCCAGCTTTCTATTTTAGGCTCTTGCTCAGTGTAGATGGACTGCAGGACACAGTGTAGCTCAGCTCTTGCACTCCCAGACAAACCTGTTGCATTTAATCACAAGACCTGATGAGATCTCAGAGCAGCACATCACTGAGCTATCAGTGGCTGGATTCCTGCCTCTAGCATGTCTGTTAGCATGGCCTTCAACTTGAACATTATGTCAGGCGATCCCACATTGACCACAAACCAATAGCAAACTCCACTCCACTCCATCTTTAATGCCGAATAGTTACTAAAGCACTGTTAAATTCTTTATTTTAATTGACTAGAAATTGTCAAGGAATTTTCCATAACAGCAGTTTATATTAATAAGCTCATTCTAGCATGTTATTTTAGTATTTACTATACGTTTCCATAGTAACGTATAGTACACAGAGGCTTGTGCTGTATGGTGGACCTTCAACATGTATTAGTATTGAAATGATATATTTTGAAAGGAGATGGTTTTTTTTAATGTATTTTAGAAGGTATCTCCAGTGCTCAATGCTTTGTAACGGTCATTATGAAACATTTCCACCAAGTCTTCTTGATGTTCTTTGTAGGAAACAGAGAAAAAACATGCAACGGCTGCGTATAGCTGTTTATAGCTGCTATAGTGTAAGTGTTAACAGGAAGTAAATAACTTGTTTGACGTCCTGCAAGATCCGCAATATGAAATGCAACTATAAACAGATATACACATGATCAAATGCTCATGATTTCAAACAAATCATAAAAATTTGATTTGTATTTGAAGATGTTACGTTTAGAAGCAGTGGCAAAATTCTTTACATCTGTTTTCTATGACATCTAAGTTTCATGAGTTTTTTTCCCCATTATCATGCCCACATCCAACAAGTCAGTGGTATCATTCTTCTTTGGTCCTTAATGTTCTAAAGCCCACAGTACATAAACTACGGACCGGAGTTATCTTACAGAAGATTATTATGGCTAGACCACAGCCTCCAGAACAGACACAGAGGAAGCAATAGTTGATGTAAGGGCAGGAAGTAACCATCAGCATGTGAATGACTCTCCACTCCATCTCACCAGGATTGCTTGTTTTGGCACGGCCCAATCACGCATTTATCTGTTCTCCAAACACTGTCCAACTCTTTGAACGCACACCACATTTCTTTCTCTTTCGACCTCATTATGGATGCAAACAAGCTTCACTGTCAGTTCATTTAATGTGTTAAAGCTTAGAAAGGATCATGGAGTTGATTAATGGTTTTCTTACAGGCATTAAATATATATGTATGTATTATATTTAATATATCACTATTTATTAGTATACGATTGAACGATGCGGATTTTATGAAAGATATATTTTATCTTTGCGATCATTGTTTTTGTTTTTTTTTTCTTTTGTCTTGCATTAGGTTGCACACAATGCACTTTATGTGAGTAGGACCATTTACTTTACTCCTTGCTCTGTGTCTCGACATGTAGCTTTCTGTTGCTTTATGTAGCACCAGGATCCTGGAGAAAAATCTCAATTCATTGTGTACTGCTGTATTTATATATGGTTAAAATGACAATAAAAGCTTCTTGACTTGACTTGACTTAATATGTACTCAGATTTTCTCATTGCCGTACATTTTATTTAAACTGGAGGTTTAGGAGGAATTAGAAATGATTATTTTTTTGTATGTTTTGTTTTTAACACGTGATTAATGCAGCGCACATTTCTGTTTGATCATTCTTAATGAAAATCTAAATAAATAAATTAATTACAAAAGAGAATTGGAATTAAAACCGTCAACGCAACACACATTTATTAATGACGTCCTTTCTTCAGAAAATATATAAACGTAAAAAATTATTTTTAATCACTAAACATGTTTTACTGATGCGCCAAGTCTGAAATCAAAATCACCACAAAAAAGCAACAAAATCTGCCATGATGCACACGTCCGTCAATTAAACCTGTCGTGTGGAAACATAGCAAAAGTTCCTTATGTTGGCTTGATGAATTACGTAAATTAAAACACAAAAATTACTTTAAAATATTTACAAGAATATTTTGTCTATATATATATATATATATATATATATATATATATATATATATATATATATATATATATATAATATGTATATTATATCTTATATATATAGAATTTTTCCTGAAAAAATTTGGAGGCACAGAATTTTTGTGTTTCTGTATTGGATGTCTTTGGATGTGCTGTAATCAAATGTTCCTTTTACTCGAACTAGAGGAGCCAAATCTGTTCCAGAATGACAATGCCCCTGTGCACAAGCCAGCTCCATGAAGATATGGTTTAAATTGTGAGAGTTAAAGATCTTCAGCTAATCAAAGATGATTCACTGTTAGCTCTTAGTTGAAAATTGTTAAGTGTGGAATGCTATAGGCCTCTGACCCCAACCCTTTGGAATACCTTTGGAATAAATAGGAATGGTAAGTGTACCCCAGGCCTCCCCACCAACAGCAACAGCAATTAGTACTGACTTTACTAATACCCTTGTGGCCAAATTAAACACAAATTTCCACAACCGCATTAATCTATATATATAAAGCTCAAATACCACTGACTGACTCACTCACTCATCACGAAATCTCAAAAACCACTGAACGGATTGCAATGAAATTTGGAACATACCTTCCTCTTGGGTCTTAGGTGCTCACTAAGAAAGGGTTTTGAAAAATTCGCCCTGGATCGCGGCTAACTCGCGAAAAACGCGATTTCTCACGCATTGTAAATTCTTCGAAATAACATTACGGATCCTAATGAAACTTAGTACATTGTTTCTTATTAGCTGTTAGATGCACGATAAAAATTATTTTTAAAGTAGTTTGCCCTGTATCGGTACTACAAAGGGGTAGTACGTTATTTGTTGACGTTACGTTCTGATCTCTGATCATCCAGTCCTGCTCAGTGCTTACTGCTTATTGCCATATTGCTTAGCGTTCTGCCTTCCGTAGCGAAGCACGGGTACTTTCAGCTAGTATATATATATATACAATGGCTATGTACATTTCAAAAATTTCCACTATTTTCTACCATTTACCATGATCATTTAGCGAAATGTTAAATGTCTGACAGATTCTAAGCGTAATTGTTGACACATTTGCATATTATACCATATGCTTACCAAATAAAACAGGGTTCTTTAAGGGTTCTTATCTTTGCCCTGAATATTTCTTTTTATAGTAGACACCCTTTTAGGCTCAACATGCTCGGTTGTAAAACATTTCTGAGAGATGGACATCTGAAGATTAGCTACTCCATAATAATAATAATTTTCAACAAGCAATACACATGTTTTTAGAAGTTTGAAAGTAATTGTGTAAGAAATCCCACATGGACAGATGGAGAACATCTAAACTCCACATAGACAGTGACCCAAGATCAAGAATGAACCAGAAACCCTCTGGCGGTGAGGCTGCAATGCTGCCCTTTAAAACTGCCCAGTGTTGTTTGTTCTATTGGGGGAAACGTTAATGGTTGTGCGTTAAACACTACAACAAAGTGTTTCCTATCAAAAGGGGAAAAGCAGGAAACTAACAAAACATAATCATCCAAAAAGCCTCTATTAACTGAATACATGTGTGGTGATAAAAAACTTCAAATTATTTTACACCCAGAACATATCAGGTGTTTTCAATTGGTCTCTTGGTGCTTCAAGGGTTCTTTTAGAGGGTTCCTTTGAGAATTGAGTGCTATGCTTTGGATAGCAGGGAATTCTGAGAATTAGAGAAAATGATGTCAAACTGTGGCATCGTTTTATTCATTTATTCATTTATCTTGGTGTTTTGATTGCAGTATGATCTGGAGGCTGTTGGACGCAAAAAAAGCAAAATGAACTCAAATGAGACGCCTTTTCAGACCTTTTTATTGATAGAAAACGTATTTATGTGCATTCTACACGATCAGTTCAAATTGGCTGCTGTCTATCCAGTAGTGATTATTTTTAAAATCCCATCTGATTACTTTTACTTGTAGTCTGCATGCCTTGGAGCCCAGAGCTCCAGGCTGACCAATAAGCTTGAATGGGAAAAAGCCCAGATGTTCAGGGCCAAATTTCTCCAAGCTCTGATTGGCCGTCTTTTTGTGGACTGGAGGTCCCAGGACAGGCCCCATGAATTCTGGGGGGGATTACGCTCCTGTCTTAATGGATTCAAGGCGTGGAAACATCCAACCCCCGGCCTCGTTCCCTCTCAAGCCCGTCTGAGGCATGCGCTATAAATTTCTTGCACGAATATTCCCAAGCCGTGCCTCCAGTTTTCCGGAGAAACCACACATGTGGTATATATCTGTGTTTAGATGAGGGGATCGGATGGGAAGAAAAGGAAAGGTCTTAAAGCTACAGTTCTCTGCTTTTTGTGTTTAGGTGTCAGTTTAGATGAATGAAGTTTGTGTAGGGGTCTAATTTGAAGAAGTGCGAAACCGAGCAACCGGATGCGTGGATATGAGAATAAAATAACGTGATGACATTATTGCAAGTCACTTGCGGTTTGCCCTTGAAACATGCACCATCCATCTCCCCAGAGAGCTAATGTAAGCCAAAAGCACAACAGTTTATAAAGAGAGGCTTGAGGCACAGGGGAGGGGGGGGGATCGTGATCGCTATTGTTTCGCTGTATGACAAAGCATGTAATGCTGTCAAGTCAGAATCTATTAAGGATCGGCCAGCAACAGAAATCCATGGGAAAACATTTACAGTCTCCACACACCACCTGGCATCTATTAGAAGAGTAGGGGGAGATTCTCAAGCACACACTCACACACACACACACCAGCACACTTCTCACACTTCTCACAATTCACACACTAAGGAGTTGTTGTAGCACAACAACCAGTTCTTGAAGTAAATACCACCCCGGAGCAACAGGGTTCACCGTGTCCAGTTTTCACACAATCTACCAGCGGTACAAAAGGAAAGAAAAGACATCGAGTTTAATCTCGGCAAAGCCGAGGTCAAGCAACGGTTCCCCTTTCTGACAGTCGCTGATAGAGAGATGCTGGAAGACTTAATCACACAAGCCATTTCTCTTTCCTCACTCGGACTCGTGCGTTTCTGGGCCACTGATTGTATTGCATGTCATTTCGAAACAAAAAGGGTTTGCTGGCATTGAGCCTTGAACTCACGAGGTTTATAAATCATTGCCGCATAGCGCTGTTGACTTCTCAAACCTGATTGGTTCAGAAGGTGTTGATTAATTGTGTATAATAGCAGCTCTTGCTATAGTGCCAGCGGTAATACAAATCACACTTTTATGTTAATATACACATTCTAATGGCTATTCTTTTCTTCTATAGTAACAACGTATTCACAGAGACTTGTATGGCCAATGATCATAATATTAACTGATGTAACAAAAAAGCAGTATACACTTAGTCGACAAAAGTTTGTGGACACCTGACCTTCAAGTGAAGGGTATGGCATCTCTAAATCTTTAACTTCATGTTAAACATGACTGATGTGTACAAGGTTACAGCCTAAACAGTTTAGCCATGAAAAGAATACAATCATACAACACCTACTATAGTACCAAAGAAATTACAGTTCCAGATGAAGCATTACTTTGCTTCAAAGCCACAGCAGTAACTGTACACTTCTCCTGAAACAAACAATTCCCAAATGTTCACATTTTCCTTTCATCTTTGTTAGGATCACCCAGTTAGTTCAGGTCTAGTTCAGTCTCGTGTCACCTTCCTCCCGAATTAGCTTAAGCAAAAAAGAAAGCACCTTCGCTTTGCCAAGTCCGGGTGCTCAACTCGACCCGAGGCTGCCTGCCATTCCTCTTTCTCACTCTCTATTCTCGGCTACACAGAATGCAACCGTGCTGTTATGATAAAACGAAACAGAAGGTGAGCAGGATCAAACGAGTCGTCATGCAGCCAGAAAGGCCAATAAAGCCTCGCACTTTCTGCCCCTTCTCCTTCGACTCTTTGATTGCCATGCTAAATTGTTTCATCAGCTCCTAACCACAAGAAAGACACTTCGGTGCTGGACCGCTTCAGGGCTCAGCTCTCATTTATAAGCACTAAAACAAGCTTCCAAAATGAGCCAGGTGGCTCCAGCTGCAGGACTAAACTGCACCCCAATTGCAGCATACAGTCAACACGGGAAATAATCAGCACACAACTGATGGACTTGCCAGACCTGAAATGTTATTTTACAGTCTAGAAGGACGTAAAATCGTAATTACACGAATACTCGTAGGTTTTATTGCCTAATCTTTGAAAAACACTTTTGTAGTGTTATGTCTGTTAACCACAGACAAGCATTTCAACTTACTTCCTGTATAAAAAAAATAGAACAGAAACTGGTTTCCTCCAATTGAACTTAGAAAGGAATTCACTTTAATGTTTATATGAAATGTATTTTTAGGGTCTAAATTTGACTAATTACTTTCTCCAGGTTTAGGGGTTTTTTTGGGGACGACACCATGTACAGTAGTCAATGAGTGGGTAAGACATAATGAATTTTTTATCCCACACGGAAACAAATTTCAAGTCGAAAATGTGGATAAACATTCGTCAAACGATTCCTAACATTTTAAAGCTACAGTATGTACAGAGCATCACACAACGATATAGAAGAAAATGTATAAAACATTTTGGATCGATCAATCTGACTGTTTGTTATCACCGCTCTCCCAACACATCTGTTCCATACCATCAGACAAAACAGAAATCTCAAGAATGAAAAGTAGAGCACCCAGTATTGCATGAGTCTCCTGGAATCCAAGGAAAGAAAATCCGAGTCACACACACACAGCTTCTCAACACAGAAGAAGAGAAAGAGGAAACAGTGGTCATGTGCAGTGTGTGGATGATTCATACCTACATACACAAACATTCACACACTGAGACGTGTAATATGAGCGGTCTTCATGGGTTCGCTCCTAAATACGGGGTCCTGTTTCCAGAACATGAAGTCACACGCAATAACACAAATGCACGTACATATATGAATACGCTCTGATGGTGCGGGCTGTCTTGTGATTTGCTTGACGGGGCCGCTCACACGTCTTCGCCTTGAGAAAACACAAAGAGAGGGTCCAGGAGAACATTCCAGCCTGATTGTCCTGAGGCACTAATACATCCTGAGTGTTGCATGTAATTGGTGGGGACTGGAGAAGTGACAGAGCGTTTACAATAGAGCCCAACTCAAACATATTGCCCATTCATGCTCATTAAGACACTTGTCCTTGAGAAGAAATCACACTCTGCAAACAACATGAGTTAAGTTATGGAGGACTTGAAAAAAATTCCTTTCCACCAGCAGGGCTTCTGAAACTTGCCCTATAAAGAGATTACATATATATATATATATATATATATATATATATATACACGATAATTCGCGGTTTTGAAAATTCGCCAAATGTTCAGGAACGTTAGAAATAACGGTTTAAACGGTTTTTACTAACAAATTTCATAAACATTTTTAAAACACATTATTGTATTAAAGGGACATAATTTCTATATGAATTCACTAAGGTACCATAAGGGCTGATTTAGCTGATTTTCGGAAATCGAATATATATATAAAGATGGATTAGTTTCTTATTTCGCTTATGCAACAGCAATTTCCAAATTTTTACAGTTAGAATTAATGAACGCTTGTGAAATTAACAGTCGTTCTCTCACAGCCTCCATTTTAAAGTTATTAAGGCAAAAAAAAAATAGTTATATCAGACTTTATAAAATTCTTAATCCTGAAGACTTTCCTATATCTTGAAACTTCTGACCCTCAGACAATGGAAACTCTTTCAATATCTATTCTATAAATGCTGTGTTCCCTAACAGCAAGCATCAACATATCGATGATTACACATTATTCATGTTTAACACATTCTTTAAAGGCACTTCATTATGTTTATAGTTACGTCATTTGGCAGATCCAATAACATTTATTTTATTTATACAACTGAGCAGCTGAGAATTAAGGGCCTTGCGCAAGGGCCCAACTGTTGCAACTTGGTGGTGTTAGGATTTGAACTGAGAACCTTCCAATCATGAATCTTTTATCTTTTCACTGAGATAACACTCTTTATCTGCAGAAATCAGTCTCTGTGCATAAGCAGTTAGTTTGAAACCGATAATGTGTCCAGCCTGATGCATGAACATAAACCTGTGATGTAGGTAAGAGCAGGAGCCACTGTAAGAACTTTAGCAAAGCTTTTCAAAACACATTCATATAAATTCTGTTTAATCATTCAACCACACTGTTGTATAAATAGAATTGATACACTTTTGGTCAAAACACAAATGTCAAATCTAGTACCCTTATGGGGTCTATGCAGGACTTTAAAATAGAGTAAAAAATGCTATTAAGATGCTAAAACCCCCTTAACTATCCAAATATTAATGCTTCTGATTATATACGACCACTAATAAAGTTTACAAAGTATATGGTTACAGTAAATTAAATAACATGTCAAAAATTATATATAGATCTATATATGGCATGCAATAGCAAAGCTTATCATATAGACTCATGTAGAAATTTATTTATATATATATACATTTCTACATGAGTCTATATGATAAGCTTTGCTTTATGACAGTTATTCTAACAGATATATTAACTAAATATAAAGTCAACTAAAATGTTTAAATGTACAAATGAATACTGTCAAAAATCTCCCCAATCATGTGTTTCGATCAACAAGCCCCATGTGCTTGATTTTGTAATCCTATCATGTCATTGGTTTGTTACCCAATTGTGTTCACCTGTTTTTTGTTAAGTCTTAATATATACTTTTTCAATACTTTTTTTTTATTTTATTTTTTTTGCAACAGTCTTATTTTACAATTGTTCATTCCAAGGCTTGTTGTTTTTCCCAGCCACGTTTTCATTTCACTTCCTGGTTTTGACCTTTGCCTGAAAGGTCTTTGTCTAATTACTATGAAGTCAGTCTATATCCTCTCTGGACTTTTAGATTTCCGAAGATCCGGTGCATGTCTATAAACTCTCTGGAATTGTAGATGTCCGAAGATCCGGTGGCACCAGAGGAGGCCCACAGGAAACCGCAAGTCATCATGCATCTCTCCACATGTGGAATTTTTTCATGCAGTCACAATGCCAGCGGCTCTCTTCAAAGTCTTTGCCACACGACCACCCGCTAATAAGTTTAAACACATGATGTCACCGATCTGGGCAATGCTGCGTGGGACAGAGTGTGCAAATGATCCCGTAATGGAATGGAGGTTGCCTGAGCGGCTAGGAGGAAAACATGGCACACACTGTATTTTGTTTGGAGGCTATGCGTTGAAGATTCAAAGTGAAATGTATGAAAGAAATTATACGATATGCTTGATCTATAATCTAACCAGAGCCATCTTTACTAAATTGTGGTGATGTTGCTATAAACATGGGCTCTATATTAGAGCTTTAACTGCAGTCTGAACTTTAGATGAACCCTTTAAAAAAATATATTTTAAAATCTAGATAATATAGACGGTGGCATGGTTCAGGAATCCATGTATGAAGGGAGGAATAAAATAAAGTCTCACCACTAATACATTTTTCAATTATATTTGTTTTCAATATACACTGAATTGCTGACTTCACACAAAATGTTGTTTGTGTTGACCACTGGACAATAACTACTTACTTATTAGACCAAAAAAAAGATGTATATTTAGCATTCTTGGAAGGAGTCTCCAGACTTAGCAAGTTTTTCAACACAGTAAAGTTTTGAGGGCAGGGTCATTCTTGAATAAATCAAGGGCAAATTACTGTTGTATAGAAGAACATTGAATGTTTTCTTGCATCATTTCATCCCAAAGTGTGTCATTGTTCTTATACCACACCATTCTGCCTAAAAACAACATTCTTTACTTATATCTTTACTTATTTCTTATTGCAAATAAGAAATGTATTAAATAATATTTTGTTATTTACAGCTACTATGTTATGTATGATCATTTGTATGTTATGGTAATTTGTAAATTCCATGTATTTGCCTATTGAATATGAGGTACCTACCATACTGTAAAAGCCATTCTACTAAAATATCTCAGGGTATATATATGAGCAATTTTGCCAGATAGGCCTGTGTGCTGCTCAGCTGTCCAGGGTCACCCCTGTGGTCACTAAGAGTCAACCAGGCCGGATGGGAAAGAGTCCCTGGGAGAGCAGATGGCCCAGGCTGCGAGGATACAGAGGGGCAAAAGGTTGGCTCAAACCCACTCGGCAATATACCAAAATTCAAGAAAGCTTATAAATCAGCCAGTCGACTAAAAAACTAGAAATGGCTGATTTAGGGTCCTGTAGTTTTCTTATAGAAATGTTTTATTTCATTCGATCTTAAATGTAACATAAGAATCTCAAAGAAACTCAAATAAATAAGACGCCTCAACAAGAGCAATAGCCATTTCATTTCCTTTAACATACTTGCCAGGTGTGATGTTGCCAAACTCTAAACCAAGGATCGAATGTGGAGCACCAATACTATCACCCACTAATACACCAATCCAAAGCCTTGCCGATCTAAGCCTTAGTCCTGGATTACCCCCGTTCTGCATATGATTGTGTTTTGCCCTCTCTAACACATACCATTCATCTAAGAATGTGCTTTACAATAGCTGAATCGGTTGTCCTGGGGGCAGGACATGCAATAAAATGGATAGGGGATGTTCCAGTTCTCCAAAGACCAGGGTTTGGGAAGCAGAATCCAAATATCGATGAAATTAATCTGGTAGCTGCAAACATAAAAAACTCCAACTAATTCAATTTCAGTAAAAGAACTGCAAGTTCAAGCACTGATATTATATACACAGGTAGTACCCGAGATATGATGGTTCGACTTACAATTGAATGACTATAGCGATACGAAAAAATTGTCGGAAACATTGTCGAAAAAACAAAAAATATGTAATTTTCGTGTGCCATTTTAATTTATGATTAAATTTTTCATATGATACATTGGGACGTTGCCAGGATGTACACATTTCCCGCCTTGTGAGATGCCTTACTCTTGCTAGCGGTCCACATGGTTCAGTTGTCTCTGTGTTTGAGAACATATTTTTTCTGTGCTTTTGATGTTTCAAAGCCTAATTTTAGCTCTTGTCTCTCTTCTTTTTATCGTCGTCGCTGGACACTAAAAGAGCGCGTCCGGCTCCGACTACTGTAGTTTGTAGTAAGTTTATACATTACGGTACTGTAAATTGCTCGATTCTGCTGAATTATGTCCTGTAATTTGTTAAATCATTACCGAATTACAGTATATTACTCCATATTGATCACCATTCTTTAAGAATCCTGGGCAGACTTGTTTTTCTGTCTGTTTTTCACTTTCTGATTCCGCTTCTACTGATTCGAATGGCTAATAATAGAAACAGAAACATAATAGAGAGATTAAGATCAGTTGCAGTTTTTTTAAAGGTTGGCATTTGTACGAGAGAGCTTTACAAAATTTCATTCTAAAATTTTACGGCTGCTAAACAAGACGGAAAGGACTTCTGAATCCGGATGTTTCTGTAACGTCCTCAACAGTCTGTAGGGAACGAGAAAGATAAACGTTTGTGCGGGGGAGGGTGTACGTCGAGAAGGAAATGCTGATGAACCCACAGTATAGGGAGTTCAACTCATGATGAATTTGTGTTTTTAAGTGGTCCCTCAGGCATCATCCATTCAACGTAATGTGCATTAACAAAATTAGCTTGAGCTCTTATGGCTCGATAGTATAGATCTCCAAAAGAAAACAGCGCGCCATGATTCAAAACGGCGTTTTGACTTCGACACAAATAATCCGCTGCGCATGACGATCTGGTCAATTTCAACATCGCACGTTCGTTGCTAAAGCGACCGATTCAATCTGTTTCTCGGAAAACTTCGTGCGTGTGAGAAAGTCCAGAATCTCAGTTGACTGTCCAGTATCCTTTCAGAAAAGATGAAATGGAAAGGAAATGGGAGTTTCATTTACTAAAAAAGAAAACCCTGTGGTAATAAAAATTTTCCTGAGGAAAGTTTGCTTTAATGTGGCCAGGCATGTGGGCTGCTTTCTTTGCTAGTGCTAATATAGTGGCAAAGAGCGTTCCAACCCGAGAGAGAGTGCTTCCAGTCTCCCACAGTCTTCCTTTTGTTTTCACGTACTGAATGGTTTTGGATGCGCCTTGTCAGGGTGGAATAACCCCACATAGTGACAGGCGAGAATCATTTTAACCGTATTTGAGGCTCTCAATCCAGTCTCAGGCTTCAGCATCTGGGGCCTCTGGGTGACAGTTTTGGGGCACCCTGCCTCGGCTTTTCAGTTATGTCAGCTTTTGTGAGACGGGAGGTCTGACAAGGTGAGTTTTATCATAACAAAGAGAGCTACCGGTTATTAATATACACACACGGGACAAGGGCGAATAGAGAGCGCACCTACCCTCCCAGCCCCACAGTGACCCCTCCCTCCAACCGCCCCCCTTCAACGGATTATAGCCATGCCGGGACATTGTAATAGCCAGGGTGGCCAGGACTGTGTGACAAAATCAGCTCAACAGGCTCTCAGCTAAGAAGCAATCAAAGGGTATATAAGACCAGTTCAATTTAAAAGGCATTAGATACATACAAACATAGTGTGTATACATCCATGCAAATACACACACCATACATGTTTTTTTGTTTTCGTTTCAAAGCTGTTTTCTTCCTTTAGCTTATCTTCAGGAAGCCTTTTGATCTAAGCAGGACTGCA
Organism: Silurus glanis; assembly: GCA_014706435.1. NCBI lineage: Eukaryota > Metazoa > Chordata > Actinopteri > Siluriformes > Siluridae > Silurus > Silurus glanis. Next base: position 1,394,764 of record JAAIIK010000126.1, read on the forward strand.
GGGGATTCAGATCCTATAAAATACACTTGACATGGAATACAACATGGATGGGACACCAGTTGCAGGTCACCAAAAACAACCACACAGACACGCTTACTTTGAGAGGAAATTTTGTGTAGACAGAGCACCTATTGGCATGTTTTTGGAAGGTAGTAAAAACCCTGAGTGTTGCAGTGGAGGGCGGAGCCGGGCAAAACAAGTGGTAAGACATCACCTGTAGCTGATAAGACTAACCAATGTGGCGCCAGCCTCAGGGGCCAAGAGACACACCAAGCAAAGAAAAAAGCGGAAGGGTCTTCCAGGGAAGTCCAGATGGCGGTGTAACTGGCAGACAGGCAGCTCGCTGCAGAATCAGGTCGCTGTATTCCAGCATGTGTTTGGCCTGCAATTGCTGGGCAGCAAGCTAGGCCTCTCCAGACAGGAGCGGTAGAAGACAGAGTGCTCACGCCACAGCAGGCCATTTCCTGGTGATGGCCACACAACAGCTCTAGGTATGCCTCGCATAATCCTGTGGCCCCATCTTGTTGAGCGGGACGGAAGCGTCGGAACGGCGGTGGCGGCGGCGGCAGGAGCTGCTCATCGACTTCCGGTCCTTCCTGGAACTGCTGTTCCTGTTCCGCACACACCTGAAAGAGAGCTTGGTGTTGTGTCTGCTTGAGCTTAATGAGTGCCTTCATCTGCCCACCCAGTGGCGAAGACTCCATAGCGTAGTCCCCTGCTTTCCTTCCTGGGTTTTGGCACCAGTGTAGCAGAGCGTTCGGTTCAGGGAAGAAAGAAAAGTGGGTCGGCGACAAGGTTTGGCATAATCAGATTTATCCATTCTATCTCTTGCTTTCTCACACACATAAACACATCTCTCCATGTCTTTCTCCTTTTTATTGGCGTCGCTGGACTAAAACAGAGCGCGGTGATTAGTCCTATCAGCTACAGGTGAAGTCTTACCGCTCGTTTTGTCCGACTCCACCCTCCAGTTATGACCTGCTGCCACACAGAGATCCCAGAATAAACCCACAAGGACACATGGAGAGCATGCCAAACTCAAAACCAAGCTTAGGATCAAATCTGGAGCACCAATACTTTCATTTTCTTATACATCAATTTAAAGGTTCCCTGCACATGATTGTGTTTTCCTCACTCTAACACACTCTATTTATTCCTGGAAATACTATAAGTTATCTGAATAAGTTGTCTTCGGACCAGAAAATGCAATAAAACAGACAGTAGATGCTCCAGTATTTCAGTACCATGGTTTTGAATTCCAAATGTGGATGCAATTAATCTCTCAGATGCAAACTCACAGAGAAACTTGCTGAGGAAAATGCCAACCAAAGACAAGCAGGCCATTCCAGAAAATGGATCATGATCTTAATAAATGCTACAACCAGATATCCTGAGATTACCCAGACTTGTGAGAAGGTGAGGGTTAAAAGCTTTGCTAAGGGGACAAACAGTGGAATTGATCTCACAAATCTCCAAATCAGAAGCATAACACATTGAACTTTTGGATACAAACTGGAAACTGGCTGCAAGCTAATGCAATCCTAAAACATGACTGGAGTATTTATACAAATAAATGCTGTATTTAAAAAAATGGCAAAGATTTTAGTTATGAAAATCATTTACAGTGTGTACTTTGGGGTCAAATTACATAATATCAGATGCACTATTAGAAAATGGGATTGGTCACACTTTGGAGAATATACTAATTGACCGTAAATTTTACATTAATGTTTTGGAAAAAGCAATTCAAAACAAAATGAAAAATGAAAACAAGACAAGTAAAACCTTTTATAAGTAATGGCACCATATAATAGAAGGAAGGGTTCAAAGTCAGTGGTGTAAAGTATTTGAATAAAAGCAATGTAAAATTCGTTACTGTACTTAAATAATTGTTTTGCCTACATTCTAGTTTTACTGAATATCAAAGATATAAGCAACTTGTTACTCCCTACTCAACTACATTTATGATTCAATGTATGTATATACTTTTTACTCCATTATATTTAAATTGACAGTGAGCATTACAATGAGATTGTGCACCTCTGTTGAAGATGCCATTAAGGCTCAACACTCCTCTGCACACATCTGCTGCCCATGAGCGAGAACCAGCTTTTGTTAAAGTTGAATAAAAATGTTGCCCCTTTCTGAAGGGTGCATTAAATCACAGTTAATTTTATCTAAAATTCTTTACTTTCATTTGTACATTGAATACTAATAGATCGATAGATCGATAGATCGATAGATCGATAGATAGATAGATAGATAGATAGATAGATAGATAGATAGATAGATAGA
>JAAIIK010000126.1:1397068-1419166 GCA_014706435.1 Silurus glanis
AGATAGATAGATAGATAGATAGATAGATAGATAGATAGATAGATAGAACTTTATGGTCATTGCATTGAACAGGTACAGAGCAACGAAATGCAGTTTGGCATCTACCAGAAGTGCAAAAAGTAGCAATCGTGCAAAAATGTAGCATATTTACAGCATGTGATATATATGTAAGCATATGTACAGTGAATAAATAGAAAGGCTATAAAAAAATGATCCCTTTTGAAAATTACTTTACTACTTTGTCTTTTTTATGGCTGAATTGATTGATATTGATACGAGGCATTAGCTGCATTAGCATCCCTTTAGTCCGTTTTCTCATTTTCATTTCTCCGAGGACTTTTCTTTTTATGGACTTTTTTGTAGGCATCTCTAAAGGTAATTCAGCTGTGCTGTGAGAACACTTCGTAATTTATGCTAATTGGCATTTATTAACATACATAGATTAGTGCTAGAATTAAATATGTAACAAATCTGGCAAATAGTCTAATTGTGTTTAAACACACACTAGTGATGGGAAAATCTGATCATTTTGTGACGGTCGATTGAATCTCATTAATCAAAATGAACAAATCATTTTTGGAGCTATTTAGTTCATTCAGTTCCTTTAATCATAAATAAAATAAAATGTTACATTTTCAATAAGCAGATTTCCCAGCACGTCTACATACCCAAACTTTGACTATAGTTCCAGACTCGGACCAGAGGACTCATGAGATGAACTACTCGATTCTGTTTCCTGTGTAATGCACTGCAAAGCGACAGTAGAAAATGAAGGAATCACTCTTTGAGTCTACTCATTCTTCTGATTCACATTCAAGATGAGTTCAAAATAAACGATTCGTTAATGAACAACCCATCACTAATTTACACATGACTTTAATAATGGGCCTTTGCGTCACCATGCTTGAGTCCCAAACCTCTTTGAATTAATTACAACAAGATTCTTGTTTCGAAAAATTGTACAAAATATGTTCAAAAGAATGAACAATTGCCTTATTGTTTTTTTTTTTTTTGTTTGTTTTTTTTTTTATATGTTAACAAATCCCTCCAGTGTCTCTCCATGTAGGGTTTTTGCAAAGGAGTTCTTTTTATATACAAGAAGACAAACAACACAAAAAAAAATGGCAAGGGTCAACAAGTTCAAGCATCTTTCCAAATGTTTCTGCCCATTTCCCTTTCCTAAACATGAACACAGCAGACACCTTCTTGCTAAAGGCATGTTTCTAGCAAATCAAAGAAATCCCAGATTATTTATTTCCTTCAAACAGCGACTGCTTGTGGATCGATAACGGCCTCGTCTAGACAGAGATACGTCCAGGATCTCTCAAGCCAGAGATCAAACATCCAACCTTGTGGAGGGGGCTTTGGTGGATGAGAGGAGCTTCTGTATTCTCGGAGAGTCTAAAAAGTGTACTGGGTCTTGTTTGTTCTTGACCTCTTCCCAGGGGTCTGGAGCTAACTCGCCTCAGAGCTAATGTCCCTTTATGGGATCAGAGAGACATCTGTTTATGGGACCCTGTCCCACGGCTGGACGCAGGAACCAGACCGCTAAAAACATGAGCTGGCAGGAATGGAAAAGAAGGATCAACTGTTATCCAGGCAGATACAAATATAAAAGTTGAACCAGAGGTAAATCCAGGGGAAACGACCATGTTTGCTATGAAGTCTGAATTAAAACAAAACGTCTTAACTAGGTGGCAGCGACTACAAAGCTTCACTTTGTGTCTGAAGAACAGCCAAAAAAAGCATTGACCCACTTTTGCGACTAGAAAATAATGTCATGTTTCTCTCATTGTGTTTAAACAGTTTGTACACTCTTCAACCCTTATTCAGGACAATAACACAATGTAATATATAACTACACATATTTTTGGTTTGGAGAAACTACACAATTCTGGGAAGAAAATGGACCAGGTCTTAAAGGTCTTGACAAGAAAAAATTGCTCAGAAAATGAGTAGGAATTAAACAAATGCATCTTGAGACCTCCTGGAAGGACTGTTTCTAGGCAAAGCCAAACTAGGCGGTCGCCTAGGACACAACCAAGCGGTGGGGTGGGGGGCACTAGTGAGCTCCCCCATGCCTCGCCCTCGTCCATTTAATTATATTATTATAAAATATGTTTTTCTGCTAAAGTTTAATATACAGTATGCTTACAAACTTGAATTCAGACAATTTTACAATGATTATTAAAAGTGTTTAATCTTTTTGATAGAGGTTGCGAATTATTTGTACGTGGTGGGGGTGGAGCATTGTGGTGGGAGAGCGAAGCCAGGGGGGGTTGGCAATAGGAATCTTGCCTAGGGAGCCCCAAAGCTCTTCCTCCTAGCCACCTCAAGGCCACATTTGGCCTGTTTACTTTTGCTGTCTGGTGAAAATAGTTTCTAGAAAATGTATTTATATTATCTGATTCATTCTGCTGTCCACCCTCTGGATGGAGTTCCTCCCTGTTCAATAAGAGATGACTCCCTGTAGCTGATAGTGGCTCCACATTAAAGCCCTTAACATCTATAAGGGTGACTGTGGAGGGAATAAGACAGTTTAATACAGTGGCTTAGGACTAAAATCACCATGGTCAGGTTTGCATTCCAGCATCCATCAGTGAACAGTCAATAACTTTACCAATGATGGAACTATAATGAATGGACATTCCTAGATGGTGTCACCCAGATGATGATGGTTTCCCATATCTGGTTCCTCTCAAGGTTTCTTCCTCATACCATCCCCACCATTCATTCATTCATTTTCTTCCGCTTATCCGCACCATCCCCACCATATGATACTAAAATGTATACACTGAAGTAATGAATTGAAGTCGGTAAAATCATTACAATGAAATATTTTATGCAAAATTAAACACTCATCTGAGTTCAAAACTCTTTGAAGACTTCTTTCTGTAAAAATCTGTCTGCAAGTTTACCTACAAATAAAATTCAACATTAAAAATACATTTAAGGGAAATGTATCCCATCATATGTTACTAGAAAGAAAAGAAAGGTGCTTTTTATACTTGTCACATGTACATTACAGCACAGTGAAATTCTTTCTTCGCATATCCCAGTGTAAGAAAGCTGGGGTCAGAGCACAGGGTCCACCATGATACAGCATCCCTAAAGCACTGAGGGTTAAAGACCTTGCTCAAGGGCCCTGAGAGTGGTGATACCAGAGCTTGAACCCCTGACCTTCAGATCAGTAACTCAGAGCCTTAACCACTGAGCTACAACCTCCCCAATTTGTTGCTTATTTCTTGACCAATGATGTGTTGTTAAGCCCAAACACTGCCATATTGGGCATGGACGATTATTTTGCATGTGTGTTCATCTTGGTCCTGTTCATACCACATATTTCTAATCAAATCGGTCAGAACGTGTTCTGGTTGCATGGCTAATCACAGAATAATATTAATGCAATTGTTCTGATGCATTACAGTGTCCATAGTGACAACATACAGTGTGTATTAGTTGATAGGGTGATGATGTTTGGAAGGAGGTATTTATTGGACATGAATAGAAGGAGTCTCCAGTATTAGTGCTTTGTAACAGACAGAGGTAAAGTGCTATTTTCCCTGTCTTACATATTAAGAAGGTAATAGTTGTATTGTACTCTAATTGTTTTACTTTTGAAAAATGCCATCTAGTGTATTTCTATGTCTTGAAAAGCTTTTATGTATGGAAAAGTCCAATACTCAACCCATGGACAAAAACAACACATTGGTAAATGGAACTGCTTTATGTAAAGGTATGTATACCTTTACTATCAATGCTCAATAGAGTCAATACACACAATTGCATTTTCACAAAGAAAGACCACTAAATACCTAAAATCAGTTTACCCATAAGCCAAATGGATTACATAATACATCAGCTTTAATAACAGCTTTTATATCGCATTCAAGAAAACACCACGTTTTAATTTTAGAGCTGATCGTTTATGGTTGATGGCCGACCTTGCCGTAACTCCGGCTGTGGTCTGGAGTCTCCGCTGTATGTTTCACTGATCTCACTGTAATGAGACGATTAGTGCGATATGCAGCGTCTGCTCGCCATCTGGCTCGTAATGTACGCTGACATCATGCGGCCTCTATGGCTCAGTAGTAAATATATGAGAGGGAAATTTCGATATCATGTGCCACAGACTCTATGGGCTTGGACTTTTTATGGCATCATCGAAATTTTTTCGCCATTAGCATAGCTGGGCGATTCGAAACACGTGGCTGAGTGGTAACACGTTGTGACACCGAGTGAGGCTTTCCAGCCAAAGAATGCGCTGTTAATACGGATAACGGCACCATCCCGCACATGGTAAATCACTTTTCCAAAATAAACACTGTAAAATGAAGTCATTTAGATGATTTGCTTTCCAACTTCCCAACATAGTCACCATGGCGACCGCTTGGTTATCAGCGATAACCATCAAATTGTGTTTTTCCACAGGGCTATTAGGAGCGCTTTATTTAAAGAGTCTCTACGTTACTCTACAACACTGCATACTGCTAGACTTTTGTTTATTGTTGTGTCAAATTATTGTGGTGCGTACGATTTGGTCTGTACATTGAACAAAAAAAATCATTCACAGTTTCTATGGAATAAACCACTGGTTTCGCCAGAGGTGTAATACGTGCACATTCACAAAAGTTTTTTTTTTTAACCGTTTAGTCTTCACATGTAAAACAGAAGTGAACAATTGTTAGTGGAAGCTTTTATGATTTTGTTTAATTCCTATTCATTCCTCTGACATACAAGATTTAAAAAAATGCGTTAAATTCATTCAAAATACGTTTTTTATACGTTATATTAACATAAGTGCACCGTACAGGCAAACAAATTTATATGCTATATGTTTATAAAATGACAGATGCAACATAATGATACAGTACTGAAACTAATCGTAATTTTTTTCCAACGTACAAAAAGGAGGGCGGAGCATACGTTCGCCTGCCACGCGAAATGTAAATATTTTGAAGTGTTTTGTCGTATTGTTAAAGTCATCGTAAGATCGAAAAAAATAAAATGCTGTAACTTGGGGACCATCTGCATATACTCCAACCAAAATGTCATCCTTTAAACCCTGGGTTCATAATTCAGACTAATGCTGGGTTTGAGTGCTTGACATACATCTTCGTTGCTGTTGTTGTGTAAACCGTCCGTCGTTCAGGCCACACAGTTACAGCGGGAGTCTGAAAGTGAGAAGTGTCAACGTGCCATAATGTTGCTGTGTCATGTGAGACAGCAACATGAGCCCAAAATGGAATCCCAGAACGCCCAGTCGAGATTTTTGCAGCTGCTCCCCTCGGGCCACATCGCGCCACACCAAATATCCCAGATCGCCATAACAGTAACAATGCTCTGGTATGTCACCCCCCACACGTGTAAACTGTACCTCACACCGAGCCAGTGCACTGAGATAGGCCTATAAATGGTGGATACATGATCATGCATTCTCTAAACTCCAGACACACAGACACCTGTCCCTGTCTATCTATACTAACCCAGACATGAGCCAGAGACCAGAGAACAGCAAAAGAAAAGGGTGTGGGTTCACCAAGTCAAGGGTTATAAAACAAAGAACATTTTACAGTATGTTTTCAGTTTTGGAGCTTGTTTCCATCCTGAGATCAGACACATTGCTTCTCCTGTTGCTTACAGATAAACTAGTTGTGAGAAAATAACACAGAGGATTCATCTAACTGTGGGTTCAGGTTTCTAATACGCTCATGTGAAAGCTTCTCCCTGAACCCAACCCATCAACATAATGGTTTATATGGTATGGTAAGGCCAGTTGTCACAAAACATCTGTAAGCACAGCTCTTCGGAGTTAAAGAAAGCAAGAAAGCCGGTTCTTACCTGCTCCACAGTGCCTTCTCCTTGCGGACATCTACAAAACAAGAGACAGAACAAGTACTTGGTTAAGTTCGATGGTCTGCATATCCTTACTATAGTCATAGTTATGGATTATCATGTCGCATTTTAATCGCAATTAATCACACGATTGTGATGAGTTAACATGCAGTTAATCGCAACTTATAAAAGTACCTTCAAGTAATACTTTTCAAGTTTTGAATAGTTTTGAAGTTTTGAAAAATGGATGCTTTATGCAAATGTATGTTTATTATTAGTGAAACCATATTCAACACCGAGCATGAAAACTACACATGTTTCAAAGGTCATAAATATTTTGATATGTTTTGATTTGATTTGAGACTTGGTGCATCAGTAAAACAAATGTTTAGTGATTCAAAATGATTTTTAAATGGAGTTTTTTTTTATATATCTGAGTAATGAAAGAACGTAAATATGTGAATAAATGTTAAATTTAATGTTTTAGTTTCGCCTCTTTCATATTTATTGATTTATTTTTTATTAAAAATTGTCAAACAAAAATGCGCCCACGTTAGTGCAGTTAAAAAGAATTTGCATTAATGCGTAATTAATGCGTTAATTTTCACAGCACAAATCTGCACAAAACGTCTTTTTGCACTTTCATCAGCAAATTATTTACAAATCTTAATGTGTGTAACAACAGTGTCCTTCCCTAGTGAAGGGCTAAAAGGTGTCCCCCAAGCGTGGCATCAAAGCGATTAAATATTTGATTCAAAACTACTTGAATGACCGGTTCACTGTTAGGTAGTGCAACGTCAGAGGGTCTCTCCTGCCTCGTTGTGATTCTCATATTTTATATACAAAAAGCACGATCAAGTGTGGAACAATTTTCAAGCCATTCTCAATTCGCATACCGTTCTTGACTGAACTTTTTACCATCCGATGATTGAAATAAAATTACTGCTGGAAATAGCATGACCTTAATACATTTTTGCAGACATTTTTAGTCCATGCAAAAAAAGTCTTGCTCAGGATGCACGCTGTCCGTGTAGGCTTGGCTAACCGCTCCAAATTTCCGCAGGGCTTGAGCAGTGACACTTGACTGCTCAATTACCTGTCCTCCATCAGCAATATATCTTTACTTATCCAGCGTATTGGGACGCCATGCCATTTAGTCCAAACGATCATCTAGTTTACTCCAATTTTCATACCAACAACAATAAACTAATGCACAAAATAGACGCAACCTGTTGCTTTATTTGTTCTGCTGCACCAACATGGAGACAAACAATTCATATGGTTAAACAGTATTTTAATGGTGAAATCTGAAATTCCACGATAGCAATATAGGAGGGTCCCCCTTATCCCCCCCTAATGTCACCCATGTATATATACGTATATACAGTATTTCACAAAAGTGAGTACACCCCTCAAATTTCAGCAACCATTTTAGTGTATCTTCTCATGGGACAATACAATAGAAATACTGTACATATTTTAGAGGCTATATTTTAGAGTATCAATGTGCAGCTTCAGACATGTCCATTTCTTTAGGTTTTTCTCAGTAAATGTTTTCCATAAATGCCTAAGTATCTTGTATCTCCTCCCCTAATATGAATACATCCCTTTCAGTTTGCTGAAAAAGAAACCGGTGACTTTTTTAACCCCCCCAAAAAAAGATGGGAAGCAAATATTTACACTAAACTATACAACCCATGCGATTTTCCTCTTCAACCAGTGGTGCAATATGTACACAAGCCCCGGACAATTTTTCTAAGATATAGTACAGCACACATGCAACTTGTCTTAAATGCACTTCTTTTTTACTTGGGTGTAGCTAATTTAATAACAGGGGATACAAAGTTAACCAAAAAGTGAACTCAAAGCAAATACACGAATTTAGCTCTGGCAAGGTCTTTAAAGTGGTGCAACAGAACAGAGTTTACACTATCATCCTGAGAAAGCAAATGAAATCCAGCAATTCATGATTGGGAGTCCAAGAAAGCAAAATTGGCCACACTCTCTGAGTGGCATAAGTAAATCAGAGAGAAAACTTCTATCAGTGTGATTTCTTGCCTCCTGTAAATGGTGATCATACTGTATGTGCAAAATAAAACACCTGAAGAAAAAAAATTCAAGTAGCAGAAATTAGTTTCTGTCAGTTAGGGACAGAATTCTATTAGTTACACAAATTTAATGATGGGAAAATATGCCAAGATGATGCTTCATTATCACAAAATTATTCTTATTAGATAATTTCATATTAGATATTCACAATATGTCTATCCACACTTTAGTATCTTTGGAATAAAATACATCTCTCAGCCTTAGATTGATGTTCTACTTCACCTACACACCTGCAGAGTGCATTAGATTTTAACTCTTTTAAACAAATAGCAAAGACAATATGGGAACTGCATTTTCAATGGATTCATTACAATAGAGTTCTCAACACCAATATAGAAATGTGAAAATGTATAGAATACTTATTGAATGTCTTTGAAAGAACTTATTGAAAGCCTCCCAACAACTGAATTGCATTTTTGTTTCATTTGAGAGATTTGTAAAGCTCATTTACACTCACATTTGTCTGAATTTGTCTTGCATATTCTAACAGAAAATGTTTTGTTGTTGTTAATATTATGCTCTGTCAGCACAAAATAATACATTTTGAATGACTGGGACTATTAAGCTGAAGCTTACAGAAAATCACAAGATTGAGTAAAAGAGATCACTGCAAACAGGAAAGGGCTCAGAGCCGATCCTTGATGCAGTCCAACCTCCACCTTGAACCAGTCTGTCGTTCCTACTGCACACTTCACTGCTGTCACACTGTCCTCATACACGTCCTGCACCACCCTCACATACTTCTCTGCCAAATCAGACTCCTTCATAGAATAAGAGAATAATCTAGGATATGCAATGAATTATATACAGGGTGTCTAATCTTTTCCACAAAGGGCCAGTGTGGGTGTAGGTTTTCTTTCCAACCGAGCAAGTCCGCAACAAATTCTACCTGTTTAAATCTAAAGCTTTTTATTTTCAATCAGGTGTGGCCCTTGATTGGTTGAAATAAAAATCTGCACCCATACCAGTTATAGTTCCATCATGTTTTATTAACTTTTTGTCAGCTTTGCCACTAAAATGACACAATAATATCTTTAAACTAGGATTAAACATAGTGTTCATTACAGATTGGGGAAGTGGTAACTCAGCAGTTATGATGTTTGATTTCTGATCGAATGGTTGTAAGTTCAAATCCCAGCACCACCAAGCTGCGACTACTGGGCATTTGAGCAAGGCCTATAACCCTCAATTGTTCAGTTGTATAAAATAGGCAAAATGTAAGTAGATCTGGACAAGGGTGTCTGCCAAATGCCATAATTTACACCACACTATCATCTGGTTATCCCATACTGAATGTTGGACAGAGTAGGATTTGGAGCCCATTGAAGCCGAGTGAGTGTAAAAGTCGGTCAGACCATACTAAATTCTTTTTAGATCCATGAGCTGTACATTTTAACACATATTAATAACACTCGACCACTACACTGCGTTTTCTCCCACAGTACTATAGATCAGTGAGCTGACCCCGGGCCTGCATGATTTAACATGCCCTTGGTCCAGTCCAGACAGCAAGTGCTACTTGTTTAGAGACGGGGTTTTGTTTCTAATCCATAGGAGTCCTGTTTTTCACCCGCAACCTGAAATCTTTATCCCTTTACTCAACTATCAAATCCATGTAGGATTTGTAACCCTAGAGCAGCACACGCACATATTTACGTACAAGTCATGCGCAGAGGAATGTCCTGCATTCACACCTTAAAAAAACACCTCTATGTTTTGACATTTTTACATTATAAGGTTATATTTTGTATTAATTTAGATGGTTTAACCCACTTTCCACAGTATAGAGCAATCAAGTGCGTTTAGGACGAGTATGAGCCATAGATCCAGCAGAAAAGACAGGCAAATGGGTAAGGAACAATTGTAACAAGGGCAACAATTCCTACTTTAATATCACCAGTGGTGGACAGTAATGAAGTAAATGTAATTCGTGACTGTTCTTAAGTAGTTTTTCTCGCATATCTGTACTTTACTGAAGTATTTCCATTTGGGGAGACTTCATTACATTACATTACAAAGTAAAATTTTATTTTTTACTACACTACATGTTGTGAACTCAGTCGATCCTTTTTTTTTATGAGCAAATAAAAACGTAACTGGTCAAACACACAGCAATTCACCAATCAGGGTAGAACTTGTTTTGATTGCCGCTTGGTGTATCTACTTATCACAAACACACAGTTAAACAGCAAGCAGAACATTTAGAGAGAAATAAATTATAAAAAAAAAACTACTGAATCTAATTTGACACAACAACAGTGGCCTTATTTGCATGATTTATTTCGTATATAATTGTAATAGATATCAATCAGTGGTTGACACTTTATGCTATCATGCTATTAATAGATTGCTGAAAGTAACATTAGAGTCTTTTCACATAAACTGAGTTAATTAAGAAAAGAGCCATGTGACAAAAATGATAATAGGAACATTATAGCCATAATAAATCATAGTACTTTGGATAATTAAGTACATTTAAAGGCTTTTGTACTTTTACTTATGTGAACGTTTAAAGGGAGGAGTTTTACTTTTACTGTAGTAATATTTGACATCTACTTTAACTCAAGTACATGGTTTGTTTACTCAATATCACCTGCTAGACGAGGAAATATCAGTGGCCAAAGTGTTCATAAAACCGAGTGCAAAAGTTAGTCTTCTCCACAGATCTGGGGTACATGCAACATAGTGTAATTAAAATATGGTAGAAATCTTCATCATGACATTGTCTCCAGAATGTAATGTATAAAGCCAAAATGGCTGAAATAATGTTGTTATTTGACATAACACCTAACCAACAAAATCTTTTTTGTCCAACCCTTGTACAAATCTGCATTTGACTGTTCAGTCGAGCGTGATTTGTGTGAAAAAGGTCATAAAATTCTTATTACACAAGCATCAGCGACTTGTGTGTTTACTTTCTCTCTGCTCTTATTCCCAATCACTGAAGAAACATTTTTTATGTGTGGAATTCCCCTCACAATTCACTTTTGTACTGTTGTATTTGGCTAGCTTGTCCATCACCAACCACACCAGAGATGCTTGAATAAATGCCTATGATGACATAACCTAAATCACAGAGCAGATATTCTCCCACCTGCAGTTTGTCATCTTGGTCCAGGCTGTTTGTCCTGATACTCAAAGCCAAAGTTTAATGGGGTAACAGAAAATGAAAATATTTTGAAATTCTTACACCAAAAGTATGTGTAGGATTGTTTTAATCCCACTCCCACTGACTGCCAAAGAAGGTCTGACTAATCTAAACCCACTCCCAAAATAAATGTCACCAATTCTGCTTACTCTTACAGAGAATTTTTTCCAACCACAAAAATTTGGACCAACCCCACCCACTCAAGGAGAAAGGTTGACAAATCCAACCCACTCCAGCAAAACGTTTGACCTATCCCTTCCACTTTTAAAGAAATTCGGACCAATCCACTTGGTTTGATCAATTCCCCCCTTCTCCAGCCCAAAAATATGACAATTCTCATACCACTAAATATTTTTACAGATTCCGCTTAATCCTGCAGAAAGAAGAACCCATTTTTAACTGGTTCTGAAAAAAATGGTTAAATTTATTGTTGTTTGTATAGTTCTTTTAGCAATGGACATTGTCTCAAAGCAGCTTTACAGAGATAAAGCAGTTGTAAAGTTGTATAAAGAAATGTATATGTTTAGTTCCTATAAATTTGTTCCTCATAACTGTAACTTTATACCCAATGAGTGAGCCAGTGGCAAGGAAAAATTTCCTGAGATGGCAAGAAGAAACCTTGAAAGGAACCAGACTCAAAAATGAACCCGTTCTCATCCTCAGCACCGAATATCCATTCATTATAGGTTTATTTTTGCTGAGGTGTTCAGTGATGGGCACTTAAATGCAAAACTGTTTATGCAACCTGTGGTCCTGAGCCATTGTAGCAGACTGTTGATATTACTTACAGTCCAAATCAATCCTTAAGTTGCTCAGTAACTTCATAGATGTTAAGGCTGTTGAGGTGGAACCATCCCCAGCTGCACAGAGTGCTCTCCAATTAAAGATAACTCCATCCAGAGATCCGAAGAGGAGAAGAGGACAGGAACACTGATCACTGATATCTCAGGAGCATGTGCTCGACATGAGAGAAATGGTAAAACAATACTACTATTCCTACAGATATGTTAACCAATCTACGCACACCTGCCCCAGCTGAGGGTTTAACCAATCAAACCCATGCCCACTGAAAGTTGAATTCCACTAAAAGTGTTCCTTTAAACTTTCACTTGAGTAAAAGTCCAAAAGATTTCATTTCATTTCATTTTCCGACATGTGAAATGCAAATCCTGTCTGCAGTGTGGCCTTTCTGCAGTAATTTATTTGGGTTTTTTTTTAGGTTTATTGTTTATTTGTACATCGTGGCTTTATAATGGTATTAGGAATCGTTTTACGTTTTATGCACACGCATGATTCAAGTATCAGTTGACTATATGTAAGACTTGACAATTCTCGAAGATCAGTTTCCATCACCTTCCTTAAGAAGACGAAACGCGAAACGGGCTCAAAAACCAGAATTTAAAGAAACCCCCAAAATGTATTCTCTTTTCACTTTGTGGAAAAAAAGCAAAAAATACACAAACCCTATTATTTTTTTCCCGGGTATGAGCAGAGGTGGGAAGTAATGAAGTACAAATACTTTTTTAAGTATTTATTGTACTTAAGTAGATTTTTAAAGTACTTTGCTTCACTATTTGTTTTTTTCGGACAATTTTGTACTTTTTCACTTATTACATTTTTTACACTAATATCTGTACTTTCTACTTCTTACATTTTCAAAAAAGACTCGTTACTTTTGCTTTAATCTATTTTGTGAAATGTCAAAATAGACATTATCGACATATTTCTTGTCATTGCGCGACTTTTTTAATTTACCACTGGTGTATCATTTCCTGGCTCTCACACACCACAGACGTAGACTAGCCTATGAAGCTAACAATGAGCAAGACAGATGGTAACAAGAAGTGTAGCTGACGTGGATGAGACAGAGGGAGTCAGTGATGTAAACATTACTGAGAACAGAGACATTCCTGATCACCTGATCATCATCATCTTTTCTCTGCTTGTGTTCTATATGGTGGATGTTCAGCCTGAATACATTCATTAGGTAACAACGTTTGATGTTATTTTGTATTGTTATATTAATATGATGTGAGGTCCAGTTACCAACGTGACACTAAAACATGTAGAACAGCTACTTTTTTTACGTCAGAGCCCAAAATTCTTTACTTTAACTCAAGGGAAAAAGTGCAGTCAGAACATAACTTTTACCGGAGTCTTTTAAAACACGAGTATCTGTACTTTTACTTGAGGTAAGGATGTGTGTTCTTTTGCCTTCTGCAGACTTTGCCCTCTTTCCGAAGATAAAGATCCAGCTCAAAGGTCGCAATTTTGACACCATTGTGGAGATCCAGTGCGAATCACAGCAGGTGCTTGACACACTAAAAAAAGAAGACTTCCAGGACACATTCCAGAAGTAGCAGGAACGCTGGGAGAACTGTATTGCTGGGCAAGGGGACTTTGTACACAAGTACACAGGTGTGTACATGTAGGTAAGTAAATAACTTTCTTGTAAACAGAGCTAGTCTCGAAATTTTTTACCTCATATGTTATTGTGAGGCCACTTTTTTTAATTGTCCTCCCATTCCTCGATTAAGGAAGGGATGTGTATGCTGATGTTGTCCTTCATAAGTTTTGTCAGCCTCTGATTCCACATCTTGCTCTGAATTAATGAATAAGTAGTGACTCTGCAGTGAATGATTGTTTACGTCGTACCGGAAGTTCCACCCGTAGTTGGATATGGGAAAAAGGTGGATATTGGGAATGACTGAATAATTGTGGTGAATGCATCACACATTGCCATACAAGTAGTATTTTCCCATTTTACCAAGCGTGGCCACGTCCTGAGCACATCTTATTTTCCTATTCCTGTCTGTAATGTACAAGAGAAGACAAATTGGTAATAGAAAAACAACTGATGGGAAAATAGATTGAAGACAGAGTGGGTTGTGAGAGAGACAAAGCAATGGAAGTCAGAGATAATGCCACAGCAATCCATTGCCAGGCAAAATTGTTAATGCTCTCTGGGTGTGAAAAGGTGGCATTATCAAAACAGAAAGAAAATCAGCATTAGGGTGAATGCTTGCCTCCTGAATGTGGTGATTATACTGTATATGCAGATTTATACAGTAAAGTGGGGGAGATGGTAGCTTAGTGGTTAAGGCATTGGACTTTGGATCCAGTTCAAATCCCAACAACACCAAGCTGCCACTCCTGGGACCCTGAGCAGGACCCTTAACCCATCGCTGCTCAGTTGTATGAATGACATAAAAGTGTAAGTCACTCTGGATAAGATAAGATAAGATAAGATAAGATATACCTTTATTTATCCCACAGTGGGGAAATTTCTGTGTTACAGCAGCAAAGAAAAAGAAATGTGCAAATATAAAGAAAGTAGAGGCATAATAAAAGTATATACATTACAGTGTATAAATACAAAAGAAAAAGAGACCACCAATTAGTAGCTATGCTTTCAAACAAATTGCACATAGGTAATATTGCACGGTTTAAATTAGTTATTGTACATTTATTGCATACATTTTTTTATTGTTATTATTAAGGGTAAATAAATGTAAATGTAAATACAATAGACAGAGTGGGGTTGTAAAAGAGAAGAGAAAATGAATGTTCGAGATCACAGGAAAACCAACCTAACAATGCCCACAGCATTTGTTATAAAGTGAACCCAGACGCCTCAGCCAACCCATATGTGGTGGAGAGAGACAATTCTTCATCTCCTCAGCCATGACAAGCATGTGAGCAGAGCTCTATATTTAGCTGCTGCTCAGCATTTCAAATTGAAACCTTTATAAATTCCCTACTTCATAGATCACCTTTAAACCTTTGGGTCCTGGTGTAAATGTAAGCGGCTACCGGAGCTCCTTTGACGGTTTGAAGGTTTGCTCAGGCTATTAGCTGAAGCTCCATCCATCATACCACTAGACAGCTGGGAAAGAGGTAGAATTAACCACCCAGAGGTTTGGAAAGGAATGCAGTCATGCACTAAACCCAAATCGCAGAGCCTCGGTTCTGTTATGAGAGAAGACCTGGGGTAGACGTGTGGATAAGCACTTCTACAGAATCTTTCATTGTCACAGAGCTCTGCAGGTGAAATGAACTGGGAAAAATGTGTGTTTGTGGAGTTCAGTAGCCTGCACCTATATGCGGCTTGTTCGATGACCTCAGGTTACATATTCAATCAGTAAGAAAGAGGTTACCACTTTCAGGACAGGTTTTGGGCTCCCTGCCAGCACACTTGATGGCTGTGACAGAATCACATATCACAAAAACATGCCGGTACAGTATTCATGTCATGCTTTATGTACATAGGAGTGTACGCAATGTAAGAGATCCAGATCTTCAAGACATTTTGTCATGGATTATGTCCTTAGCATGCACATTCTCTAGTAGATGAATCGTCACGCTTTGTCTGTCAACACACAGTGCTACTCGGTTATCTGGTGATCAGAGCTGATCAGGATACAGCTGACACACACAAACACACACACACACACACACACACACACACACACACACACACACAGAGCATGCATTTAAACCCATTAATAACAATACAACCGGTCCAGGGCAGGCCAGGGCAGACCAGGGCATCTCTAAAAATGCAGCTCCTTAAAACACAGTTAAGATACACGTGGGTACATTTTACAGAGGCATAATGAAGTGATATCATTTCTAAATACATATTTTTGTTGTTTTGCTCACGCATTGGGCTTGAAGTTGATTTACGAAAAACCTCCTCACGTATAGGGAGCCATTCATCATCAATTTTCGGAATCTTTCTTAAAGAATTTAAAGGTGAAGAGAAAATATAATATAATATGAAATATATTTGAAAGGAAATAACAAATTCAGCGTATGTAATAACAATTATAAAACTTCTTAGTCAGAACCAGTACATGAGCTTTCAGCATTAATGTGGCTCATTAAAGTAAAGATGTTTGAGGTTGCATTTTTATGTTCACTATCATATTGTAGGCAGAGGATCAAGTGAAGGAAACTGGTGCAAGTTGATTGTAGTAGGGTTGAAAAGTGAATGAATATCCAGTTATTGCGCACAAGAGGCAAATCCCTCAGCATCGCTGTTGAACAGTGGTGGGCAGTAACTTAGTAAATGTCATTTGTTACTGTGCATAATTACATTTACATATTTGTACTTTACTGAGACTTTTACTTTAACATCATTACATTTCAAAGTCAAATCTCTTACTCTTTACTCAACTGCATGTTGTGAAATCAGTCGTTCCTTTTTATTTATGAACGGATAAAAACCTTAACTGGTCAAAAACGCATGAAGTCACAAATCAGGGTCGAGCGTTTGCCCTGTTATAAACTTGTTTTGATTGGCGTTTGGTGTATCTGCTTACACTAACATACAGTTCAGCGTCGGTTCAACAGCAAGCAGAAGATTCTGAGAAGAATAAATGATGGAAGAAACTACAGCAATTCCAGAAACTTTCAAATAGTTCAAAAGAAGGTTTTTAGATAGCAATCAGTGTTTGAGTCATTAATATCATTTTTTTAATAGATTGTTGTGCTGAGAGTAACATTACTGTCTTTTCACATAAACTGAGTCGATTGAGCATGAGAAAAATGCTAATAGGATCATTATAGCCATAATAAATCATATTATTTTGGATACTTAAGTACATTTAAAAGCATATACTTTTGTATTTTTACTCAAGTGAAAGTTTAAAGGGAGGAGTTTTAGTTTTATTGGAGTCATATTTTAAGTAGAGTGTATCTCTACTTTTACTCAAGTACATGGTTTGTGTACTTCATCCACCACTTCTGTTGAATTAGAAGCTCTGAAACTCTCATATACAATCTTAAAGGTCTTGTGAAAATCATGTGAGACTGAAAACATAGAGAGTGAAATACAGTAATGAGAAAAAAAATTAAATAAAACAGAAGAAAATAGCTCAGCAGGTTGACCTTGCCACCCAGCAGTGTTTTATCACTTTGCAGGAGTGATGTTGGCCCCATGGCCCTCACTGAAGCTTAAACTCTGCTGAAGCAGAACAAATCCTGGCCTTCTGAGCTGCTCTTGGCTTTGTAATCAATCTCCATCCAGCTGAGCTGTTTTCCACTCCGCACTTATCCTACCCTACACACCTGCAGGTGGATTGAGAACTAACATACACAATCTGAAAATTCTGACACGGCCCATCTGCTGGCCTCGAACTCTTAGGTTTCAACATGTAGGCAAACACTGAAGAATTAACATGCCTGGCTATCACGTTTCTCCACACCAAATGTGAACATTAAGCTGGCTGATTAATTAGTGTAAGAAAAAAACATCTCATACACACAAACGAAACATTGAACAGGTTTTTTGAGACATCAATTCATGTACAAATGAATCACGGCAATCAGGAAGATCTTGAAAATGTGGGACAGCGGAACGGTCCAGTCACATTGACTTAATACTACCAGATATTTGAAAAAGCTTGAGTGACTAAAAGGTTCCAAGTGTATAGAGACACCACTAAGGAAGCGCTGCAAGTGAGATCCACTTTTGGTGCCACAACCGTAGACAACAATTCTACAGAGAGTAAAACCTCCTTAATCTGGCGACAACTTGGGGAAACGTAACGTCTCGGTCCAAATGTACAAGACAACAAAGCACATCCTTTACCAGATTCATTGATAATTGAATCCTGAGGTAATCTAACTGCATGGTAAAAAAATAACCATGACAAACAAAGGTCTAAACAAATACAGATAAAAATCTAAAGAAAAGATATAACATTCATTATATTGTCCATGTCCTTTGAATGATATAATATATAGTTCTAGATAGAATATAGTTATGCACAATCCATCGCGCTCATTGTATATAACCCCTTTTCCGTGTACTGTTTATTTATATTCATATTATTCATTCATTTGTCATTATGTCTTTATATCTATTTTATAGCAAAGCCCTACCAACCTGTACATGTTTTATTGTGAATGTTTTACACTGCTACCAATGCACTACTGGTTAGATGCTAACTGGTTCTTATTGCCTTGTACTGTAACATGTGCAATGACAAAGTTGAATCTAATCTAATCTAATGTGACAACACTATTACAAATAATTACAAAATTTGTATTATTGTTCTTTATGTATAAAGTGTAGCTTGAGAATCCCAGGTTTGATCCTGATCTTGGGTTACCATCTACATGTTTTGTCCTGTGGGTTTCTGCAGGGTTCTGTGGTTTAACACAGTATAACACTAGGTGGCCTGGCAAAGAAAACTGGATGAGTTTGTGACTGGTGGCCCATGATGGACTGACATCGTATCAAAAGTGTTCATTGTTTTCTATGATAGACTCCAGATCCACCTCAAGCCTCACCTGCTTGTTTACTGATGTACATTTGGCAGATACCCTTGTTTTTTTTGTTTTTTTTGATTATCCTATATATACAACTGAGAAGTTAAGGGTTAAGGGCCTTGCTTAAGGGGCCCCAAGAGGCAGCTTGGTGTTGGGATTTGAACTCACAACCTTCTGATCAGAAGCCCAACAACTTCATCACAGAGCTAGATTTGCTAAGTAAAGTGAACCATTTTCAGTCCAATCATGGGTTCAAACTAACCTTTTAATGCAAATGATTCAGAAATGTTCCCAAATTATGACATTATAACATCATTACCGGTGCAATGAATAACACTGATTATCTCTTCATCATGGCACCTGTTAGTGAGCATGATATATTAGGCAGCAAATGAACATTTTATCCTTAAAGTTGATTTGTTAGAAGCAAGAAAAATGGGCTTAAGGTTTTGATCAAGTTTGACAAGAGCCAAATTGTGCCCAAATTCTGAAGGTCTGCAGTGGTTAGTATTTATCCAAAGTGGTCCGGCGACAGGGTCATGGGTGGCCAAGGCTCATTCCGATCCAACAGACGAGCTCCTGTAGCTCAATATGCTGAAGAAGTTAATGCTGTTAATGCTTGAAAGGTCAGGACTGTTTTGGCAGCAAAACAGGGATCCAAAACAAAATTAGGCAGGTGGCCATAATGTTATAGCTGAACGGTGTATTTTACAATATTTTGATTATTTCCGTACATTCAGAGAATTTGTTTTCCTAAAATATACACTCCAACTCTAACACCTAAATGCCACTGAAAAGAGGCAATCGTACCCTAAATTCCACAAACATTGGATGGCAAGCACTCGGCTTTGTGTAAGACTCGGTCATGTAAAGTAAACCAAGTTGAACTTCCAATGGGTGAAAATCACTGCTCTGCCTTGAGAGTTTCAGATTTCTCATTTGTGAGTGGTGGACTCTATTCATTCCCTCCACAGGCTCTGGAATTCTGTGACCTGCTAAGCTTCTCTGAGAACCAAGCTTCATTTTGTCCGAGGGCCTAAAGCCAAATCATTCTATTACTCCCTCCAAGCCAATTACCTTCTTCAGCTGCCATACACAAATACAAACACACCCATACACATACACACACTGACATTCTCACACCAGTGGGCCTGCTCAGTTCGTTCCAGATATCTTTTGCCGTGTTCCCATGCATCAAATAGAAAAAAAAAAGCCTACCTACATAGCAGTACCACACTGCTCAACTATTCCGGGATTAAACAAACACATCTGGCCTTGCTCTACAGCCGAACGGAAAAGAACAGAATTCCCACAGATATTGTACTCATTGAGACTCAGCGTTGCTCATCTGATCCAAGTGTTTGGGAAACAACATGGGGGAGAAGAGCTTTTGAAGCCTTTACACTGAAACAAAGTGACAAAAGGGGTTGGAAGTGAAGCAGCTGTAAACTCTGTAGCTTTGCTAATGGCCTAACCTTTACCCTTTTTCCCTGCCTGGAGGGACCGCCGGAAAACGACATCAGCGGAAACACAATATAACATCAACACGAATACTGGATTTCTCTGTTTGCCGGAAACTGAGTGTGCACGATTCTGTGGTGCGTGACATTCCCACACAGACTGACTGACAGGGTTTACTGTACTTCCTGTTTTCTTATTATTATTATTATCATCAACAGCCATAAACTAAAATGTGTTTTGTACAGCATTTCATAAGTAGCCAGTTTTATTATTCGGTTATCAATCTTACTAAGGAAATATATATATATATATATTGCTATTTGCACTTCTGGTGTAATGAAACTGCATTTCATTGGCCCTGTAAGTAATTGTGACTCTGAACAATGACAATAAAGGTGAATCTAATTTAATCTAATCTAATCTAAATATTGACTGGTGTCTCATTCATTTTCTGTAATCTCATTCATGGTTGATGTGATCAGCCCATGTTTTAGTTTGAAATAAAACAGACCCAAGCTCAGACAGCTAATCCATACTGTATGCTAACAGCGAATTTAAAAATCAAAAATGCCCCAGATTGATTTTTTTATATATTTTCATCTAAACAAATATTCTTTAATTCATTTTTATTTATTTTTAATCAGAGACATTAATCTGGTCCAAATTATTTATTTTATTAGCAGATTTAAAAAAAAAAAACATTCATTCTACATTGTGGTTAGGTTAGAATAAAAAAATCTCCAAGCTTAAATCCACCACTTGATGACACTTTAATGCCTCAAAACGCTGAAATTTCCTGACCTTATTCATTTTCCTGGACTGAACTAGAACATTGCATTGTTACAAAGGTCACGAAGCAAGTGAATCAATAAAGTTGAATCTAATCTAATCAAATCTAAACATGGACTGGTGTTTGGGACAAATTGGGTCGCAAACAATGTAATATTCTACAATATGGACTATTGTATACTGATTCTGGGTTTTGCATATTAATCTCTAATTTAGTAGAATCCAAGATTTATTTTGTAATGAATCTCCAAGTTAATATACATATTCAAAACATTAACATATTTTTCATTCATTGGTGGGTTCCTATACTGCCTTTGAGCTCACTGCTGAAGTGGTGCCTATTACGACTTAGCCCTTGTTTAATTTCTACCTGAAAAGAGTGATGCATAATTGTGTTAATCCTTTAATCTGTCACCGCCACCACATCTATAAGCTCTGCTCATAGCTATATCTTTCATGCCAAAATATGCTGTGGTGGCTCAAACCCTTAACCCACCAAGCTGCCACTCTTACACCTTTGAGCAAGGCCCTGAAGACCAGAGGATCTCTATCATGACAGATTGTGTGCTCTGAGCCCTACTTTCTAGTAAACTGGGAGATAAACGTTTGCGAGTTTGCATGTGCTTTTTTATTCAACTTTCGGTACCAATTTGCTGTTATAATAACCTGTTATAAATAGCCTTTATGCACTGTTATGGTGATTGGACTGATATGGTCACTTTTCAAATAATAGCCCTCTGTGTTTATTTTCACAGTTGCACCTTATACAGTATTATTTGCAATATATAAGCACCTTTGCACTCCCATAATATGTTTATTGTATACACTTATGTATATGTGTATATTTATATATTTATATACATTGCTATTTGCACTTCTGGTTTTGGCCCTGAAATTTACAGACAATAAGGATAACCATAAAGTTGAATCGTAACGAATCTTCACTCTTCTGGGAAGATGTTCCACTAGATTTTGGACTGTGCGGGTGAGATTCATTCAGCCACAAGGGTGTTAGTAAAGTCAGGTACTGATGTAGGTGAGGAGAGGGTTCACATTCATCCCGTTCAATAGGGTTGAGCTCAAAGCTCTATAGCAGGCCACACAAGATCCTCCACACACTTCCAACCCCATGTAAAGCAGGTCTTCATGGAGCTGGCTTTGTGCACAGGAGCATTGTCATGCTGGGACAAGCTCAGGTCTCCTAGTTCAAGTGAAGGGGAAAATGTAATGCTACGGCATCCAAAGACATCATATACAAATGTGTGCCTCCAATTTTGTGGTAACAAAACGATGTAAAAGTCTAATAGTTTTGCTCGTAAAGTGCATCTGTGGCATTGTCATGAAAATTATGTCTGTTGTTGAGCTTTCTTGCATTCAGGAAATTTGGGCTTGCTGTTTACACCTCTTTACCTCTGCTTCTTATATCCTGGTTTTTCATTAATAAGCCATTGTAAGTCACTGCTAAGCAGTAATAAAGA
>JAAIIK010000126.1:1419266-1437909 GCA_014706435.1 Silurus glanis
ATATAAAGCTGAATATAAAAAACTTCTATCTCGGGAGCTATCTATAAATCTGATTATTTATAATTCCTGATTTTTTTTTCTTTCTTTTAATAAACACCATTTAATTCCATTAGCAAGAACAATGTCCTCCTGTGATAATGACCTGGCACACAAGTGCAAACTTATCACAGGAAAAATGAAAATACAGCACCAATCAACAAAGTATCCCTTCATCTTCATGCCAAAAAATTCAATCTAAACATCTTGAATGTGTTTCCGAGTGGGGTTTTACTTTAATAGACATCAATAGTCGGGAAGAGTAAATGTATATTGTGCATGAAATGCAATCCTCTATGCGCTTGCAAATACCAGACCTGGCGAACCCTTCAATACTCGCTAATGTTGAGTCTTGATCCGTTCACATGCGGAACACAAATTGCAAATACAGACCCGGCTTTGCATGACACGAGCTAAATGTTCCACCAGCACTTTCCTTCCTATCCAAGCAGATAATATGCAGCCAAAGTGTATCCTCTGGCCGAACTTTCCAAACGGCGGTGCATCTGTAAATGACATTTCATTTCAAACGGCGCTGCTGCGGACAAGCAGTGGCCATTAATCCGCTTGTATGCTCACTCTGCAAAAATTCACCAACATATTTCCAAAATTAGGGTTCCAGCTCTGAAAACAGACATTGGTTCATCATCTAGATGAGCAGTAGAATGAATAGTATTCTGATCACAACTATCTAATTGGAAGGTTTTATGTTCAAATCCCAGCAACAACAATGAAGTGAAGTGCACCTGAGGTTATGAGTTCAAATCCCAGGAACACTTGGGCCACGGAGGAAGCCCCTAACCCCTAATTATAATCACACTCTTGATGTCACCCAAATGAGGATGGGTTTTCTTTTGAGTCTGGTTCCTCTCAAGGTTTCTTCCTCATAACATCTAAAGTGCTATAGAAATATACATCAAGATGGGCTGCCAAATGCTATCAATGAAGATCCAGATCACAGATCAAAAAATGACTGTGAAAGAATATGAACTAAAATCCAAACACTGGTGGCTTTAAACATTTACATTTGTTTCCTGTTGCTCCAGATTCATCCTCAAGGTTCACCAAACACCTTCTTTGAAGCCTTTACTCATAAATCATTACACTTCTGCTCATAACTGTCTCTTGGCTGATTCCTTGTCAGCATTTTACTGCATAGGGAACAGAGAAAAGTGGTCGCTCAGTGGATAAGATGTCAGACTTCTGCGCCAAATGTTGTAGGTTTAAATCCCAACACTAGCAATGTGTGGCTCCTTACATATTACACAAATATTATCGAATGAGACACTTGTTACAACATAATCATAATTTGTGCGGAGATTATTTATCGTATATAATTAACTTTAAGATCTATTAATGTTATAATTAAAAAAAATGCTTATCATGATGTTATAATATATTTAGTTTAGAATTATAAATGTGGGCGTTATAGAAACTGTTCAGATCTAAGAGTCTCATTTATGGTCAATGTTAAAATTCTGGATATGTAATATAAATGTAATAATATAATATTATATCATATCATATCATATCATATCACATCAAGCTAATTCTGATTATTTTCTAAAAGTGATTTTGAAAATTATTGAACATTTTTATGAATTTTTATGAATTTGTAGGTTTTTGCAGATTTAAAAAGAATTCAGTGTGAAAATCTTACATAAAAAAAAAAATCTTAATATTCAAATTCTAGCTGAAGTTATTTTTAGAAATATTTACGCATTTATATTGCCCCAGTACTGCTACACTGTGGTACTAACAAAATATTTTCCACCTTTGATCCACCACTTGATGACACTTTTATGCCTCAACACTCTGCAATTTCCTGACCTTATTATTTTTCTTGCACACAACTAGAACATTGCATTGTTACTAAGGTCACGGAAAAAGTGAAATCGCGATAAAGTGAGCTCAACCACTTACCTCTGTCTTTCTGGGACGTGCCCTGGTCACAGAGGAAGAGTTAGGTAAGAAGATGTCCTGCCCATGGCATTCCTTCCAGCTTGGTCCTGTAGCAATCTTGTTATTGTTCAGGGTTTGGTTTCCCTCCGTTCCCCACGCTGTCACGCTCTGTAATGACAGCAGAACCACAGTCACCACAAAGAGAGGGACGGTTTGGACAGGATGGACTCTGGAGAAGTCTCGGGATGGGAAAAGGGAAATCAGAACAGAGGTCAGTGACGAGGGAAAGAATCCAAGAGTGAAGCCAAATCCAAAGAAGTGTTGAAGAGAAATTGTTTGAGAGGACAAAAATTAGATACAAGATTTAAAAAGCTGGCGAATATGACCTTTCTCTAAATAGACCTGAGATTGCTGGGAACTAGTAACGCCGGTCAGAGTGACTCTGAGACTCTGTGTATCGCTCGAAGCATCTCAAGTGGACAGTGTGACACAAACACACCAACTGAGCTCTGGGTGAAGAACAGGCGCTTTGTCGGACACTCATGAGGAACCGAAAGACACTTTTGTTTCCTTCTGAAGTCTGGTGTATGGGCTGGATGTGTCACAAGCTTCAATGCGGGTTTTTTTAGAAGTAGATTTGAAAGTTCCCAGTGGTGAAGCTTCACAACACAATGGACCTCTGTCTCAGTCCCTGCGGTCTTGTGCAATCTTTACTAGACTGTAGCATGTCATCTAAGGCTATTGGGGGGAAAAAAAGACATCGTGTCTACAGGCAATGGCACGGCCGAAAAAATCCGACACACTTCGGTATCAAAAGTCACGTCCTTCCAGAGACAGTCTCATGGGATTAATGTCAATCGCACGTCTAGGCATCTTAGATATTTCCACAGGCTCAGACTGAAGACAAAAGTGTGTAAAATGTCTGTCGGTAACTGCGCTGTTGATTTATATGTATTGTGTTTATGAGGCCACCTGTTTGCTTGCCACGGAATCCACTTAGATTACATACCACTCCAGTAATCGATTAGAGTTCAAGCAGGCGTGACCTGTTAGAAACTGGCTTTGTGGATAACATTTGGTGAGAACGCTGACGAACTGAAGCACAACACTTGAAAGCAGGTCTTTCATGGGTGGCAATTTATATACAGTAGTTTTATGGCGGATGGAAGATTCAATAACAGCGAAGCATCATTGATTTCAGTGTGCTTTTGAAACGACGATCGATCTCTCCGTTCATATGTGAAGTCACAAATGCTCTCAGACCTAATTGGGATTGATTTGGCCTGAAATGCAATAAAGCAATTACCCAATCAATAGAGAACCCTTACAACCGAATGCAGGAATTGATGTTATCATTGAGAGATAAAGGGAAAGAGAAATGGATTCTGTACACAAAATAGTGTATTTTGCTCCACTGGAACAACTCGTGATTTGATTATGAAAAAAAAATATGAAAGTAGCTTAGGGACATTTCATTCTGGACTTCTGCCATCTTTCTAAAACTCACACAAAGAGAGAACAGGGGTTACTTCTATCTGGAGATTCACATGGTCTGTTCCAAGAGCACATATACACACATCCATTTACTCATATTCATCAAATCGATTTGAATTCTGCAACACTGTGCTCTGAGCCCAGCTTCTCCATATCTATCTATCTATCTATCTATCTATCTATCTATCTATCTATCTATCTATCTATCTATCTATCTATCTATCTATCTATCTATCTATCTATCTATCTAAACAGGGTGATGGGATGCACCTGCTGTAAAGAGAAGAGACTTGTAACATAACCAATTGGATTATATATATATATATACTTTTTTTCCCCTATTGCAGCATGTTCTGGGGTGTTTTATTTGTCTAGAACCACATAAATTAGTTCCGGATGTTATAGTTACATTTAATGTTGCAAAGTTACCTCGTCTGCCTCTGATTTCTCTTTCTTGAAGTTCTCCAAGGCAAAAATCGTCACGTTTCCAAGAAATAGTGTAGCGTTTCCATTTCCATTTTCTCCTTCCTTTCATGTTTTCTTTTATAAATAACAAACGTTTTATATATTTATTATTAGATGATGTAGTGTCTGTTATATAAGTCTTTAATAAAGAGAATGAATATGTACTGATATAAAATAGAGCCGTGTCTGAGGTGATGTTATAAAGAACTTACAATTATGCCATTAGGCAAAGTCCCTTATAGAAAACAGCTCAGTAACTAACTATCTATTTTTTACAATCAAGCAGTTGAGGGTTAATGGACCCTTGTTCAAGAACCCAGAAGTTGAAGCTGCTGGGATTTGAACTCAAAACCTTCCAATTAAAAGAACCAAACTCTTAACCACTGAGCTACCTCTTCCCCTTTAGCAAGACCTTCCAAACAATTCAGATATATTTTAGAGTAGTCAATGTGCAGCTTGTATAGCAGTACAGATTTACTGTCCTCTGTGATATATGAAAACAAAACATCAAAAAGTGGTCTTTTGCTAACCTGGTAAAAATCTTTATTATTGATTGGCTGTCTCCGGGTGGTGCAGGGTGTGTCTGAAGGGGAGGAACTAGCGCTCAGGGCTTCCTCGATGTCCAGATTGAGCTGGTCCAGTTTCTTCATGAGTTGGTTCATGGATTCAGACCAGGGAGACAGTAGGACAAGAGGAGATTCCTGTAGACAGAAAGAATGGTTCTTTCTCAGTTAAATCTTACAATCAAAACTCCTCTTTTCCTTTTATTGCTTACAGGTTTTGGTTCTTTTTTCTTTTCAAACAGTACAGCCAAAAAGTACATTTTGAATGCAGGTTTAGATGTGTAAACAAACAAGGAGTTGCTGACTGCCATGTGGCCCATGTATAGCCTGTTGGCATTCCTCCCTTGACTGCTTTCACTACTCTCCAGACACCCACAGACCAGGGTATAAATAGACTACCCCCATCTAGCACAGAGACAGTGCTTGTCTTTGGTAATCCGGGGAGTCCATGGCCATAAATTAGAGACGGCTAGTTCAGTCACCAATCTGTAAATCAACATGGCTGACCCCTTTCTCTTTTCAAAAAAGTACAGAAAGTAAGGAGGACGAAATATTTCACTATAAGCACGATCTCAGAGTGTCTCTAGTGCCAAGGACGTACTGCAGGCGGGGATGTTTGAGCATTTCCT
The DNA here is from genome assembly GCA_014706435.1 of Silurus glanis. NCBI lineage: Eukaryota > Metazoa > Chordata > Actinopteri > Siluriformes > Siluridae > Silurus > Silurus glanis. Next base: position 1,424,356 of record JAAIIK010000126.1, read on the forward strand.
GGAATTTGTTTGGGGGGGTGAGCATGCTTATTTGAGCCCTAGGGCAAGTAGCTCTCTGCCTATCAATGCTTGCTCTCATCTATACACAATCATGCTTTTGATGGGTGTCATGCCAAAGTGGAACGCATTTGTCAGAGGCAGCTGAGCTACAAGGCTTGGTCAAGGGCCTGAGACTACAAGTTCTGTAAATTCCCATGGAATGTGCAATGTTAAGAGGCATAACCAATTAGGCCCCGAACACAGGGTTTCCTTTTGAGAGAACATACATATGTGTGTGTATATATATGTGTGTGTGGGGGGTGTGGGTTGTGTTTTGGAGGGTGAGTCACTGTTAAACACTTACTGACTTTGTCACTGTAATGTACATAAAATAGTAGAAAAGGTGGGAAAATCAAAAGGAAGCTCTCCAGGCTTCCTTTAACTCTGCTCCATGTTTTCAGCGCTCTCTGTGGCTCTTAATAACCCACAGAAGCCAGGAGCCATACTTGTTGTGTGGCCATGAGAATCTGATCTGGCATACTGAACAGGGAGCAGGCTCCCTTCAAGGGTCAGATGCCTGACCTTCAGCAAGGCGAAAGTGGCTTACTTAAGCTGAAGCGAGCAAAAATGACCAAAACCTGGCGAAATCCCAGACCTGTTCCGGAGAAACAGGGTGGTCTGGGGTCAAAGCTGGTGAGAGGAGATTCCCGTCGACTTCTGTCTAAAAGTTAGCGCCAGTCTGTCTTAGATCGATGACACTAACCAAGAAATCCATGATTTAGACCAAAGAATCTACGTGTTTTTAGTGGATAGATCTCAGGGGCACCTGGTCAATCTCTTAGGCCATGTCCATACTATTACTTTAGATTAAAAACGCATATTTTTCTCTCTCCGTTTTAAACCTTCAGTCTACAATAAGGTGGTGTTTTAAATAAACAAAAATGTAGCTTTTAGAAAACTCTCTCCAAAGAGGATTCATTCGAGAACATCGTTTTCACGGTGTCGCATTTTCATTCATCAGCGCAACGTTTCAAAGAACAGGAAAGTAAATGCCAAGCGGAAATGACACAGGTCGAAGCAATAACGTTGCGTAAACGTTTTCAGATGCTTCAGCGTGGATGAGCAACTTTTAGAAAACAATTCAAAACGAAAGTGCGGATGTGGAGCGTTTTTAGACGAAAACATTATTTTCGAATGTAGCTAGATTAGTGTGGATGTAGGCTAAGATGGATGGTTAATGGAAATGTTATGAATGACATTTTAGAACAAAAGATAGAAAGGAAACTTCCTCGTGAGTGTTATTTGCATTCTTATAGCAGTAAATCCAACATACATTTACATTTGTGGCATTTGGAAGCTGCCTTAATCGAGCAGGAAACTGGCAGTGATATCATTTGAATTATAACCTTACGATCAAGCAACCATTTTCAACGGTCTCCCAAATCCGCACCAAATCACGATTCGATATGGTTGATGGATCCAAAGGTTAAGGTCAGGTTTAGGAATTCGGTACCACTTCTTGTCTTGCCCGTATAAAACCGCCAGAATTTGCTTTATTAAATTCTAACAAATCTATTTTATAATAAAGAAATACGCCATTAGAGGTATTTCATTTCAGTGATTTAAAAGTGTTATAGAGTCGACATGAAACGAAGAAGAATGTCAACAACAACATGATAAAAAATGTGGTGGTTAATAAATAATTCGATATATTAGTAACCGTATTTTTAACAATTTCAACAATTTGGTAAAAAGGAAATAAACAATTGTATTTTTAACAGCTAATACAAAGATCTCATTAAGCGCATCAGCAAACTGAAGCCAAACAGAGATATTACAAAAGCCGCTCGAGTGTTTCTCGGAATCTGTCCGTTTCATGTACGGAATGAGTGGAATTTTAGCATTGCTTCATCCTCGGAGTTGAGACAGTAGCCTCGATTCATTTCGTCCCCCTTTTCATGCTCGTCAGTCGTGAAACACACGCTTGCCATGGCAACAGGGTTGGCATGAGTCAAACCCCTCCAGATCAAGTCATCATTGTTATCTTCAGAAGAGGACAGAATGAGTGAGGGCCATAACTGTATCGCTGCAAATTAGCCACATTGGAAAACCGCACCACAGGTTCTTTGACATGCAAATGAGGAGTTAAGTGGCCGGTTGTGGCACTGCTCTGGGCTGCCAGCCATGGCCATACCACCCACTGAGAGTGTCAGGACACTGTGTAGAGATAGGTGGATGCACCAGAAAAAAAAGAGGCCACCAGCCATTACATGCTTGTTTAAACACATCAGATCTGGGTCATGAGAGATACGAAGGAGATGAAGTCATGAGAGATGCTTCAGTAAAAGAGCTCAATTCTATTCTATTGGACATAGCAATAGTGAAAATGGGTCATTATGTTATTACAAGCTGATTGGATATAGATATCCTTATTTTGGTTCAATTCCTAATGCGAGGAATGTTTGCAAAGGGCGCCCTCAAATGGTGATCATGCAGAACTACACAGTGAAACCTTTTAACCCTGATTTCTGTGCAGCATGCTCCTGATTTAATACAAAGACCAACAATAGTGCTACTGAGAAACCCAGCAGCACTAAACGGATGCAACATATCCTCATCATTTACGCTCCTTAAAAGCATGGGCTCGGTACTCAGTGATTCACAGCGGAATGTCTGGGGTAGGTGCAAACGAGGCAAGGTCAACATGTCTGTGAAAGGTATGGCATTCTTTCACACATTCTTAAAACACGCATGAGCAAAGAAAAAGCAACGGGAGGCAGAAGAGCGTGTCCGGAACAAAGCAGAACCGAGAGTAGTGATTTGAAAAACACACAGATGAATAAAGCGTATCTTTTTCTTTTCCTTTTTTTTTTGGTGTTTGCACTAAACTGTGGAATAAACATTTGTGCACTTTGTCCATTTTGTATTTTCTTTAGGAATATTTTAGGATCATGGCAAAGATGTTTTCGATCATCACGGCCATTCAATAAAAAAAAGAAATGAATGGGGAAAAAATTGACTCCTTTTCAGGCTCCGTTGCTGTCAAGAGCAAAGAATTTGTATAATTCATTAAAATCCAACCAAAAGTGTATGTTATGATTTTGACTGTTCAGGAAATGTTCTATAATAGCAGCTTTAATTGAAGGTGCGTTGGAAGTTAAGTGGTTAAATCTTTGGCCTTCTGTTCAGACAGTCATGAGTTCAACTTTAGTTCAATTCAATTCATTTTTATTTGTAGAGCACTTTTAGCAATGAACATCAGCTTAACAAAGCTTTGCAGCAGCTTTACAGAGTCTACTGCCTATAATTTTCTTCTTTATTATTGTAAGTTTGTCCCTAAGGAGTGAGCCAGTGGCGACTCTGGCCAGGAAAAACTCCCTGAGATGGCATAAGGAAGAAACCTTGAGGGGAACCAGATTTAAAAGGAAGCCATCCTCGTCCACAACCCCGAATGTCCATTCATTAGTTTCATCATTGTTGAGGTGTGCAGAGATAGATGCAAAACTGTTCATGCAACCTGTGCTCCTGTGCCATTGTAGTACTGTTGATGTTAATTATATTCCAAATCCATCTAGTTTTTGAGCTGCTCAGGACCTTTATAGATCTTTAAGCTGTTGATGTGGAACCATCCGCAGAGTGGTCTCCAATTGAAGAGAACTCCATCCAAAAATAAGGCGATCCCAGCACCACCAAGCTGTTGGGCCCTAATGTAATGTAAATGTCTGTAAATAAGAAGGTCAGGGTTGACGTGGGTCTGGAATCTATCCCAAAAACAATGAGGTGGGAATACACTCGGGATAGGATGCCATTCCATCACGTTTCACCATTCACATTCTCGTTCGCAGTTTTCTTTGCCGGTCCACAAAGTATTCTATTTAAGGGTAAAAAGTATGAGAAAACCAGAGAATCTTGAAGAAACCCAAATAGATACATGAAAAAACATGCAAAACTATATGCAGATGGTAACCCATGATCAGCAAGTTGCTCCAGTGAAATTCTTTCTTCGCATATCCCAGCGATGTTCGGAAGCTGGGGTCAGCCATGATACAGCGCCCTTGGAGCACAGAAAGTTAAGGGCCTTGCTCAAGGGCCCAAGACTGGCAGCTGGGTGATACCTGGGCTTGAACCCCCAACCTTCTGATCAGTAACCGATGACCCGAAACCACTGAGCTCCCACTTCCTTGTATCCTTATCTAACCTGTTTACTTAAAGAAAACATGAACTATTTGTGGAATCTGTGGAATCTACTATTCTGACCTTATTACTGCTTTCTAGCTCAGGATCTTATCTCTGTTTTTAATTCTTTTCTTTTCATGAGTCCTCCCTAAGCCCTGCACACATAAACCACTATTCATTAGAGCACTACAGTGAAAACAGGCCATGGCATGGATTACAAATCATCAGGTCAAAGAAAGAGTTGAGAAAAAGGCACAAGTTTACCTAAAGGATGAAGATGTAACCAGTGGAAGGTGTAACGTCAATACTAATTACAGCCATCCAGTTTGACAGAAGGAGATAAAAGAAATGAGAGATAGAGACACCAATGAGTTCCTTCCTTGATGTGTTTACATCACATCACAGGTACTCTACTGAGGTGCAAATGTGTAGCTAAATAGCCTTGAGCTAAAAATCTTGCTATAAGATGTAAAATAAATCTGTACTTGTCTAGTCTTGTGTGTGGCGTTTGTATGCTGCTTTCTGATATACGTAGCTCTTTCGATACAGTGAAAAAAATGGCCAGTTGTCTTAAAAAGGCATGGAGGGAAGTGTTTTGTGTGTAAAACAATTATAACTAGCATGAGACAATAATTAAACATTTCATGTGTCCTTTTTCTGATGATCCATGAGCATCATTAGTGCAGATCTTTGTGGACTCTTTAAGTTCACATTATATAAAAAAGTGTCATTCTGTGATTCTCATGGATTTCTATGTATGTATTGAATTGGGAAAAAAAGACTCAAACTATTTTTATAGCCACCTCAGCGTAAGATCATCAATATGCTGTTATTAGAACCTCCACTCTTCTGAGAAGATGTTCCACTAGATTTTAAAGTGTGCTAGTGGATATTTGTGTGAGATTCACTCAGCAACAAGGGTGTTAGTAGAGTCAGGTACTGATGTAGGTGAGGTGAGGAGGCCTGAGGTGCAGTCAGCATCCACATTCGTCAAAAAGGTGTTCAACAGGCTTGAGGTCAGTGCCCTATAGCAGGAGATCTTCCACTCATACCCATGTAAAAGATATCTTCATGGAGCATTGTCAAGCAGGAACAGGTTTAGATCTCCTTGTTCAAATGAAGGGAGAATTTCTTGCTACTTCATCCAAAGACATCCTACACAATTTTGTGCCTCTGACTTCGTAGGAACAGTTTGGGGAAGTACTACATTTGGCTGGGCATCAGGTGTCCCAATACTTTTGTCAGATTATGGTACAGTATGTTTAATGCATTAAATACAGCTGATGTGAATTGAAATAAATCAAAGAAAAAATAAAATAAATGTATAAAGTTCTGCGTAATTTGTGAGCTTTCACAGAGCAAAACACTAAAATCAGCTAGCTAAGCTGATTTAAGCTAGTTAACACTCAGTTCTAATAAAATGAATATCCAGTGGACACAAAGATAAAGGATATTGCTAGCAAACTAAATCATGTTGCTACGCAAAATAAACCCTTTGACCTCGGAATTTAGCTTGCTTTTACACTAGCTCGCTAATGTTATCCGACGAGCTCATTCTTCAGACTTTTTTGTAAAAAGAAAAATTTTGTAGAGGAAAAATTTATTTTAGGAACAAAAACACACTTTAGGAAAACATCTGGTACAATTTTTTAGCATAACTCTGAGCCAAAGGAAACAAACAGCTGGCTAATGTTTGCTCGTAAGCATAAATCGGGCGACAGAGATAATAAATAATGCACACGTGAAGTGAGTTTTGTTCTCAAAACTGCCTTTCAACTGTCTAACTATAAAAATTGAAGTTAGCTGGTTTATCCTGCAGATTCTTTGCTAACAAACTGCTAACAAACCTGTAATAAAACTATTTGGCCTTTAAAAAAAAACACTTCAGAACCATTTCCAGTGTAATAAACAGTTTCATATTGAAGACAGTGACAGTAAGATAGCCGGCTAATATTAGCTAGTTAGAATCCAATTCAGATAACAAAATATACATAGGACAAAAGATCGTGCACACCAGTAGGACGTACATTTGACTTCGATCTCCAGATGATCTTTAGATCAAACTGTATGTGTAGCTCATAATAGTCATTTTGCTAACAACAATATACCTATAGATACTTGTTATTTCAATGACTATAAAGAGTGTACAAATCCATTTGACTTGTATTTTAGCTAGCTTATATTAGCAAACTACAACACATTGCATACTATGTGTTAAGTATGGAGATGTGGTAGTAGAGGTCTTCGAAAGCTTCAAACTTTACCCTCTTGTACATAGAATTGATAAACATTTTACTAAATAAATATGCTATCCAGCATCTACATGCCCTCAGCTACACAATAAAATCCCATCAATGATTCATAAATCATGGCATTTACCTCCCTGCTGCTGTTCTCCTTATCAGCCTCATAGCCAGTGGAGGGACTGAACCTGGTATCAGGGTCTAGTTCTCCATCTTCACTTCCTCCTGCAACAATTCCTTTCCGTTGTACAGCTCTCCTGTCTCTGCTGCCAGGAAGGATCTCCTTGATCTGAGTCATCTCTGTAAAGACATCATCATCATCATCATCCTCGTTCTCTTCAGAGGAGGACTCGCCACAGTCAGAACTCTCATGAATCCCTTGGTTGAGACCTGATGTACAGTTGTAATCTGCAAAAGTGATAGAACTTGGCTTGTGTTTGATGATTCGGGGACGTTCTGCACCTCCTTTGGAAAGGGGTTTTGTAGATGTGCTGGAGCTCTCTGGGAATGGAACTAGTGGAGGGCAGGGGGAAGTGTTGTGTAACTTGGAATCAGCAAGATCTTTGGATGGAGCTACCGTGTCTTGAAAATGACTATTTACTAGGTGACCATCTGAGGCAAATAGTTTGTTATCGTCCTCTGGTGATGGACAACTGCTTTGGTAGGATCCATTTAGATTATCTTCAGATTGACCTTCCACATCCCATCTATCACGACTCTTGTCGATTTCAGAAGTTCCAGTTTTGCTGATGTTTTCTTGTGTTGGCTTGGGAAAATCTGGAGGAGATCTCATTTTCACATTGTTATCTTGTGAAACAAAGACTTGTTCTTTTGTTAGAGAATAAATATTTCCAACCTTTTGATTGAACGAGCAACATCGCTTCAACGCTACATCGGTTTGGCAGAACCATTCCTCGCTGCAGATCTCATTTTCCTGAGACACATCATTAACGCGGGTGTTTCTCAAAGCCGTATGGATATCTCCATTCTTGTCCATTTCAAGCTTCTGTACTGAAAAGGTCATTTTGCAAGGTGGTGTAATTGGCGAGGTTGGTTGTCCCTCCTGCGTGACCATGGACAGAGCCTCCATGACTCGTTCTATAGTCCAACACTAGTCACAAGGTATATCCAATATAATCTTAGTCGGGAGCAAAGTCCTGGTGTGTTTAGCATGTTTAAACATCTGGACGAGGTTGGCCCTCAAAATGTGAAAGCGTTAATGAAGGTTTGCCTGTGATAAAAAAAAAATAAAGACAAATAGAAATCACTAAAAAACAGACTGGAAGAGAATATTTCTCTCTAATCTGTTCTAATGTATTTAGAGGCAACAGTGGACAAAGGACAAAACCACGTACTTGAGTTAAAGAAAAGATAATGTGCTCCCTTTAAACTTTCGCTTGAGTAAAAGAAAAAAAGTATTTGTCTTCAAATGTACTTAAGTATCCAAATTTCTATGATTTATTGTGGCTATAATGTTCCTATTATCATTTTCATCACAAGACTCTTTACTTAATCAACTCAGGTTATGTGAAAGACTCTGATTTTACTCTTAACACAAGGATCTATTAATAGATTGATATTAATGAGTCACACACTGAATGATATCTATTAAAATTATCATGAGCTCGAAACCTTTTCAAGTAAAAACTAAAAAGAATCGTGTAAATAAGGCCACAGGTGTTGTGGCGAGTTCGAGTCAAAAGTTCCTTTTATCATTTTTTACTCTTAAAATGGTTTGCTTGCTGTTGAACTGTATGTTGGTGATAAGTAGATGCCATCAAGCACCAATCAAGTTTAAAACAGAGCTCGACCCTGATTGGTGGCTTGCTGTGTGTTTGACCAGTTAAGTTTTCATCCACTAATAAATCGATCAATTATTATAAATATTATAAATATTTTTGATTAGTTTATTTTTTTTATCCGATTAATCAATTAAATATTTTTTTAATTAGATGTTTTGCTTAAAATAACTATATAAAACCCTAACTTAGTGTATTTATGTATAACTGTGTACTTTAAAAAATGCAAAAAGTCCATATTGAGTTTAACTATCCTTAGTTTTGACATTTTATAAAGCTTATAGTGCTGTCGACAACGAATTTCATTATTAATTATTATAGATTTTATCTAATAGTTTTAGCAACCATAGTAAAAAGTAAGATATTTGACTTTGAAATGTAGTGAAGTTAAAGTAAAAGTCCAAACGGAAATACTTCAGTACAGTACATATACGCTAAAAAGTTACCTAAGTACAGTAACGAATTACATTTACTATATTACCTTCCACCACTGTCTAAAAGAAAGGTATTTTGCCAACAAAGTTAATTGGACAGGGGTGCATCACCTCAAACATACCAAATATGGCTAATGGAGCCCTTCCTAATTGAATTAACTAGGTGTGTATAGCAGGATTTGTAGCTTAGTGTGATTCTAAAACATCGGATACACACGATGATAATTATACAACATTGTTAAACCTAACGTGATCAAACTTGCTGCTATATTCATAAGCATGCATATGCAGGAATTTGCAAATATAACAAGTTTTTATGCAAATGGTACAATCGAATCAAACATCCGAGACGTGGCACACTATGAAGCTTCATTTTATATGGTAGATATTCAAGACTGTCAAGTAAAATGTGCTCTGAACTATACCTGGTGTAAATTAGCTCATAAAAACGACCTTATATCATCAAAAAACCTGACTCTTGGGTCAGGTGTTTTGTGAACCGGACAAAAAGCTAATGCTTGTTTTTGATTTTACAAGAGTTCATGAAACACCATGAGAACAACCATCAATAATCAATTACACTGAACTGTAAAACAAATTACAGTGTTACAATGGATTCAAATACTAATATTATACTTATACAGTATGGGGAGGTGGGAGCTTAGTGGTTAAGGCATTTGAAATCAAAGGTCGTGAGTTCAAATCCCAGCCACACCAAGCTGCTGCTCATGGGCCTCTGAGCAAAGGACCGTAACCACATAGCTGCTCAGGTGTATGAATAAGATACGTCATTCGCTCTGGATAGAGGTTTCTGCCAAATGCCATAAATGTAAATATAATATTCATAAAATCAGGTCAGGTCTCAGTTATGTCTCATCCACAATCTGAGGGAAGTATTTCTTTATTGGATGTTACAAATTCTGCTGTTAACAATTTATAATGCATTATAAGCATTGCACTAAGGTTTAATACATTTCCCTAAGTAATTGTAACAATGCATAAAATACCTTAAAAATATCTTATAACATGTTATTCAGAAATCCTTATATACTATATGGACAAAGGTTTGTGGACACCTAAGCATACAATTGGAATGTGCTTTTTTGAACATCTTATTCAAGTTTTTTTTATTTCCATAGCGCTTTTCACAATGGACATTGTCTCAAAGCAGCTTTACAGAGTTTATGAATGAAAGTGAAAAATGTGTATTTATCTCTGATGATGAAGCCTGGGGCGACTGTGGCAAGGAAAAACTCCCTTAGATGAATGAGGAAGAAACCTTGAGAGGAACCAGACTCAAAAGGGAACCCATCCTCATTCGGGTGATATCAAGAGTGTGATTATAAATCTTTAAAACAATATAAAACACCAGAGAGTGAGAACTAACATGAGCACCGGAGTGTGTGATTATGAGCAATGTCCTTTCTACAGTCTTATTTAGACAGTTGACGTTGTGGAACCAGGAGCTACTGAGCAACTCATAAAATAGCTCAACATTTGGGATCATCATAGATCCAGCACCAATATTCCACATTTAGTCCCCATTTGCTGTTAAAAAAAACCCACTCTTCTGGGAAGCTGTTCCACCAGATTTTAGATTGGGCTTGTGGAGATTTAGGTCAGATTCATTCAGCCACACAGGTGTTAGTAAAGTCAGGTACTAATGTACTGTAGGTGAGGTGAGGAGGCCTGGGATGCAGTCCGTGTTCCAATTCCTCTCACAGGGTTGAGGATCAGAGCTCTATAGCAGATCTTTCACACACTTCCAACCCATGTAAAGCATATCTTCATAAAGCTGGCTTTGTGCACAGGGGCATGGTCATGCTGGATGCTTGACATGGGTTGGAAGTGTGTGGAAGATCTCCTGCTATAGAGCTCAGATCTTCAACCCTATGGGAGGTTTGGGTCTCCTAATTCCTCCAGGTCTGTGGTAAAAGATTAGAGAAAAACCAAATATCGCTGGCGAAATCAGGTGTCACAATACTTTTGTCCATATTTTGTACATATGATAATGATAGTATTGTACAAATGGTAATTGTCCATGATTTTGTCATTAATCGCCTTGTATCAGAAGTAATTTTATGTTTTGCATTTCTTCCCCCATCTGTGCCAAAATTTAACCGAACCGTGTCTTATGTACCGAGATACCTACCGAATCGTGGATTTTGTGTATGGTTACACTCCTAATACATATCTAGACTTTATAGACAAACATTACAACTTTAATATTAACTCTGAAATTAAATGGAGCCTGTGCAGCAAAGCCAAAACAGGGGTTATATCTTCTCACCTACATGTATTAGTCGAAAAGACGAGCAGCAGCATTTGGAACCAACTATAACCTGTTCAGGGAGGATCAGTTGGCAGACCAATGTACAACGCATTACAATAATCTAACCCTAGATCTGAAAAAGATTTAAAAAAAAAAAAGCCTTCACTCTGGGAAGTTATCTGAGTTGAAGTGTTTTATAACCGAGTTTAACCCACCTGGCATACAAAGCTTAAAATGAACCAATACAGAGAATGAGTCATGTGTTAGATCACACATAGATCCAAATTATAAGCTGAAGTAAAAGTGAAAATACATTTTCATTCCGCACTACAAAAACCCCCCCCCGAAAATTCTTGGATGATTGTGTTTATGGACAACCAGTGAGAGATCTACAGAATGGGGGAAGCGCAAATCTCCGAAGCTGAACATCTGTCTACAGCCGAGGTGTTCAAGTCTGGATCTGTTTCAGGCACGACGGCAGTGACATCAGCGGCGTGAGGAATCCAGAGTCTCTTCCCCCCACCGGCTGATTTACAACGCACCAGTCCATTCATCAGAGCTGCTAAAGGGCACTGGCCAAGCTATGCTTAGCAGACTGACTAACCCCCTTATTACTGCTTTACCCCCAACAAAACACATGCATTCAACCACAGGAGACGCGACACTAGTAGGAAGTGAAGGAGCATTCCTTCCTGACACCTTGACTAAAAAAGTGTGTCATGCCCGCCGCTATGGGACAGTCGGGGGGGTTAAATAGGAGGATGCTTTTCCTCAAGGGGATGACAGGATAAGCCACAACTACTGTATATAATAATTGGTTGTTGATGACTTGGACTGAAGGAGACTTGTTTGCTGATCACATATCCTCCTAGTATATAGTAGGCAGCCGTTGTTTTCTCTATAAAGAGCCGTAAAGAGCGTTTGTAATTAAAGAAAAGGGCTGTAAGTGTGAATGAAGTGTTTAATCCAAAGAGCCAGGAAAAGCTAAAGTCACTATACTATGGCGTTCTTTATCTTATTCCTACTACTGAGCAGCTACGGGTTTAAGGGGCCTTGCTCAGGGGCCCAAGAGCGGCAGCTTGGCATGGCTGAGATTCGAAATCACAACCTTTGGATTCAAATAACTTAACCACTTATTTAGGATAAATGAGCTGCTTATTTATTTATTTATTAATATGCTTATTCTTATCCAGAGCGACTTACTGTACATGTATCTCATTCATACAACTGAGCAGTTAAGGGCCTTCCTCAAGAGCCCCGGGAGTGGCAGCTTGATGGTGCTGGGATTTGAACTTGTGACCTTCCGAGCGCAATGCCTTAACTGCTGAGCTACAACCTACAGACGGTTTTAATTCATTTCCTTTATCATCATTGACAATATATACATTAATATAGTGACTTTTTCGGTATGAAGACGTTAATTTCATATGTTTTATATAACGTTTATGGAAGGAGTCTCCAGTGGCGGAGCTTTTAACGGTCCGCCACGTTTTGCTTTCGGGTTTCTCAGTAACACGGTGAAATTTGAAATATAAACTCATGAGACAACCCATTACTTTTATGAATTGCTAAAGGACTGATTTCATGTATTTGTTCAGGAACTAAAAAAACTTTCATTCCAGTAACAATAGTTTTCAAGTCACTTTAGTGTCTATAACTTATCTTTTTGAACAACTAAATGTTAAATGTAACAAAAAATGGATAAAAAGTTGTCATGTCATTCAAAATCATCTCAGTAATATTTCTGTGATAGATCAGAAATAAAATACAGCATTGAATTTATTTTTTGTGCTTTATTTAGGAGACAGGAAGGCCACGATTGTGGATTGTTTTCCTCCATCAGCACACCTGAAAGTGTTTTAATCTTTATACTGTATATCGAGGTTGAGCCGAAGGAAGAGCAAAGAAGAACTGGAGCGAGATCTCATGAGAGATCTCAGAAAGATCTCGCGTAAATTAGTACAAATCTGAACGAACGAAGACGACACAGGATGTTTTCACGTTTTTCTACCAACGTAGCCCTAAGCGTAGTTTACCTGTCAGAAATTGTCACGTGAATTCTTACGAATTCGCAAATGTGTGATCTTCTGCGGACAGAAACAGCTGTGAGGATCATTAAAAAGCAAAAGCGAGAGGTCACAAGGGGCATTTTGGAGATTTGTGGATCTTTCCGCAGTCCAAAAAGCCAAAACTCTTCTAAGAAAGAAAAAAAAATGCAGTTTCATGGATTCTCATCCTTTAGGGGACAGAATGTCATGTCACAGATAAAGAAGCATGAAAGATGACTGACTTAAGAAGAGAAAGCGATAAAGAAGAAGAGTGGAGACGAGTAGAAAACGAGGGAAACCTTTTTATCTGTTCTCCATTCTTGCCTTTTTTTTTTTTTTCGTCTACCTCTGATATAGCAAATGTGAGAAAGGGCCAGCTGGCCAGGTCTTATCAAGCATGTACACACATGCACCAAAATACAAAACTCACACGTACACACACTGCCGTGGAACTGAGAGGATAACACACCTCAGGGCTTTCACCTTCAGAAGTTGATAAGCAGGCAAGGCCAGAAGCAAGGTCACACACTCACACCCCTGAACTGTCCCTCATGCATGTGTGTGTGTGTGTGTGTGTGTGTGTGTGTGTGTGTGTGTGTGTGT
>JAAIIK010000126.1:1437919-1449223 GCA_014706435.1 Silurus glanis
GTGTGTGTGTGTGTGTGTGTGTGTGTGTGTGTGTGTGTGTGTGTGTGAGTTTAGTATTTGACTGTATGTTTGTGCGGACACACTAACCCTCTTACCTCCATTATTTAATAAAAAAAACGACCTGACCTCAATGTTACGGTGTTTCCACAACAAACACAGTGAGCACCAGGAAGACTTTCCTTTTCCAAAGGAAATAAAGTGCTACGATCCTTTTCCGTAGGAAAACCCAGTTTACGACTGATTAGATCGTCTCAGTTCACCTCTTCCCCTACAGCCCCTCTTTCTAAATCCGTCGTGAAAGAGGGCCTCTTTATTCACGGCTGCAGAAAAGCAATGGAAAGATCAGCCAAAAAACAGAAACAGGGGATGCCACTGCAACAAGATCATCAGGAATCTCATTTAACACACGTCACCGCAAAAAAGACCATCCAGTTCCTCCGTTACCTTTCGGAATATCTATGAACGTGTCGATTACGCATCTCTGAGATAATGACGATTATCTTTCACCTGCTAGTAAGAATAATTGTGAAGAAATGATATTCAAAATAATCATATGAAGCGAATTGTGAGCTCATGAATATGCATTTTGTATTGCATCGATGCTTAAAAATAACTTATTCTCAATTAGGATCCATAATTAGTATCTGTGTAGTGTGTAAATAGGTGTGTTCTCATCACTCCCTTGTTTTTATTTCTGTTATTATTGAAAAATAAATGATAAATTTTCAAACTCATACAAACAAAACCAGATGATTTGACCTCATTATTTTAATAGTGAAAAATTATTTTAATTCCCTCAGTGCTGGAATCCAGTTTATTCCAGAATCCCATTGAAATATAAAGAAAGCTTCTCTGAGACAAACTTCTCCCCTTGTTGAAAAGCCAGAAGTCCAATCTCAGCTTACCTGCTGTTCAGTCCCTGTCTGATAATCCAGTAAGGGTCATAGTGAAGGAGGTGAAGCATTCAGGTGAACACACACCAGTGTATCTCCTCGCGTTCTCTGTGTGTGTGTGTGTGCGTGTGTGTGGTGTGTATGAGTATGAGTGTGTTCCTCTGTGTGGGAGGGACTGAAGGCAGCGAGTTAGAGTGCTATCATCACAGATTCCAGAGAATCGCCACAAGCAACGCAAGGCTTCAGCATGCACTGACGAAGCCAAGAAGAGGAGGAGTGCAAAGCCTGCCGAGGAGTGTGTAAATGTGTGTGTATGATGAGGAAGAGGAGGGGCCATGTGTTCATGAGAGAGAAGAAGCGAAAAATAGAGAGATACTGTTGTGTAAATAAGCACTTTGGTGCATTTGGTATATTTGGATGTAAATGCAGTACTGGAGATGGGAACAGGTGGGAAGTGAGCGACATCCAGGTTGACCAGGTTCTGATTAGTGGGATTCGAACGTGGGTTCTCACATATCCAAAATCCATTGTATTGTTTTGTTTTACAGTTTTTCTCAGTTGCTTTGGAGAATTTCTCGAATTATCCTTCATATTTGCAAACCAGTAAATGCATTTCTGAAAATAATTTGTACAAACAGCACAAAACATAAGATTCCATGCAAAAAGCCTGAACTTTTCTCAAAATCCTTAGGTTATTTCTCAAAAGTAAGCATTTGTGTCAATGAACACCTCATTCTCATCAGAATGACAAGTCCTTTTCATTGTTACAGTTTTTCTCAGTTGCTTCTCAGGGAACGTTTCTCAGATCAGAAATGAAATTCTCAAAACCACTTATTCAATCCCCACATCATGTCGTCACTTGTGTACATCATAAAAGCAAATCGCTTCGAACAAATTTGGAATGTTTTTCAAAATCTGTTTCCTACATTATCAATTGTTTCTGTCATGTTGATCAAAATATATTATACTGGTTCTCACGTGACTCGTTTGAATCTTTATTGCAATTTTTCTCAGCTGCTTTGGAGCGTTTCTCAAATCATCCTTATTTGCAAACCTGTAAAGTGCATTTTTCAAAACAGTTTTTACAAACAGCACATTGGATTTCTTGCAAAAGCCTGAACTTTTCTCAAAATCCTCAATTCATCTCTCAAAAATAAGTATTTGTGTCGATGAACATCGTATTACCTTCAGAATGAAAAGTCCCTTTCTCATTGTTCACAAACACGATCATCAAAATGTTTAGTCGTGTTGTCAGTATGATGCTGCACAGTTGGAGGATTTCTTGATATAAACTATGGTTTGGATCACAGTGACTGAAAATGCACAAAATTTGATTTCGTTCTGTTTGTCTCGCCTTCATTAGTGACATTTACAGTTTTTCTCAGTTGCTTTGGAGCATTTCTCGAATCATCCTTGAGATTTGCAAATCAGTAAGTGCATTCTCAAAACAATGTGTACAAACAGCACAATGCATTGGATTTCTTGCAAAAGCCTGTTTTTTTGCTCAAAATCCTTAGTACTTTTCTCAAAAGTAAGTATTTGTGTCAATGAACATATCATTGGCATCAAAATAACAAGTCCTTTTATCATTGTTTATGAACAAGATAGTCAAAATCTTTAGTCATTTTTTCAATATGACAATGCTTTATTTGAGTATTTCCTGATGTAAACTATGTTTTGGATTGTGGATTTGGATTGGAAGTATTGAAAATGCACAAGGCTGAATTGGCAACTATGAATGAACAAATTTACACATTACTGTATGTGGGATATTGAATGTAAGAGACTGGACAGGATTCACACTTTTTTATTGTTCTTTACTAGTGGACTGACTAAAAAATTACAATATAATGTGATTGTGAGAAAATAAAAAGACACAAATTAAAATTCCAAAAGGTAAACATAGGAAACACTTCTTAGGCAGAACTGCACATGCCGCACTATACAGTGTAATCTGTCTCTACCCCCTGACGTCCCAGTCTGTCGGGCCACAGATCATCCCTTGCAATACCATTGTGAGGCCATGATTGACAACATGGTCCACAATAGTGGCTCGAATTCCATCTGAAATGTGTCTATGTCTCTGGCCTTTTCTTCCTCTTCCTCTATTTTGCCTCCTTACCCTTCCAGCATGCATCCTTATTTTTGGCTCTCGACCATGCTCGTTTATTAGTTGTTCATCCATTTTCAACAATTGTAAATCTGTGTTTTGCTCTTTTTATATACACTCCAATTACAGAAAAGGTTCACGAGATTCAGCCTTGACCTATTTTAGAGAACTTTTGTTTGATCTGAAAGTGAACACACCCCTTCATTAGTGACATTCAAGGTTCAATTCAAGACACATTTACCAAAAAAATGTTTATAGAACTGTGAAGAAGAAGAGCTTGACAAATTTTGACAACTGGTTTAACCATTTTGCATTTAATGACTTATGCAATGAACTGGTGCCTAAATGTTTTTGGGGGTTAAAACCATTTAGGTGAAACTAGTATAATACATTTTGATCAACATAAACATAAACAACTGATAATGTAGGAAAAAGCAGACACTTGTACACAATCGATTAAATGATGTACAAAAGCATTCGCAATTTGATCAAAGCAACGAGAAATGTTCTTATGTTGAGCACAAATGACTAAATGATGTGGAGGTTGAACAAGTAGTTTTGAGAATTTCATTTCTGATCCGAGAAACGCTCCAAAGCGACTGAGAAAAAACCGTAAGATTCATCTGCACAATTCATCAATTCAACACATTTACAAAAACATAAAAGTTTAATAGAAATGTTAGATGACAGATGATGACAACTGGTTTAACCATTTTACATTCAATGACGTATACAATCAACTGATGCTGAGATGTTTGGGGGGTTAAAACTATTCAGGTGAAACCAGTATAATATATTTTGATCTCAGGAACATAAACAACTGATAATGTAGGAAACAGCAGACACTTGTACACAATCCATTAAATTAATGTACAAAAGCATTCGCAATTTGATCCAAGCAACAAGAAATGTTTTTATGATTTGCACAAATGACTAAATGGAGGTTGAACAAGTAGTTTTGAGAATTTTATTTCTGATCTGGGGAAACACTCCAAAGCAACTGAGTAAACCTGTAAACCTTTTTTTTTTTTTTTGGAAATGTGTCTTTAATTGATGAATTGTGCAGATGAATCTTGAATGTCACTAATAAAGGCATATGTACCGCATCAAGATCAACCAATGATCAACAAGTTCTCTAAAACAGGTCAAAGGTATATCTCATTAACCAGCAATTGGCGACTGAGCAAAACAGAATTACAATTTCAGAAAATTGAAGAACAACCAATTACAGTACAGTACAGTAAAAGTGTGAATCCTGTTCGGTCTCTTACAATCAATATCCCACATACAGTAATGTGTAGATTTGTGCTGTTCATAGATGCCATACAGAAGAAAATCAGCCTTGTGCATTTTTGATCTGAAGGTAATCAGATGTTCAATAACACAAATACTTACTTTTGAAAGATGAACTAAGGATTTTGAGAAAAATACAGGCTTTTGCAATCCACACGCATGGTACAAGTATGATGTAAACTACGGTTTGGGTTACAGTGATTGAAAATGCACAAGGCTGAATTTCTTCTGTGTGGCATCTATGAATTCTCAACAGAACAAATGTATATATTTGATTGCATATTTGATTTATACTGATTGCAAGAAACCAGACAGGATTCACACTTTTACTGTACTGTATTAGTGTCTGTTCGTTTCCAGGTTCTTCATCCATTTTTGAAAATTGTAATTCTGTGTTTTGTCTCCGATTGAAGGTTCACCAGATTTACCTTTGAGCTGTTTTGGAGAACCAGTTGATTATTAAGGGATCTGATGTTGTTCAGTCGCCTTCATTAGTCAAATTAAAGGTTCATCTGCACAATTCATCTATTCAAGACACATTTACAAAAGAAAACGTTTAATACAAATTTAAGCTTCACATATTCTGACAACTGGTTTAACAATTTTGCATTTAATGAACCGATGCCGAGATGTTTTGGGGTTTAAGACTTTTCAGGTGAAACCAGTATAATATATTTTGATCAACATCAGAAACAATTGATAATGTAGGAAACAGCAGACACTTCATCAACTAAATGAATATACAAAAGTATTCGCAATGATCAAAGCAACAAGAAATGCTTTTATGTTGTGCACAAATGACCAAATGATGTAGAGGTTGAACATGTAGTTTTGAGAATCTTCTGAGCAACTGTAATACTGAAAAACTGTAATTATGGTAATGTTCGTTTGCATTGTTGTGATCGTTTGTATTTATCTTTTTTTTTTTTTACTTGTTTGGTCATTCTTGTATTTATTTCTATCAAGTGCTTTATCCTGGTCAGGGTAATGGCAGATCCAGAAGTGGACTTTGGAGATCAGACATTGAATTTTGAGGATAAACAAACTCTTAATCATTACTCAAAACAACATTCTACATATGCTGTTTCTCCATCATTGAACATTTAATGGCTCTGGTATGGAGGATTTGGTGTTGAATCTATAATGATCTCAAATGTTGAGCTAATTTTTGAGACTGCAGAAGACTGTAGAAGACTTCATATTATAGGGATGTAGTAGCTCATTGAGGGGAAGTGGTAGCTCATTGGTAGCTCAAGCTCCAGTATTTTCTAAACTGCCACTTTTGGGGCCCTTGAGCAGGGCCCTTACCCCTATGTGGGGCCAGGGGCACTGTATCATGGCTGACCCCAGCTTCCTAACATTGCTGGGATATGCTAAATAAAACATTTCACAGTGTTGTAATGTACAAATGTCTCTCTTCCTCTTCTTCTTCTTGGACTGTAAATGGTCCTTACTCATAATCACACGCTCATGATATTTCTCAATCTCTGTTTTTTTGTAATGTTTTAATGATTTATAATCGCACTTTTGGTGTCACCCAAAATGAGGATGGGTTCCCCTTTTAAGTCTGAAGTTTTCCTCTCAAGGTTTCTTACTCATAAGGGAGATTTTCACCACAGTTTCCCCAGGCTGCTCATCAGGGATAAACACAAATACATTTAAATATAAGTGAACTTTGATTCTTATATCCTGTAAAGCTGCTTTGAGACAAAGTCCATTGTAAAAAGTGCTATAGAAATAAAATTGAATTGAACTAAATTTAGTGGTGTAGTAGGGTAGTGAGGTGGTAGCTTCTGATCAGGATGTCATGAATTCGAATCCCAGCACGACCAAGCCGCCACTACTGGGCCACTGCTGGGCCACTGCTGGCCCTCAAGTGTGCAGTTGTTTGAATGAGATCAAATATAAATCGCTCTGGATAAGACACCAGCATCTGTAAAATGGCATAAATGTAAAAGTAAAATGTAAATTCAAATCTTATCCCAGGAACACTAGGTTTGAAGCAGGGAATACACCTTGTATGATCCCCTGGTTGACCAGGAACACATGCATTCACATGCAGGGGCAATTAAACCCAGTGGTGGACAAAGTAAATTTCATTTAGCTTTTTCACGTATCTGTATTTTACTTAAGTATTTTCATTTAGTCGGACTTTTACTTTAACTTCATTACATTTTAAAGTCATAGGTTCCCTGGTGGTCTAGTGGTTAGGATGCGGCGCTCTCACCGCTGTGGCCGGGGTTCAATCCCTGGTCAGGGAACCAACCCCAGCCATTAGGGTTGCACAAGCCAGTGCACTCTTAGTGCCGTCCCAAGCCCGGATAAATGGGGAGGGTTGCGTTAGGAAGGGCATAGAGCGTAAAAACACGTGCCAAATCTAACATGCGGATCATAAATATGGATGATCCGCTGTGGCGACCCCTAATGGGAGAAGCCTAAAGAAAGTTACATTTTAAAGTCAAATATCTTAACTTTTTTACTCAACTACATTTTACGAAATCAGTCGTTCCTTTTTATTTATGAGGATAAAAACGGAACTGTTCAAACACGCAGCGAGTCACCAATCAGGGTCGAGTGCACGCTCTGTTTTAAACTAGTTTTTCAACATCAAGCCGAACATTTAGCGAGGAATAAATGATGGAAGAAACTCCAAACTTGAACTCACCACAACACCTGTAGCATTATTTGCGGGAGTTTTTTGTAGTAGTAAAAAAACGTTTTGGGCTCCTAATCATTGTAATAGATATCAATCAGTGTTTGACTCATTAATATCATTCTATTAATAGATTGTTGTGCTGAGAGTCACATTAGAGTCTTTTCACATAAACTGAGTTAATTAAGCAAAAAGTATTGTGATAAAAATGATAGTAGGAACATTATAGCCATAATAAATCATAGTTCTTTGGATACTTAAGTACATTTGAAGGCAACGTACTTTTGTACTTAAACTCAATTGAAAGTTTAAAGGGACACTTTTACTTTTACTGGAGTCATATTTTACCAAATCTCTACTCTATGGACTGTGTACTGCCATGTTTTGAGACATAGGAAGAAACCAGAGAACCTGAGAGAAAACGATGGAAGAACACAAGAAATTCCACACTAAAATGAACCAGGATCACGCTGGAGATGTGAAGCAGCAAGATTTCACTAATACCACAACGACGTCACTTTCTCAATTCAAATCAATTCATTTTTATTTGAAGAGCGATTTTAACAATGATGCTTATACGTTTTGTTTATTTTATATTTTAAGGTTGTTCCTAATCAGCGAGCCAGTGACGACTGTGGCAAGGAGATAGTATGAGGAAGAAATCTTGAGAGGAACCAGACTCAACCCGTCCTCTTCTGGGTGGTCCATTTATTCATCGATTCTGACTGGTCAGAAATTGGTGATTACGTCTCAGCTCTAATTCTATTACGTAAGCTTACAGCTTCCATTACAGTGTTTTAATTTCTTTGTTACGATGTTATGCGCGGGTTTGTATAATGAACACTTGACATATCCGGATTAATACGGATTGATTCGGATGTTTTGCAGGAGGTTTGATTGACATCAAAAACAAGAGCAACATGTTCAAACACAAAGCCTTCGCTTTTGCTTTCAAAGCCTCTAGACAGGAAACTGACAATGCAATCCTGACTCTTCAAATCTAAAACAAACAAACCAAACTACAGGGGAAAAGAGGTTTAACAAACAATCATACACAGTCATAGTGTGAGCAGGAAAATCTAAACTAATGAAGGGTGTCTCTGGAAAAAAGATGTCTGTTAGTAAATATTCTTATCATCCTGATATTTTTTGGTAAAAAAATGAAAGTAAGATGTTAAACATTATAAAGTAGTGAAGTAAGGTTTTCCCAAATAAAAACATTTGTCATCATCTTTTTCTTTTTTCAGCTGCTCCCTTTAGGGGTCGCCACAGCGGCTCATCCATCTTCATATCACTCTGTCCTCTACATCTGTCTCTTTCAAGTCAACCATCTGCATGTCTTCCCTCACCACAACTATTATCCTCCTCCCCTACCCTCCTCTATTCCCCCTGCATGCCTGCTCCATCCTCATTCTTCTACAGATATACCTCATGTCCCTCCTCTGCACATGACCAAACCGTCTCTCACCTTGTCTCCAAAACGTCCTTCCTGCGAGGTCACTTTAATAAACTAATTTCTAATCCTGTCCATCTTCATCCCTCTCTATGAAAATTGGTGCATCTTCAACTCTGCCACTTTTAGCTCTGCCTTCTGTCTTTTTGTCTATGCCATTTCCCAAAATGGAAATACTCTGATAATACACAGATGCACTATATCTACAAAAGTATTGGGACACCTGACTTTCCCAGCCGTATGTGGTTAGTGCCTATAATTGTACCACAAATTTGGCTGCACACAATTGTATAGGATGCTGTATAGAAAAGGAAATTCTTGGATGGCCTGCTATACAGGACTAACCTTAACCATATTGACCACCTTTGGGATGAACTGGAACGCTGACTGCACTCCAGGCCTCCTCACCTCACCTGCATCAGTACCCGACTTTACCAACAGCCTTGTGGCTGAATAAATCTCACACAAATCTCCACAAACACACACCAAAATCTAGTGGATCATCTTCCTAGAAGAGTGGAGGTTATTATAACAGCAAATGAAGACTAAATGTGGAATGGGATGCTGAATCTTATGGTCA
Organism: Silurus glanis; assembly: GCA_014706435.1. Taxonomy (NCBI): domain Eukaryota; kingdom Metazoa; phylum Chordata; class Actinopteri; order Siluriformes; family Siluridae; genus Silurus; species Silurus glanis. Next base: position 1,446,902 of record JAAIIK010000126.1, read on the forward strand.
GGTGTCAACAAACGTTTTTATCCAATGTACTTATAGACATACTTAAAAATGTGTCTTTACTGTGCAGCATTGTTTTCATTGTTAGAGAGGTTGGGCTTGGCAGATGTACTGTCAGTTAAAAATAAGGGAAATCTACAGAGACTCATCTATTAATTAGCTACGATTATTTATTTATAACTTGTTTCAATCTGGGAAACTTTGCCATCTGTAATTGACTAGTAAAATATGAGATTTAATGAATGCAAGAAAACATTTTACATTTACATTTGCGGCATTTGGCCGACGCCCTTATCCAGAGCGACGTACAAAAGCATTCGCCAAAAAAAAACATTTGATCATTATCTTTATAATTAAGTAATCATGTAAATAAGACAAATGTCTTGGTTGTATTTCTTTGAAGGATGTAAGGTACATTTTCAGAATGTTGCAATCTGTTTTTATTTATTTTTTATTTTTTTTCAGCACCATATTGCTTACTACTGAACCTAAAGAATATATTTGTACATTTATAAAAAAAATACAAAATAAACCTTATTCTAACATTGTATCTTTAGATAACTGGTGCTCAATGGGGCCTGTTTCAACAAAATCATAATGTATTAATCATGTTTCAGTATATACATTATATTATATATATATATACAGTCCCTGATAAAAGTCTTGTCGCTTGTGTACAAATTGACCTGAAGTGCCGCTGAAATATATTTCTAATCAAGATTCTTTTACAAGAAATGGCTCATTTTAATCCCAACAGCTTTTGTAATAATGTTTCAGTGCAAAACGAAACTGTCAAAAAGTATTCTAATATTCACAGCTTGGTAAAGCCCATTGAGTCAATTTTTGCAAAGACATAAGTGTTGTCGCCTTGTGATATGAGCTTCACCTGTGACTAATAATGGATCAATTAGGTCTCAGGTGTGTATAAAAAGAACCCCAGTACACTAGACCTTCACATCAACTGCAACTAGACCTCTGCAAACATGCCTAAGATTCACCCTGAGACTAAAGTTTTGATTATTAAGAGGCTGAAGACCAGATCCACTGCTGTTGTGGCAGACACCTTCAATGTGTCTCAGCGTCAAGTACAGAGGATAAAAAAAAGATTTGAAGAGACTGGAGGCGTTTTTGACAAGCCCAGGTCAGGCAGACCCCACAAGACAACTGCTCGAGAGGACCGTTTGTTGGCTCGAAAATCTAAGGCCAGCCCATTTTCCACTGCAGCAGAGCTCCACGAGACCTGGTCACCTGAAGTCCCTGTGTCAACCAGAACAGTTTGTCGGATTCTGTCTCGAAATGGCCTCCAAGGTCGAATCAGTGCCCAGAAGCCAGCACTAAACAAAAGACAATTGAAAAACCGTGTGGCATTTGCCAAGGCCCACATAAAAGGATGGACGCTGGAAAAGTGGCAGAAAGTGGATTTTTCAGATAAATCTTCTGTTGAATTACACCACAGTCGCCGCAAATATTGCAGGAGACCTACTAGAGCCCGCATGGATCCGAGATTCACCCAGAAAACAGTGAAGTTTGGTGGTGGAAAAATCATGGTCTGGGGTTACATCCAGTATGGGGGTGTGCGAGAGATCTGCAGGGTGGAAGGCAACATCAATAGTCTAAAATACCAAGAAATCTTAGCTACCTCTTATATTCCCAACCATAAAAGAAGCCAAATTCTGCAGCAGGATGGTGCTCCATCGCATACTTCCATCTCCACATCAAAGTTCCTCAAGGCGAAGAAGATCAAGATGCTCCAGGATTGGCCAGCCCAGTCACCAGACATGAACATCATTGAACATATGTGTGGTAGGATGAAAGAGGAAGCATGGAAGACGAAACCAAAGAATATTGATGAACTCTTGGAGGCATGCAAGACTGCTTTCTTTGCTATTCCTGATGACTTCATCAATAAATTGTATGAATCCTTGCCAAACCGCATGGATGCAGTCCTTCAAGCTCATGGAAGTCATACAAGATATTAAATTTGGATCTCACAGCACAACTACTTAATTTGCTGACATATTTTTGTATTTGCAGTAAATTTGTTCAATTTCTGTATAGACGACAAAACTTTTGTCTTGCCAAAATTTGACCTTTCTGTCTTGATTAAATGATAAATCTTTTTTCAGTGAAACTAATTTATTTCAGTGCATTTAACATCATTTGGGAGGGTTTTAGCTTTTCATATGAGCTATTTCTAACACCAATTGATTAATTAAAAGTCAGGTTAATAGCATGTGTTTCTACAAAATAGATAAGCGACAAGACTTTTGTCAGGGACTGTATATATATATATATATATATATATATATATATATATATATATAT
>JAAIIK010000126.1:1451670-1469678 GCA_014706435.1 Silurus glanis
AGATAGATAGATAGATAGATAGATAGATAGATAGATAGATAGATAGAGCCGATGAAGAGCACCACAGTCGCATTATTTGCTTTGAGAATGTTGATGGAGAAGTATAGAGAAGGTCAGAAGGAGTTGCATTGTGTGTTTGTGGATTTAGAGAAAGTGTATGACAGGGTGGCGAGAGAGGAGTTGTGGTATTGTATGAGGAAGTCAGGTGTGTCAGAGAAGTATGTGAGGGTGGTGCAGGACATGTATGAGGACAGTGTGACAGCAGTGAAGTGTGCAGTAGGAAAGACAGACTGGTTTAAGAAGGAGGTTGGACTGCATCATGGATCGGCTCTAAGCCCTTTCCTGTTTGATAGCAGGAGTGATTTGTGGTTTATGGATGTGGTGAGGGAAGACATGTAGGTAGTTGGTTTGAAAGAGGCAGATGTAGAGGACAGGAGGGTATGGAGATGGATGATCCGCTGTAGCGACCCTTAATGGGAGCAGCTGAAAGAAGAAGATACATAGTATACATAATTACTTATAATGGATTCTTTTACCAATTCATGAATGCACTTTTACACACACCTACAAAGGGCCAAAAATCTGACTTGATTGAAGGCCTTGGACAAAAAAATGTAATGCAAAATTTATAAAACGTATTATATTAAATAATTGTTGCTGCTCATTTATGATTTCATAACATTTATAAATAAATAAACAGAAGCATTAACAGAAAGTTTCCTAGTCCAGTCAAGCTTACAGTACAATTAAAACGTAGAAATCACATTTATAGTACAATAGATTTCAGTAACTTATACAGCTCATTAAATCTATAAGCAATATAAACATATGCTTGTAATATCAGTGACCTCTAATAAGAAACAGGAAGCTGAGCTTTATTTTTCTAAATGTTTTCCAAATTGGGTTAATTCCAATTCCAAATTGCTTATATTCTCAACATATAATTTTATGTAAATTTCAAAAGAAGTGTAACAAAAATTGTGCATTTAATGTTGATAAATGAAAAAATAGAAAATCTGTTCCAGATGCAATTTTCTTCTTTTTCTCTCTTTTTATATATAATTTGGCCCTTGAGACAATTTGGGCATCTCTGACACAGAGTTCCCTTTCAGGAACTCAAGCTGCGTCGCAGCGATTTGGGAAAAGGGTTTGCGGACTTGGAAGCCCTCCTCGAGCACCCTCCCTAGAAGGTTCCTTTGAGGAGGGATCTCCTCTCTCAAGCAGGAGGTACAATAGTACTCCCCCTCCTAGAGTTGTGGAGGCTGTGGCTGTGGCCCCTGAGGGGGCACAGCTCCGAGGTTCCAGCCCCTCCACCGAGGTGGTAAAGACCCTTCTTCTTTTCAGAGCTCCCTCCACAAGGAGGTTGAAGGCCTGAGATGGTGCCTGTTTAATGCGTGGTGTGAGAATCACCATTTGGATCCAGTTCACTGCCCAATTGATTCAGTGCTGGAATTCCTTCAGGAGCAGTACACCAAAGTGATGGCTCTGTCCACCCTTAAAGTCTATGCGTCTGCCATTTTGGCATATCATTTGGGCAATCACTGGGCAGAGACCCTCTAGTGGCATGTTTTTTCTGAATCACCCGGAGGCTGAGGCCTCCAGTGCGACCTAGAGTGCCTGGGTAGGACCTGGCCATTGTGCTGGAGGCTCTATCTGAACCCCCCATCGAGCCATTGGCCAAGGGTTCTTGGAGGCACCTCGCAGTTAAGACTGTGTTTCTCTACGGGCCCTCTCAGTGGCCCCCACTTCTAGAGTTTACTCCAAGTATGGTCAGTGCCTTCTTGTACCACCGAACCGGGTACATCCCCAAGGTGCCCTTGGTCGCTCTCAGGCATTCAGGCTTCAGGCATTCTATTCTCCTCCGTTTCAGGCCCCCAACCAGGAGAAGCCGAACCGGCTATGCCCGGTGCAAGCACTGGACACTTACATCCACAGGACGAGTCCGTGAAGAAAGTCAGAACAACTGCTCTTCTGCTACGGCCTTCTGAGAAGAGGCCTCCCTGCGAACAAGCAGACTAAACAGGTGGATTATCGCAGCATCTCGTTCCCTTAGGAAACTAGGGTTACATACATAACCTAGAGACGTTTTCATTGATCACTACTGTTACTTATCTTACTTCAGACACTTCTAACTGTTACTTCATTCAAAAGCAAATGCTTTTACTCAAGTAAAAATGTAAAATAAGTACTTTTACTGGACTCGTATCTATGTGCATGTTAAAATACAGCAATAGTGCACCACTAGCTCAAACAGACACCTTTGAAGCTGATCGTTTGGGATGTTTGTGATCTTTCCAAATGGTATGCAGTAGTTTGGCTGGATTTCTTTTCAGCCCAGGCTGTCTGTCATCGAGAGGCAAGAACATGAATGATGACCCACTTACTCAAGAATCCATTTTTTAAAATACCTTCAAGCGTAGGAACTAGTAAACAGACTAAGTACATATTGTCCAATCAGAGTGCACTTTACACAGAAGGACAGATTACATGAAAGAAGGAAAAAACAGGTCTTTATAGTCACCTATAGGCAAAACCAGCACAGTGAAATGATCTGCTTCTTTGTGCACGATGTATATAAGAAGTTAGAGCTAAAGTCGAGGTCAGGTTATACAGCACTCGTGGCTATATTTATTTAATGATGTATATCAGCACTTGGTGGAAAAGTCTACCAAAACTGGAGCTGCAGGGCTTCACAGCACATTTTTTAATTGATGATATTAATTCTGCAATAAGAATGTGTCGTTAATTTCCTATCTGGCTGTTCGAGAGGATTAAGTAGATTATTGAGCTGGATTCCACTGGGTCTGGGGCATTTTCCTGTCATTTTAAACTGAGCTTCAGTCATTTTATTCTTAAGCATATTTGGGATTTTATTTAAAAGCAAATAAATACTGAATGTTGTATTGATGAAATGTTGGTACAGTATAATGTGTTTGATGAATATGATACCTTTATATTTTGTATAGCCAATGCATAAAGCCTAAAGGGTACATCATCCTCTTGCCCATAACCATACTACCAAGGGAAGTGGGAGCTCACTGGTTAGGACATAAGGTCAGAAGTTCATAAGGTCATAAGTTCAATTCCCAACACTACTGCCACCAGTAGTGCAACATCATTAACCCCTACTGTTCAGTTATCAGGGTTTCTGCAGGTTTTATAAAGTAAAATTTAAGACTTTTTAAAGTAATACCACTAAGAATGAAATTTAAGACCTACAGTACGTCACAACATCAAAAACACATTTCCTCATAGCTGAAAAATAAAATCCATTTTACGCTTGTGGTACAATCTGAGAGAGATTCATGCCAATAACAGAAAGCTGATTGGCTGTTGCATGTTGGTCTCATTTGTAGTGGTAATACGGTGAATTGTATTTGGACTAGCAAAAGAAAGAACTACAACACCAAGGAAACAATCAAAACAAAAACAAAAAATTCTTAGACCTTTTTTTTTTTATTATTTAAGACCTCGAACAGCGAATTTAATACTTTTTAAGGCCTAGAATTTAGATTTCCAAATCTTGGACTTTTTTTTTTTTTACTTTTTTAAACCCGCAAAAACCCTGGTTATGTAAATGAAATAATTGTAAGCCGCTCAGAATTTGTTCACTAAACACACTTAACTGCATTTATAGGTCACTATATACAAACCATCTATAGAAAGTTATTAAATTCACCAAAAGACTCACTTTAATTGGCTACATGTAGGTCCTAAATGTCATTCTTAACAGAATCTGAACTCAATACACTCAGCACCAAGCTTTATTTGTGTTGTGTAATTGATAGGAATCAGGCTGCATGCCCTGGTGTACTGAATAACAGATTGATTGACACTCTCAGGACTGAGCCAGGGGGCAGGAGTTCCTGCCAAGTCAAAATGCCAAACAAGATGTGCATGCCACAGCCGGGACCCGGAACTGCTGTGCACACTGAGAAATCTTATAATATCTTATCATATCCTTCAACCAAACATGCAATAAGACAGACAATCAGTCAATGATGTCTAACGTTGGTAGGTTTTTTATGCAGGATGTCGGATTGGAAGTGGAAACAAAAACTTTTGATTGAATGATGTATTTAAACTACACAATATCAATCAAGTCGATACTCAACTCAAAAATCTTCCAAATCTGTCACATAAAAACTCACATGAGATTCACCTACTAGCCAAGACACTACTGCAATAATTAATCATATTGCACAACAATACAGTATATTAGATTATTAGTTTTAGGAATGTTTTTACTATTCAGTGGTGGACAGTAACGAAGTAAATGTAATTCGTTACTGTTCTTAAGCAGCCTTTTCACATGTCTGTATTTTACTGAAGTACTTTTACTGTAACTTCACTACATTTCAAAGTCAAATATCTTAAAACTATTAACTAAAATAGCATGATGGCCAAGTGGCAAGGCGTCAGTCTTGTAAACCAAGTATTGCTGGTTCAATTCCCGTTCATGCTGGTTTAGTGTATCGTTCTGCCATGTTTACTTTCATCTTTACAAAGTAGTTGAAAAGAAGGTTTTGGGCTCATGATCATTTTGATAGACAGCAATCAGTGTTTGACTCATTAATATCATTCTATTAATAGATCAGTGTGCTGAGAGTCACATTAGAGTCTTTTTACATAAACTAACTCTGATTAAGCAGAGAGTCTTTGATAAAAAATTATAATAGGAACATTACATTTGGTACATTTGAAGGCAAACACTTTTGTACTTTTTACTCAATTGAAAGTTTAAAGGGAGTCATATTTGATCTTCTCTATCTCTACTTTTACTTTACTTGGTTTGTGTGTTTCATCCACCATTTAATTTATTTATAGGCATTTTATAGAAAGTTCGACCACAAATGTGTTTATTAATGTGTCATGAAGTACTGTATATGTACAGTACCAATGTACTGTATATTCACTTCCATTAAAGTGTTACATGACTAAACCTCCATTCTGTATCTCTTATTTTCAAAGCTGGAACCATATGGGATTAAGTTCTATGAAAGTGATAAAGAATAAAACATCCATGAAGGTCATATAAATTATAAACAAAGGTATTAGAGAACTATAGAAATGAACAGACATATAACATTAGACTGTGCAATCGTATATGTTTATGGCATTTGGCAGGCGCACTAATAATAAGTGACTTACAACTGAGCAGTTGAGAGCTAAGGGCCTTGCTGAGGGGCCCAGCAGTGGCACCTTGGCGGTGCTGGTATTTGAACTTGTGACTTTCCAATCCCAGAAGAGTGGAAGTTATTAGAAGGGGAAATCGGGACTAAATGTATATTGGGCAGTGAGATGTTCAAAGAGCTTATGGTCGTATAGTCACATGTCCAAAAAACATTTGTCCATACAGTGTATTTAAATATAATCAAGCAGAGTTATAGCAGAACGTTTATCAGGAAATCACAATATAAGCTGAATTTATAACATTTCTGGAAAAGTTGTTTTTCTTTGACACACACACACACACACACACACACACACACACACACACACACACATCATCATCATCAGTAATGACACCACCTGAAGCACAGCTCATCTTGCTATGAGTAAACATGCTTACATTCCTCTATAAGGTACGGATCAGTGCCACTACTTGTTTCCTTTCGCGCCATGTTTCTAAGAACAGCCATTCTCAAATCCAAATGGCAAACAAAGGAATGTTTTTCCACTGCCGTGAAGCGTTTTTTTTTTTTTTTTAACATGTCATCCTACCACTCAATTATTTCACTGTACTCTAATTATTCATCTTTTCTATCATCAATGTATCCTACATAAAATACATCTCAAATCAGTGAAGAGGGTTTAACTGGAGTGTTGGAATATTCATATCATTGGAGATTTTCTAAGCTTCTAAAAAGAAAGAAAGAAAGAAAGAAAGAAAGAAAGAAAGAAAGAAAGAAAGAAAGAAAGAAAGAAAGAAAGAAAGAAAGAAAGAAAGAATCCAGGAGGCTTTATTTAATGTAATAGAAAGAAAGAAAGAAAGAAAGAAAGAAAGAAAGAAAGAAAGAAAGAAAGAAAGAAAGAAAGAAAGAAAGAAAGAAAGCATCCAGGAGGCTTTACTGAATGTAATAGAAAGAAAGAAAGAAAGAAAGAAAGAAAGAAAGAAAGAAAGAAAGAAAGAAAGAAAGAAAGAAAGAAAGATGCTGTAAAAGCTACACAGGAATTCCAGTGAGTGAGGGAGATTTTGGTGGATTTCACACTCGGGCACTGAATCTTCCACAAATCCCTGCATGGTGATCAGTGACACTCGCTCATGATGAGAGTTTAACTGGAGTGTTGGAATATTCATATCATTGGATTTCTTTTTTTCGTTTTGTTGTTGTGGTTAATGCAATTGAATGCAATAAACTAACTGGAGCTATAAATCAGTGATGTCATTTAACTAAAAGTGAATGGATGGATGGATGGATGGATGGATGGATGGATGGATGGATGGAAGGAAGGAAGGAAGGAAGGAAGGATGGAAGGAAGGAAGGAAGGAATTTTAAATTATTTACATTTTAAATCATTTACATAGCATTTGGCAAATGCCCTTATCACAATTATCTCATTAATACATACATTCTCAAGAAAGAAAGAATGAAAGTGGCAGAAAGGAAGGAAGGAAGGAAGGAAGGAATTGCTTTGAATCATTTATAGAATTTGGCAAATGCCCTTATCACAATTATCTTATTATACAACTGAGCAGTTGAGGGTTAAGAGCCTTGCTCAAGGGTCCAGCAATGGCAGCTTAGTGGTAGTGAGATTTGAACTCATGACCATCTGATCATAAGACTAACATCTTAACCTGAAGCCTGAAGCACTAGGTTGCGTTGGGTCACTGTAGAATGAAAGGTCTAGAAGCGAAATACAGTAAAACCCCGTTGTACGAGCAACCTATAGTACGAGCAAACGGAGATACGAGCGACCTTGCTCGCAAAATTTTACCCTATTTCACGAGCAAATTTCGAAGGCACGAGCAAACCCACGCTGCCGGTTCCCCGTTTTCGGGGGAGGGAAGCATCAGTCGCTTAGTTGATGACGTATCACTCGGTCGCTCTCGTTGTTCAGTGCAGCAAAAACGTAACTTTTTTTAGTTTTATATTTTTATTTCACTAGAAATCTTGAAAAATTTCTCCCAAGAAAATCAGTGATGGTGCTGTGAAAACGAAAGTAAATAGAATTACCATGGAAACCGAGGAGGTTACGAGCGTGGTGCGCATCTTACACTCGCAATCAACCACGACCACATGAATAAGTGTTTAATTATGTTTACATTACGGTAATTTGCGGTGTATTTGTTTGTTAAAATAGGCTACAAATACTTTTTAAGTGCAGAAATAAGTGATCGAATGAGATCTCGGAACGGATTAAATCGCTTTCACATTCATTCCTATGGGGAAAATCAGTTCGAACGTACGAGCAAAAGAACCTACGAGCAATTTTCAAGAACGAATTATGCTCGTACAACGGGGTTTTACTGTATTTCAAATATTTCAAAGAATGTCAAGAGGAATTTTTGCCACTTTAAGTGTACATAATGGGAATTCTGGTTAGAAGAGTCATAGCTCACTGAGTCAGAGTTTGGTGCATGTAAACTGAAAGCTCTAGGACTAGCTCTAGTCTCTTAATAACAAAGTGACACCTTCACTTCTACCATGCCAAATTATAAGAGATATAGTGCACTATAGTGCAATACCAGCATGTTACTCCACTTATAGGTTTACCTCCATCTCCTACTAAGCACAGACACTAAAGACTCCTTCCATAAATATAATATGATTTCTTCCAGAAATGTCACTACATTTTCCAGAAGCCCCTGCAAGTCACATGACATTGATCACTTCCAATTCACAGCTGATTCGTGCTCATATATAACTTAAGCTTTCACAGCACTCTTTAGCTTACATTTGTCTTTTTTCTGGTTCATGCTCAGGATTTTGCTTGTTCTTTAATATATAAAGAATGTGTTAGCTTCTCTACATTTACACCTCTTTCAAACCATGTGGGGGGCTCCACACTATATTCAAGTACATATGTTGCTGTCAAAACAATAAGTGTATCAATAGAAACCTTCATCAACAGCTTTTAACCATTCCGAACATTATTCCAAACTCGAATACAGCCAGGTTCATTATACAAATGAAGTTTAACATTACAATAAAAATGAAAAATCATGCCACATCATTTGAGCTGCAGATTTTTCACTTCTAAACAAGAAGAAGAAAGAAGAAAAAAACACCAATCAACTGCTTCCATAACAGTTTTATTGGCTCTTTTTTAAGACTGGAATTCTAACCGCTGCCACTCTCATACACCCTGACCTCCGGCTCCTCGCTTCAACCTCAGACACTTATGTAACATTTAACCGTCTGAGACGAAAGTTCACACAATCATCCGTCCGAAGCAACGCCGATCCCACAGCATGTTAGAACATTCCAGCAATTCCTCTATCTTTGGCTCGATATGGTATCCCAACGCGTTTCCATTCTCCGAAACGGATTCCTGTCATTCCGTGAAACCGTGAAGCACATGGTTCATGTCAGGTCTTTCTTTATGTCTGTCACATAATAAGTGGATAACTGTACGCAAGTGCTGATCATTTAAAATTCAAGAGTGACAATAATAAAAAAATTAAAGAACAAGCAAAATCCTGAGCATGAACCAGAAAAAAGACAAATGTAAGCTAAAGAGTGCTGTGAAAGCTTAAGTTATATATGAGCACGAATCAGCTGTGAATTGGAAGTGATCAATGTCATGTGACTCGCAGGGGCTTCTGGAAAATGTAGTGACATTTCTGGAAGAAATCTGTCAATATATCAAATTAGTGAGCTTTGCACACACTCAACATCCGGACAGTTTGTTTCTCCAAACTTTCAGCTGAAACACTTTGCCTCTTGTAAAACTTGCCAAAGTTGTTCTTCACTAGTTGGAGATTTCTTTCTTGTGAGGCAGTTTATCCCAGAGCAGTATAATAGGATTTAGGTGCAGTGACTGGGCAGGTCATTCCACGATAAATATCATTCGGCGGTTTCTTCCGCCTGGGACGCGAGTATTATCTCCGCCTCTCTTCCTCTGAGGCCTACGTGCCTTAGACGTTTGGAGAGATCCCGGTGTTACTTTATCTTTAACTTTTCCCGGCGGCAGCGTTAGTTCATGCCCGTGGAATGATGAGATGGACAACATTAGCCGATGCATACCACTTTACTCGTTTTTATGAAGATAGATTCGCAGGGTTACAGTACAATATAACTCCCAGGTGGATAAACTTGGGTTAACCGACCATATTGCAGAATACAAACAGGTTTCTTCATATGAATCGCACACAGGAAAAACATCCAGCCCGCACACTTCTTTCCCGCACTACACTACCCATAATGCATTTCACTCTGGACTTCAATACCCGCAGATAGTAGCCTTAAAGAAACAGCTCTCATTTTCCCTCTAATGCAACACCGGGTTCCTGTCTCAGGGCCCCCGTGTTGGGAGTTACATGTAATGCTAACGACGGATGCGTCCCTCGCAGGGTCGGGAGCGGTCATGAGTGGTCTCTCTGCCCAAGGTCTATGGGAAGGGCCCATCAATTGCCTAAAGATGTTGGCCATGCTTCTAGCATTAAAGTATTCTCTCTCGGACCTAAGAGATCACCATGTGCTGATCCGTACAGATGGTTTCTTACATCAACCATCAAGGAGATCTGCGCTTGTGCCCCCCTGTACAGGCTGGCACACCAGATCCTCCTGTGGGCCCAGGGGAAGCTCCTCTCAGTGAGAGCAGCTCAAATCCTGGGTCGGTTGAAAGAAGCAACAGACACCCTGTTGAGGCAGGGGTTGAGACCCAGGGAATGGCGGCTCCACTCTCTCGTGGTGGAGCAGATTTGGGAGAAATTCGGCAAAGCCCAGGGGGATCTGTTTACGTCTCAAGAGACATCGCACTGTCCCCTCTGGTTCTCCCTTACTCCTCCAGCCCCACTGTTTTTTTTTTTAAGTTTATTTATTCATTTTATATCTGAGTGAAGAAAGGACGTTGTAAATAAATGTGTGTTGCGTTGAAGGTTTTAATCTTCGTTCTTTTATATTTATTTATTTATGTTAAAAATAGAAATATATATTTAAGTTTTTGCTTTTAATATAAATAGTGGTTATAACAATTTAAATATGCATTACAAACATTAATATAAACATTAATGCTTTTTAATGAGTCATTTTGTCCAGGTGAATAATGTTGTATGTATAATTGAGGTTAGCCTTCAGAATTTTGTTTAGAATTTCAATTGTAAGGAAATTCTCAAAAACTTTTATCATCCTTTTCTGTTTGTATGAAATTCTCATGAGATCAGGTGGAGAACAAAATAATAATGATCAACAGCAGGCCAACTGTAATTTTTTTTCATGTCCATTATGTAAAAAGCCATTTATTAGAGGTTTGGTATATTAGACTGGCCGAGAACAAAGAGAGTCGCGTTAAAGCCACAGGGGGCTGTGGATTACTAATCCTAGCGATTCACACCTCCGGCGATCGGTCTTGCTAATTCATGCAGGCAGCACAAGTCTTATGTAGATCAACCGGCAGCTGTGAGAATCAGTCCTGCTGCTCATGAATGCACATTACTGCCATTACTACTACCATTTATGGGTGCGGTAACTGGGCAGGCCATTCCATGATATATAACACCCCAGATGATTGGTACGCTTCAGATCATTGTCTTGTACTATGGTGAAGTTGGTTCAAATGAGCCGCAGTCCAGACAGAATTGCATGTTTCCACGTTGGTTCAGTTTTTCTTTCACTTTCCAGAATAGGTCTCCAACCTTCCCTGCTCCAAAACAACCCCAAACCATTAAGCTTCCACCTCCATGTTTGATTGTGGGGGTGAGGCAGTCTGATAGCATCTTCTCTCCTGTTCTCCATGTTACATAAGTTCTTCTGTTAAAGACACAAACGTCACATTTGGAATCCACAGAATGGTCATTTCTGCCATTATTACCATGTATAGCTTAAATACAGGGGACGAGAAGCTTTCACTCATACACTGACAATGGGAAGGTTCACATGTTGAAGACGCATTCATATTAAGAGTTGTGCAATTGTTAATGTTGTTTATGTCTATTTCATTTTTGAGTGCTTCACACTTCATATTTAAGTTATTTTTTCAATGTCTCATGTCCCAAGGACTTATTTTTTTTAACCAGGCCATGTCAGGACATCTCCAGAGACACCTTAATGACTTATTATGAAAGCTCTGTGTCTGAAATTTCATTTAACTGTAATTAGTTGCTTAGGATCCAGACAGCTCAGATATGTTTTGTTTCTTTATCTCATTTGTATTCATCAATGTTTTTCTATTTGGCATAAAACTGACAGAGTGAAACTCTGGAATCTGGTTAAAACAACATGGTTTACACTTTATGCACAGTTTTGTGAACACATGGCCGTAATATTTGTATGTGGTTTTTGAACATACCCTTCTACATGTAGTCCCCATTTGCTGTTATAATAACCTCCACTCTTCTGGGAAGATGTTCCACTAGATTTTGGACTGAATTTGTAAAGTCAGCTACTGATGTAGGTGAGGTGAGGAGGCCTGGGGTGCAGTCAGTGTTCACATTTACCCCAAAGGTGTTCAGTTTCGTTTAGGTCATAGTTCTATAGCATGCCACACGAGGTCTTCCACATCCAGACCTCCCTAGTTCAAGTAAAGGAAAAAGGCCTTGCTACCGGATCTAAAGACGTCCGATACAATTGTGTGCCTCCAAATTTGTGGTAACAGTTTGAGGAAGAATCACATATGGCACAATGGAATGTGTGAAACATACATATCTGGCATTTTAGTCAATTGGAAACTGTCATCAGCCGTCTTATTTGGGTGCCTCCTGATCTTGGCTGACCCAATGGAACCCAGTGAAACCCAATGGAACCAAATGAAACTCAATGGAACCCAACGTATTCTTGTGACCTCGTAGTTCATCTCCCTCAAGGTTCGGCATGTTGTGCGTTCTGAGATAATTTTCTGCTCACCACAGTTGAAAAAAGTAATTATTTCAGTTAACAATTATACCCTTTTTTTGGAGATCGAACCTGTCTGGTCTTTCACTTCTGACCTCGCTCTTATCAACAAGATCATTCCACCTGAAGACCTGACACTCACTGAGATTTCAGCTCAGCACATTCTAAAATACTCCACCTGGCACCAAACAACATGCCACATTCAGACTATGATGTTAAACTGAAGCTCTTAAACTACTATATCTGCATGATTTTATGCATTGTGCCGTTTAGATGATCGGCTGATTGAATAATTGCATTGATTGAGCAGTTGTAGTATATATCATCTATAAGTAAGTTCTTTATCCTGTTGAAAGTCGTGGCGAATTCAGAGTCTATCAAAGAACCATAGGCAGGATTACTTCCTGTATGAGACATCAGTCCATCAACATACACACTCACACACAGACACAAATCAAACTCACTCCTTCACACCTAGAGGCAATATATTGTAGCCAATTCGAATACAGTGTAATTTTAGATGATATGAGGCAACCTACATAAACATGGAAAGAACATAAATACCAAAGGCTTGTGTAAAAGTCTTTAAGTATCTGATTTAAACAGTACTTGAGTATTTGACTCATATTGGACATAGGCTCAAAGACACTCGTCCTCATCACCAAGACACATATTAATGAAAAGCCAAAAACAGTTGATTTGTGAGTTTTTATTTCTTAAAATACAAATCTAATTGTACACCTTAACACTGCATTAACCATGTCACAAAGTAAAAAAGCCATTAGTATTCAATGGACAAATAAAACGTTGATGGCGAGATCACATCTGCAGAATAAATAAGCTATGGCACATAAAACTGCCATACAAAATGTAATTGATAATGGTGATTGTTAATTTAAAAATATTGTAGTAAAAGTGCATATATTTATTTATAAATGTAGTTGAGTAGAGAGTAAAAGTTGCTTATATCTTAGACACTCAGAAAAACTAGAGATTATCCTAAAAATGATTGTAAACTGAGCTCCATAAAGCTCCAGAAACTTTGCTATGGACCAGGTTATAAAGATTGATTTGGGCGAGCTTTAGTGCTTTAAACCATCAGCAATTTAAATTGGTGCACATACTTTTGCACATTTTGCTCTATTATCTCTATCTACATATAATCCTGAAAAACAAGCTACATGATATGGTCGGGCGTATGCAGAACCGATGTGTGTAACTCAAACGTGCACATTTACCTTAAATGCAGTTCAGGTTTGAAATTATTGGCACCCTCAGCCAGGTTCTAAGAATTGGCACTTATTTAACTTGAAGAGCACGCTGTAGTCTCGCCTGCCATGACTTGCTCAGCAAACGCATGGAAAGCGGAGCAAATTCCTTCTTCTGCTTATGGCAGTCGCAGGCGTGGGCCGCGTTCGAATGGCTTATTTAACGTTGCATCAAAACACCTACACAGGCGAACGCTCATACTCACGCCCGTCTGCTTCTCGTTCCGTCGACAAGTTCATACAGAGGTACAAACGTGCAACATTCAGACCACACCAACCGTGCAGTGCGCCATGAGTGTCAAATGTGAAATGTATGAGATATATATATATATATATATATAGAGTAAATGCCTTCAGGGTCATAAACTAAACCCTCCTTCCTGCCGTTTAAGATGTAGCCAAAAATCTAACACGATTCCACAAAAGGGTAGACGGGTAGACTTTGCCATTTATTACCTTATGTAACACTTTAAGAAGTGTACTTCTTCAAAAAATCTTCAATAAACCTAATTCCCACTGAAAATGGGACTACTCTGAATACGCTTGCAATAAAACCAATTCGGATTCTGATCTGGCTGGTATAGAGATGTTTATTTAACATTTCTAGAAGAACTGCTAGGATTTACATTTTCAGCATTTAGTTGTGATTTGTGGTTTTCTCTGTTACATGAAAAGATACTGGCATGGACGAAGGAAAAACACAGAGAGGTTTTTTGATAATAGAAAGAGATTACAGGAAATTGTTTGCAATTTAGCAATAAAAAAAATTGTGTAGACAAAACTGAGGAATAAAACACAGTGTATAAAGTGGTATCAATAAGTTTCAAGACTAATTGTGGTGCTGTTCTGACCACGTGCATTACCACGTCTGCGATTTCATCATGGACAGCAAGTTAGAATAAAGAGCAAACATGAAATTCTGCACCAAACCGGGCAAATCTGCCACAGAGACGTTTGACGTGACACGCGTTTGACGTACGGCGATGCTGCAATGAGGCGTTAGTGGTGTTTCGAGGGGAAGAAAATCACTGCAAGACGACGAGAGATCAGGAGGACCTTCAACGAGCTCAAACCCCGAAAATGTAAAAAAAACGTTTGGCAGCTTGTGCATGACGGAAAACAATCCACATGATCTCACTTCCTCACCCATCCTACTCACCATAATCGGCTCCTGCGGACTTCACCCTCTTCTCGAAGATGATGATCCAGCTCAAAAGTCACCGTTTTGACGCCATTGTGGAGATCCAGCGCAAATCTCAGAAGGTGCTTGACCTGCTTCGAAAAGAAGACTTCCAGGACACACTCCAGAAGTGGCAGAAATGCTGGGAGCACTGTATTGCTGTGCAAGGGGACTATTTTGAAAGTGAAG
Organism: Silurus glanis; assembly: GCA_014706435.1. Taxonomy (NCBI): domain Eukaryota; kingdom Metazoa; phylum Chordata; class Actinopteri; order Siluriformes; family Siluridae; genus Silurus; species Silurus glanis. The sequence goes on from JAAIIK010000126.1 coordinate 1,466,304, forward strand.
GTGTGTGAACGTAGATAAATAAAGTATTTTCTTGTAAACAGAGCTCGTCACGAAACGTTTTGATACCAACTCATATTTAAATTCTACTAAATTTTCCACCTAATTAAAGATGAGAGAAAATATAAAGTTGTTTTTAGCATTGTGATAAAAAAAAAGTGATTGTGGGAGCAGATAAGGAACTAAGAAACCCAGGTGTGAAATAAGGATTGTTTATTAATATAGCAGGCATGTTCAGATTAATCCCAGATCATTCTCCACAGCTTTTCCAATCCAAAGGCGCCAAATCACAGTTAACACACAGGAAGCGAACACTTTTCCTTTAACTGTAACGGCTGACCGCTGTACTCACACCCAGACAAATAAAGTAGGCCCACTCAATCCTGATAACAGCCTGATAACATCTGTTTAATTACAGCCCCGATTCCGCTCCTATCGACAGCAAACAAACCGCAAACAAAGACTGTCGCCAGGTCATGTGGACATTTTCAACGTTCACTTCCTGCCACACGGGACAACTATACAAGGTGACTTTTACATCCTATACACACAGACACCGGCCTTGGGTCTTCTTTGTGGACAGACATTGAGGCAAATTTTGACCTTGTTATCCTTGTACGCATGAAAAATGGGTCTTCAAATGACACTTGAGATATAATAAAATTACAATTGACATTAAGATACTGAGGCTAATGTGTGTACATGTTCTTAGAAAAAAGTTTGACTGAGGAAAACCTTCATGGTATTTATAACCATCTATTCAAGTGGTTACCTACCACTAAGGGTCCCATGTGGGGTAAGAACAAAACTACCCAGGGAGCACAAATTTCTCTACGGTGAAAGAACATGTGCCAGATGTAATGTTGTTTATTTTTCATATTATTAGAAAAGATCCATGATAGATAGATTAAGGCAGTTAAGGCATTGGACTCTGGACCAGAAGGTGAAAAGTTCAAATACCAGCACCAGTAAACTACTGTGGGCTCTTGAGCAAGGCCCTTAACCCTTGACTGTGCAATTGTAACTAACCCTGGATAAGGGTATCTGCACTCTTCAAATAAACCGTGATTAACTAGAACAGGAAGCAGGTGTGTTCAGTCATAAAGCAGGTGAGTTAGAAAGTTGTAAAGTCAGGACCGGATTGGGAACTGGATCAGGATCAGGGTCCTCAGGAGCCGATGGATAGACATCCACTATTTTGCCAAATGTATTCACTCACCTATCCAAATCATTGAATTCAGGTGTTCCAATCACTTCCATTTGTGAAAGAACGGGTCGCTCTCAGGAGCTCAGAGAATTCCAGCGTGGTACGATGACAGGATGCCACCTGTGCAATGAGTCCAGTCATGAAATTTCCTCAATATTAAATATTCTGGCCTGTTAGTGGTATAATAACATGGTGGAAGCGATTAGGAACGACAGCCACGAAGTGTTAGACCACATAAAATCACAGAGCGGGTCAGCGGATGCTGAGACACATAATGCACAGAGATCGTGAACTTTCTGCAGCGTCAATAGCTAAAGACCTCCAAATGTTATGTGGCCTTCAGAGTAGCTGAAGAAAGTGCATAGAGAGCTTTGTGGAATGGATTTCCATGGTCGAGCAGCTGCATCTAAGCCTTACATCACCAAGTGCAATGCAAAGCATCGGATGCAGTGGTGTAAAGCACACCGTCACGGGACCCTAGAGCAGTGGAGACGTGTTCTCTGGAGCAATGAATCACGCTTCACTGTCTGACAACCTGATGGAGGAGTCTGGGTTTGGTGGTTGCCAGGAGAACGGTACTCGTCTGACTGCATTGTGCCAAGTGTAAAGTTTGGTGGAGGAGGATTATGATGTGGGGTTGGGCTCGGCCCCTTAGTTCCAGTGAAAGGACTCTTAATGCTTCAGCATACCAAGACATTTTGGACAATTTCATGCTCTCAACTTTGTAGGAACAGTTTGGGGACGACCCCTTCCTGTTCCAACATGACTGCGCACCAGTGCACAAAGCAAAGTCCATGAAGACATGGATGAGTGAGTTTGGTGTGAAAGAACTTGACTGGCCTGCACAGAGTCCTGACCTCAACCCGATAGAACAACTTTAGGATGAATAAGAGCAGAGACTGCGATCCAGACCTTCTCATCCAACATCAGTGTCTGAACTCACAAATGCGCTTCTGGAAGAACGGTCAAAAATTCCCATTAACACACTCCTAAAGCTTGTGGAAAGCCTTCCCAGAAGAGTTAAAGGTGTTATAGCAGCAAAGGGCACCATATTAAACCCTCTGGATTGAGAATCGGATGATACTCAAGTTCATTTGCATGTAAAGGCAGACGAGCGAATACGTTTGGCAATATAGTGGAAATGCAAGTGGAAAAAATTAAAAAAATGGAAAACTTAAAATCTAGGGTTAAATCTTAAAAATAATCGCTCTGCGATGTGAATATTCGTTATACTTTTTTTTTTAAAGGTATCAAATATGAAGTTTAAAAAGAAAAAATAGAAGATAAAAAAAAATATATAAATCATTTTGAATTGAATTGATTTGAAATCCATTACTATTGAAAATGAATAAACAAGTTGGATGTGCAAATAATTTTGTAAAGGTGCTTTTTAGGTCAAATATCAAATCTGCATTTAGAATCAAAACCGGCTTGTGTTCATGGAGCTGGCTTTGTGCACAGGGGCACTGCCATGCTGGAACATGTTTTGGTCTCCTAGTTCAAGTGACGAGAAGGTTTAATACTAGCACATCCCAAAATCCTATACAACTGTGTGCCAATCAGCGGTGATAAACAATTTATTGTATCATATTGAATATAGTTATAGTAGGCTATTTAATAGTTAATATAGTCTGTATTGTACAAACATCTCAACACATCTATTTATCCTTACTAATAACACCAATTTATAGAACTATATGCAATTACATGATCTGAAATAGCACCCTGATCTCCAGCCGTCCTTAATAGCACACGATTACAAATACCACCTAATTATATTCGCAGTAATTTGTTTAACAGCTGGTTAAATAAAAAACTGCCAAAACACACAGAATAATCCGAGCAATTTTGTTTGTGAGGTGGACGTGAGTGGTCATGTTCTCTGACTGTCTGCCACTAATTGAAGTGCATTTCGTCGAGAGTGAACGTGCTACTAATTGAATTGGCAGCCTGGGGTTTCGTTCGGTTTTAACGTCAGGAACACTGTACACCTGAGGCCAAGGATGAGCTGGTAGACAATCAGCATACGCTTCAGTGCACCGCTGACAACACAAACCTCATCCTCACACCTGACATCTCACACAAGCACGAGCACAAGCATAAGCGCATCTGCTTCAATGTCTGTTTCTCTCTCTCTCTCTCTCTCTCTCTCTCTCTCTCTCTCTCTCTAT
>JAAIIK010000126.1:1506270-1524341 GCA_014706435.1 Silurus glanis
AACCCCGATCTCAAACACCACTCTGAAACCCCGATCTCAAACACCACCCAGAAGCCCTAATCCCAAACAACACCCAGAAGCCCCAAAGCCTACTCTGAAACCCTAAACCCATTCAGAAAACCCAAATTCCATTTGGACACCCCAATCCCAAACGCTGCTATTAAAACCAAAATCCCAAACATCACTCTAACAACCTAAACCAAAATCTCAATCCACACTATGAAACCTCCATTCTTTCCCACAATCAGAAACCCAAAATCCACCTGGAGGTTAAAACCCCAACGAAAATTTCAAATCTGAAATGGAGACACTGGCAGCTTTAGTTTCTGGTGCCTTACTGAAAACTATTTGATATTTGAACAACCGTAGAACAAAGTGAATCTGGCCGGAATATGAATCTGGTCTTACCTGCGATGGAGAGTACGGCATCGAAGCAGCCATCTCTGAAGGGCAACCGCAGACCGTCACACAGCTGAACCTCATGACCTCGACTCCAGGCCGAATCCACCAACGGGCGGCAAACGTCGCAGCCCATTTTGAAGATGTTTCCGTTGATGTGCAGGTATTTCCCGTTGCCACATCCTGTCGCATTAATGTTGTGCTTTACAATAATGCGCCAACAACCTTACAAGAACGAGTAACAGTGTACGAGCGTAACGAAAAGCGCTTAGTCCTTTAAACGACTCAATCATTTAGTCAGGCAGGTTACGTTCTGATGCGCTCGTTGGGTTTTATACGCTGACAAATTGCATTTCATTTCCAACAAATGTCAAACCAGAGGAGAATCTTGAGCTCATTAAGTGAACAGCGGGATGTTTCTCAAACCGAACGAACAATCGCTGTCCTCTAAATGAGCTCGTGGTCTGAAAAAAGCTCAGCATCTTAAAAATCACCATTTAAAAAAAAACCTAACATTTTCGCCACTTAACATCAAGATTTGAGAAGCGCTAAAGGTCACAGCAAGGACATATCGAATCCAGAAAAGCCAGAATGCTCATCTTTTGCTGGTAGTAAGAAGACATAACAGTGTGTCCTCACCCACATCGGCGACAATGCTGCCCGGCTCCTGCTCCAACAGGAACTGCTTGACTCTCGGCCAAGCCTTGTAGCGGCTGTCGTTAAAGAACGGTGCGATCCTCTCGTACACGCTGTGAACATGGTCTCTCTCCAGCTGGCTGGCAGCCTCGTCCATGCTGCTCACAAATTAGCCATGCACTGCATCTTCAGCGCTTTGAGAACGAGAGCAGGAGAAACAGAGAGCGAGAGAGAGGGAGAGAGAGAGAGCGCAGGAGAGAAAGAAACAGTTCCTTATCTATCCCTGTGAGAAGTGAGGCAGAACTGACAAACAGCACCATCAGTCTGGCTGCAAATTCAGCACAACAAAATCTTAAAGTGCCGAGGGACACACGGGGGGGGGGAAGCGTAATAAACCCAGCTCACTGATCTGATCCATCGAATACCTGTCCAGGTGGGTGTTCACTAATATACTACTCAACACGCTCGATTGATTGACATCCAAGACTTACTTTCTATATAATAAAAGTAAAGCGCATCTACTAATAATGATACAAATTTAAGTTTTTTGGCCAACATGTAAAAAAAACGATGCATCGCGATACAAACGCCAATGTTTTATGCAGACGCACAGACGTGAAACAGTAAATCTTATTATTTCTAACGTAGAGGTTGTTTAGATTATGTATAGAATATAAAATGCCTATTACATATTAGAAATTAACAATCTAACGCAGGGGTCTTCAACGTTTCTTTTTAGGTCAAGGACCCCTTAGGTGATAGAGGCATGGGGCAGGGACCCCCTGATACAAAACGTGTCGAGCATAGCCACTGATATGCATAGAAACCAATCCTGTTACGCTAGTTATATTATGTTAAGGCAATTGGAACTATGTTGTTGTACGTGCGTCGTTGTCTGCATATTTTCATAGATTTTTTCAAATCTTTCAAAAAGATTTACACATCATCACAAACATATATTTCGCAATTCAGAGTTATTATTCTTATTATTAAGTTATTCACAGTTTTATCAATTTTCTTAATATTAACTTAACATTTTTGACAATTTTACTGTACAATCAGATATTTACATGAACTTCAGCTTCAATTTTAATAGAATTCTAATGCAACATTTTTTACATTGAACATTTTATATTAGATTTTTTTTATTAAACATTTTATATTAGATTTTTTAAATTAGACATTTTATATTTGATTTTTTTTTATTAAACATTTTATATTAGCTTTTTTTAATTAAACATTTTATATTAGCTCTTTTTAAATTTAACATTTTATATTAGATTTTTTTAATTAAACATTTTATATTAGATTTTTTTAATTAAACATTTTATATTTGATTTTTTAAATTAAACATTTTATATTAGCTTTTTTTAAATTTAACATTTTGTATTAGATTATTTTTTTTTTTTTTTCAAAAAATATTATTTGTGATTCAACATTAATTAGTGGACCCCTTGCAGAACTGCCACGGACCTACTAGGAATCGGAGACCCCTGGCCGAACACCCGTGATCCAAGTCTTATTTTGTATGGCATGCAGTGGCTCAGAGACACATACAAATAGAGCAGAATGAAAAAATAAATCCAGGAGAGTTACCAGTCCAAACTATTCTAAACAATAATGTTTTTTTTTTCATATGAAAACCAGTATTTTTCCAGATGCGTGTATTATTTAGCTAATAACTATTAGGACTTTTGCATAGTTTTAAAAAAGAAAGTTATCTGATGCAACTACTGTTTGAAACTCGGACTAGAAATGCTTTGAGAAAACTTTGTTCTCTGATACACCACCCATGACTCAGGGACTGACTGATAACTTTATACACAACGCTGGCCACAAGGTACACACACCATCCTACACTTGCTATCTTGTTGGAGACACAATATATGAACTAAAAGTATTGACATTCCAGGCGTATGTGGTTCTGCCCCAGACTGTTACCACAAAGTTTGAGGCACCAAATTGTATGGGATGATTCTGGAGGTCATAGCATGAAATTCTATCTTCACTTGAACTAGGAGACCCAAACCTGTTCCATGAAGATGTGCTTTACATAGGTTGGAGTGGAGGATCTCCTGCTATAGAGCTCTGACCCCAACCCTGTTTAACAAGATGAATGTGAACGCTGACTGCACCCCAGGTCTTCTAACCTCACCTACATCAGTACATGACTTAACGAACACCCTTGAGGCTGAATGAATCTCACACAAATCTCCACAAGCGCACTCCAAAATCTAGTGGAACATCTTCTCAGAGGAGTAGAGGCTACTGTAAGAGGGAATGGGGACTAAATGTGGGATGCGATATTTAAAAAATACATACAAATCTAAATGATGAGGTGTCCACAAACTTTTTTTCATATAGTGTTTCCATAGTAGGAGCTTCCTGTGTTTGACTTGTTTGCCGCGAGTTCCGTGTTTGTATTTCTCTCGGCGTTTTCAAACAAACTTTACTATTTATTTATCCTTTTTTCCTCTTTTAATAATCCTAAATTGTTTTTGTCTTTCTGACTTGTGCTGTAGTTAGTTAACTCGACTATCACTAGTGTTTATATTCATTGCCTCTCACTCATATCTCTGTATCTTAACTCTGTTTGTGATTATAAGCACTATGCCGGTTGTGTGTCTGCCTTTGAGCACAGGTGAGGATTCGTTCGAGTTGCAAACGGTGGAGTTGGAGATGGAGGCTTTGGAGAAACAGATTCGCGAGCTGCATGCAAAGCATGCCCAGCTGCGAGAGCGGAAAGCGGTGCTGGAAACATCCCGGGCGGACGCGCACTCGTCCCAGGTAAATTCCCGGGTGGAACCTAACGCTCCCAGCACCTCAACTCCGCGTGTTTCTCTGCCCAGGCCCAGCGCACCTACAACACGGTCCGCCCAGGTATCGTCCACTCCGGCACCGGTGCACCACAGACCCTGGTTGCTGCGGCAGCAGAAGCCACGAGCCAAGCCCCGGTCGAGGACGTCTCCCCCGCCACCACCGGCCTTCGAGATCTCGACCAAGAACCGCTTCGCCCCTCTCCGCGAGACGGAACGCGACACTGTGATTCTGGGAGATTCCATCGTCCGGCATGTCCGCGCTACCGGAGCTAAAGGTAAGGTGCACACTCGCTGTTTTCCTGGTGCTCGTGTTCTTGATGTCGCTGCACAGGTACCCGCGATCCTGAACGAGAACTTCGGAGCGGTTGTTCTCCATGTCGGAGAGAACGACACCAGGCTGAGGCAAACGGAGATCTTAAAGAGGGATTTCAGGATCCTGGTGGAGACGGTACGCAGCACATCGCCCACAACGAGGATCATAGTGTCAGGACCTCTTCCCACTTACCAGCGAGGGGCTGAGAAGTTTAGTAGACTTTTAGCACTAAATGAATGGTTACAGTCATGGTGTCGAGAGCACAAACTTCTCTTTGTTAATAACTGGAACTGTTTCTGGGAGCGTCCTAGGTTCTTCCGCCCTGATGGCCTGCACCCCAGCAGAGTTGGAGCAGCAGTGCTATCAGATAACATCTCTAGGATACTTCACACCATCTGACTGGTAAGACATCAGGAATCTTCAACTATGAGAACACGCATACAACAAACCAAATAGTTACAAGTACACACACAGCCCAGCTTATAGAAACCATATTTATTCCTCGTGTAGCAAAACCAAGAATTAAATACACAAGGTCCAGAAATAATCTTATTACAGTTAAAACTGAAAAATGCCAGATAAACAATCACAACAAAGTTCTAAAGTTTGGTCTTTTAAACATTAGATCACTTGTACCCAAAGCACTGATTGTAAATGAGATGATCACAGAGAATAATCTCGATGCACTCTGTCTCACTGAGACCTGGATTAAACAAGATGATTATATGGGTCTAAACGAGTCTACACCGTCAGGATATGTTTATAAGCATGAGCCCCGTCAGACTGATCTTGGGGGTGGTGTAGGAACCATTTATAGTGCCTCTCTTAATGTTAGTCAGAGATTAGGATTCAGTTTTAAATCATTTGAAGTGCTCGTTCTTAAAATTGTACTTTCAGACATACATAGAAAACTCGCTCTGGTAACCGTGTACAGACCCCCAGGGCCCTACGCTGATTTTCTTCAAGAGTTTGCTTGTTTTCTATCAGACCTCGTGATAAATTTTGATAAAGTGCTGCTTATAGGAGATTTTAATATTCATGTAGATGATGTAAACGATGCTCTAGGATTATCATTTGTCGACTTATTAAACTCTTTTGGGGTTAAACAAAACGTCACCGGACCAACTCACCGTTTTAACCACACACTAGACTTAATAATATCCCACGGAGCAGACGTCACTGATAGAGATATTTTACCTCAGAGTGATGACATCACAGACCATTATCTTATACTGTACACACTACTGGTAGAGCAGACTAGCCGTGTTGCACCACGTTATCGACCTGGTAGGACTATTGTTCCAACCACTAAGGACAGATTCATAAATAACCTGCCTGATTTATCTCAATTTCTCACTAAACCCATAACTGCTGATAATCTTGATGAAATGGCTAACAACATAGACCTTATCCTCACTAGCACATTAGACACTGTTGTCTCCATCCAGTTAAAAAAGGTTAGAGAATAAGCACCTGCACCTTGGTATAATAGTCATATGCATGCCTGAAGAGAACAGCACGTAATCTGGAGAGAAAATGGAGGAAAACTAAATTGGAGGTATTTAGAATTGCGTATAAAGACAGTATGCTCAGCTACAGACAGGCGCTAAAAGCTGCTAGAGCTGAACACCTGAGCAAACTCATAGAAAACAACAAAAACAATCCCAGGTTCCTTTTTACTACAGTAGCTAAACTAACTACAAATCAGGGATCTGAAAAATGTGTTCCATCACAGTTTAGTAGTGAGGACTTTATGAATTTCTTCACTGAAAAAATAGATAACATTAGAAAAACAATTGTGGCAGTTCAACCTCTGAGACCATCTCCTGACACAGTGTCACCTTCAACTCCACAACTACACTGTTTTACATGTATAGGACAGGAAGAGCTGTATGATGTTATTACCAAAGCTAAATCAACACCATGTCAGTTAGATCCCATTCCAACAAATCTACTGAAGGAAGTGTTATATACAGCTGGTGAGCCTCTTCTCAATATTATTAACTCCTCACTATCTTTAGGTCACGTCCCTAAATCCCTCAAGTTAGCGTTTATTAAGCCTCTCATTAAAAAACCTAATCTGGATCCAAACACGTTATCGAATTACAGACCAATTTCAAATCTCCCATTTATGTCTAAGATTTTAGAAAAGATTGTCGCTGCCCAGTTATGTTCCTACCTACAAGAGAACAATATCTTTGAAGAGTTTCAGTCAGGTTTTAGGCCCCATCATAGCACAGAAACTGCCCTAGTTAAAATCACTAATGACCTGTTTTTAGCCTCAGACCAAGGCTTCATCTTGCTGTTGGTTTTACTAGATCTTAGTGCTGCATTCGACACTATAGCTCATGATCTCCTCCTAGATCGCTTACAGAATTACATCAGCATTCAGGGACAGGCATTAAGCTGGTTTAAATCCTACCTGTCCGATCGTTACCATTTTGTAGACTTAAATGGAGAGTTATCCAGGCTAATGCTAGTAAATCATGGCGTGCCACAAGGTTCAGTTCTAGGACCCCTGCTCTTCACAATATACATGCTTCCGTTAGGAAATATTATTAGAAGGCATGGAATTAGCTTCCATTGTTATGCTGATGATACCCAGCTATATATCTCAACAAAACCAGGCGATACAGCTCAATTAACTCGCATAACTGAGTGGGTTAAAGAAATAAGAGATTGGATGACCCATAACTTTCTACTTTTAAATTCTGATAAGACGGAGATTTTGCTCATCGGCCCAAAAACCAGTATACAGAAGCTTCAGCATCTCAACCTGCATTTAGACGGATGTTCTGTAACCACTAGTTCAACAGTAAAAGACCTGGGAGTTATTTTAGACAGCAACTTATCTTTTAAAAATCATATCAACCAAGTTACAAAAACAGCCTTCTTTCACCTTAGAAATATTTCTAAGCTAAGAAATATGTTGTCTATATCCGATGCAGAGAAGCTCGTCCATGCGTTTATGACCTCCAGAATAGACTACTGTAATGCATTACTAGGTGGATGTCCTGCATCATTAATAAACAAGCTTCAGTTAGTTCAGAATGCAGCAGCAAGAGTTCTTACTAGGTCAAGAAAATATGATCACATAACCCCAATCTTATCGTCCCTACATTGGCTTCCTGTTAAGTTTCGAATAGACTACAAACTACTACTTCTTACTTATAAAGCACTAAATGGTTTGGCTCCCATGTATCTCTCCAGTCTTTTAACACGCTACAATGAGTCACGCTCCCTGAGATCTCAAAACTTTGGGCTTCTAGTAGTTCCTAGCTCCTAAACTCTGGAATAGTCTTCCTGACAGTGTTCGGGGTTCAGACACACTCTCCCAGTTTAAGTGCAGATTAAAAACATATCTTTCTAGCAAAGCCTACACATAACACGTCTCACTTGTTTCCTTTTGCTCCAGAACATCTGATCACATGCACATTATCAACTTGTGCTGTTAATATCATGAACAGCAGCTACGCTAATTCCTCTCCACTGCTTCTCTTTCTCTCCCCATCCCGAGGCTTCCTGAGGTTGGCCAGCTACAGTCACGTCCCACCTCATGAGGATTATGGACCTTTGAAGAAGTAGATGCCGAACTCGCAAACATCTCGAACCATCTAGAGACGTACCAGTGCCAATTGGATCCCGCTACATGTGTGGTTTTGACATTGGACCTCCTGGAGTGTTTAAAGGCTCTGGCATGGAGAAGCTGTTGCTGGATCTGTGATGATCACAAATGTTGAGCTCATAAAACTAGGAGCTACTAACCATAAAGACTGTATAAGACTGTAGAAAGAACATTACTTATAATCTTATACTCCAGTGCTCATGTTAGTTCTCACTCTCCAGTGTTCTGTATTGTTGAAAGATTTATGATCAAACTCTTGATGTCACCCAAATGAGGATGGGTTCCCCTTTTGAGTCTGGTTCCTCTCAAGGTTTCTTCCTCATAACATCTAAGGGAGTTTTTCCTTGCCACAGTCGCCATGGCTGCTCATCAGGGATAAATACACACCATTCACCTTCACTGTTGATTTCTGTAAAGCTGCTTTGAGACAATGTCTGTTGTGAAAAGCGCTATAGAAATAAACTTGACTTGAGTTGTAGCATAGGTTCATGAAGACATGATAATTTTGGTGGTTGTTTTTGGTCATTTTATAGATAATTGTATCTTCTTGGCTTTGTTCAAACAGCAACAGATGGAAGTTTGGTGCATGAGGGTAGTCTAAGCTTTTGTTTGGGGCTCCTTGTATTTTGTGTGACTAATGCGTGTCTAAACAAAATACAAATATGATTAAAATGCAAAAAACGCAATGTGGCATTCGTGTTGCGCTATAAGAGGAATAAAACACGCCGGGATGAAGTTAGCTTTATGTGAGACCAAATAACACCATACAGTTACTGATTATCTTCCTATTACAGCATTTGCTTGAAATCTGGCAACATGAAAAGGCATGTTTTTGCCAAATTAATGAAACTTGAACGTGCAGGAGTTGCTCAGCACATGGCCAAAGATTTATGACTTCAAAACAGGATTTATAGTGCAAATCTGTTTAAACTGGATTAAAAGAAAAAACAAAACAAAATAAAATAAAAAAAAAAGGTACGGATGAGCAAAATTGGAGTGACCGCAGACATAAAGTGTACACTGTGATCTTTTGTAGTGCTCCTCACACCCACTGTGTCCTTGGTGAGTTCTGGGTCTTTCATAAAACACTCCTCCTCGCAGCGGGCACATCAATTACCTCACCGCCTAGGACAACATCACCACGCATCAGAAATAGCACCGAGTGCTTTCTATAATGATCCCACTCCCACACACAGGCTCAGCGGCCTCTTTAGAAGAGCCACCTCATCCTCCAGCTCAGCTCAGTTTGAATCGGTTTAACAAACTCAGAGCATAATTCCTTGTCTTCCTACATACATACACTATATTGGACACCTGACTTCTCCAGGCATGTGTGGTTCTTCCTCAAACTGTTACCACAAAGTTTGAAGCACACAATTGTATAAGACGTCTTTGGATGAGGTAGCATGAAATTTTCACTTCAAACTAGGAGACCCAAATCTGTTCCAGTGTGACAATGACCCTGTGCACGAAAGCCAGCTTTGTGATGAAGATATGGTGTACATGGGTTGGAGTTTAGGATCTCCTGCTATAGAGCTTTGACCTCAACCCCTACTGAAAACCTTGGTTGAATGACTCCAACAAAAAAATCTCCACAAGCACACTATAAAATCTAGTGAATAAAATCAAGCTATAAAATCAAGCACACTATGAAATCTAGTGGATCTAGTGTTATTATAACAGCAAACGGAGACTAAATGTGGAATGGGATGTTCAAAAAGCACATAGCGACCTTGTGGTCACAAACATTCGTCTACTGTATATACAGTAGTTCATGCCATAATCTGGAATTCTTCATGGTCGGCATCTTAACATGCTTTCCATCTCCTGCATTTGGTGCACTTTGGAATGTGGAAAATGTAAGGCATGTGGAATGTGGAATGTAAGGCAGTGGAAAAGATGTTGGACTTCTGATCGGGAGGTCATGGGTTCAAATCCCAGCACCAACAAGCTGCCACTGCTGGGCCCTTGAGCAAGGCCCTTAACCCTCAACTGCTCAGCTGTATAACTGAGATAAGTGGAAGTTGCTCTGGATAAGGGGGCGTCTGCCAAGTGTAAATATATGTAAATGTATGTAAATGTATTTCAAATTGTTTTCGCTATACTTCTAGAGATCAACACCAATCAGACATAACTTTAAAAAAAAGCAATGACAGGTGACGTATAAAACATTGATGATACTCGTTACAGTGGCAGCTTTAAAGGAGCGGGATATATTATGCAGCAAGCGAACAGTCAGTTCTCAAAGTTGATGTGTTGGAAGCAGGAAAAATGGGCAAACGTAAAGACGTGAGCAACTTTGACACGGGCCAAATTGTGATGTCCAGATGACTGGGTCAGAGCATCTTCAGCACCACAGGTCTTGTGAGGTGTTCACAGTGTGTAGAACCTACCAAAAGTGTCCCTGAAATTTTTTTTTACACAAAAATTATTTTCAATGTTTTCAAAATGCATTTGCATCCAGGAAAAAAAACGAGGCTAAAACTTCTTCTAACCCTAACGAAAGAAGCCATTTCTAAGAGCCTGAATATACTCAGCTTCATAGCTCATGTAAAACCACCAAACAAAAAAACAAAAAAAAAACCCATGCATTTGGCAGTCAAATGGTCTTCTCGCATAAAAGATAACAGAAACGAGACCTGAGTCTTTGAAAGATACCAAGCGCAAGTCCACAGAGGGCCATTAATGCATATTAGGATAATAGTTTCATGGATCTGGAGAGCAAATCGATTAGAGCTGCTACCAGAGGCGATATTTCACAGCGCGATATACGAAGACATCGACACGCCACAAGAATTAACGCTGGCCTTCGTGAAAACAGGTACGAACGAATAAATGGATGATGCAAAGCAGAGGAATATTTTGTAGATGAATCTTGGATGCCTCCTGCATTTGTAAAAATAAATAAATAAAGGTGGGTTTCACAGGTTTTCAATAAGGAGACTGAAAATGATCACTGAGAACATGTTCGTGTCTCACAACCATTCAAAAGTGAAAAATCCCACTACAGTCAAATATTAACCTTCTGGCAGAGGCAGAGTTTAGCTTGTGCGATTTACCAGTCCAAAATTACACTTCCATAAAAATTTGTGATTTCCCCCCCAAAATGCACCATAGGCATAATCCCCCCACCCCTACCCCCCAGTAAAAGCAATAACTAAAACCATATGTTCTGGTAATAAATGACAGGAAGCTCCACCCCATTTCACTTGTGCATGCTCAACTCGGAAACCTATTTGTTCTACCAAAATGTAAATACGCCTACAACGAAATTTCTAACCTAACCTTTTACAAATAACGTTAACTGCTATGATAATCAGGAAAAAACATAAAAGTATTTTTCTCCTCTCAAAAGCTCAAAAGCAGCACAAATAGCAGAACAGTAAAATTGTCGGGCCTGATTATAATTTGTTTTAATCTGTCCTTTTTTTAATTTATTTTTTTTACATTTTAATGTGCATCTAAGGATTTTATGACTGCCAACAAGCAGTTCCTGATTACAGCACCTGGAGGATTTTTAATGCCCTTCCATACTTTCTTTACACCGAAAAATCCATTCTGGAACAATAAAGCATTGTTCATGATTTTATTTTTTTTTTTTATAAAAAAGGAACTACAAACTCTGATCCATCTCAGCACCACAACATTTCTTGATTATTTTCTCATAACGTCAAACCCTTAAGTTTATTCATCTCTACTCACTAATAGAAAAGAAAGAAAAAAAGTAAAAAGAGTACACAAAAATTTTTTCTTCGCAAATCCCAGTGATGATAGGAGTCTGGGGTCAGCCATAAAACACCGCCCCTGGAGTACAGAGGGTTAAGGGCCTCGCTCAGGGGCCCCAGCTTGACGATACCGGCCTTAAACCCACGACCTTCCGATCAGTAACCCAGAGCCTTAACCAATGAGCTACCGCCTTCCTTATAACTGAATGGAGTCTTACAACAAACCATGTGCACTCCATGAACTAATGAAAAGTCATGAACTCAACATTTAAACAAAAGTATTCGCACCCCTTTGGCACATTTACAGCTTTGAAGCCACAATCAATAAATGCATTCTGAAGTTAGTTCTTTTGATCACACACTACCTTCAGTCTACAGGTATGTTGACATGGTTAGAACAGTATGTTTTTTTTTTTGTTTGTTTTTTTTTAACTAGGCTTGCAAAGTGGCAGAAAAGTTCCAATACATTTCCAGAAACTTTCCATTGGAACTTGGAACATTTGGGAAATATTCCAATATAACAGGATTTGATGGGAATAAATAAAACATTAGGTGAAATTTATATTATCATACACAAACAAATATTCTGGTTTTGTCATAATCTGACGCATGCAAATTAATACAGATCTAAAAACTTTACATTTTTGACTTTGATTTAATTGTTAATGTATTTTTGTTGCACAATAGCTTTCACACAGCCCAAGGACGTTTTAAACATAAATGTATGCGATATTTATGTAATTTACTCGAATTGGAATAAAAAAAGATGGACATTTTTTGACATTGATTGTGTGCAGGATTTAAAAAAAAAAAGATGTGCGTTATGCACAGTGCATTTAGGGGGCGTGGCCTCTGTGGCCCTGAAGTAATTGTGTGAATGTGATTGAAATTGCATTAAAACTGATTGTTTTTCTTTTTTTTTTCAACTACACTTAGGTTCTTTATTATAGGCTAACCTGCAATTTTGTACATTTCCAGCTTATTCTCATTCATTCCCATTTATTCTAGTTAATTCCCATGAAAAGTTTCCAATCTTGAAAATTCCTAGTATTTTGCAACCCTAGCTCTAACTTTCGCGCGCCATCATTACAATCTCGTTATCGCTTGTTTGGATCGCCTCATGTCTTTGCCTGTCAAGATTCACACACGGTTGTCTTCAAGCCTGCACATCTCCGACTCATCTCTGCACCCTGTTCTATCTCCCAGCCTCCTGTTCTCCTTCAGTTTCACGGTGCACCCTGACGAGCGGGTTGTGGCGCCGTTATCTTTATGTGGCAGCCTTGGGGGAAAACGCGCTCTATAAATAAAGCGGCATTTTTATCATAATAAGTGATATAAAACCCCTGTAGGCTGGCGATTACTTTTATAAGCTTGACGCCTCGGAAAGAACACCACCCATGACAGTCGGGTTCAGGCGCAGAAAAGCGTTCGCCTCAGCGGTCATCCTTCATGCTGTCCATATGTCGAGTGATATTAAAGCAACGATCTTGGTCCTAGTGATCTCTCAGATGGTGTGTCTTCAAGAAAAAAAACAAAAAAACCACCACCACAAAAAGATGAGCTCATTCATCAGACGTGATGATGCATTTTCTCTGGGGCCGTCACCTGGATTTGTGATGCATGTCATGTAGAGATGTGCAAATGCAGTCTATTCTGAGGCGGCGCAGGTCACGTGGGTGGCAGCGCCAGACTCTGTAGCGGTCGCTCATTACAGCCAATATCTGGCTGCGATCACCAAAAAATTCTACAGCGAATGATTAGATTTTTTCAGAGCACAGCTGATGCCTTATTATCTTAGCAAACAGATTCAATTCTTTTGCTCCCACATTAGCAGATGAAGGATGGGTAAGGAGAGATCTAATTAAACCCACACGCTCATATTCACTCAGTCATATCATTGTTAGGAAACACCAGGGATTGTATATACTGAATAATTATATTTTTATTAATACATTTTATTATAAAACTCTATAAAAACAATTCCCTATAAGTTTTTTGGTCTACGGCGCTCTCTGCGAGAGACCGGGAAAATCAGCCAAACTAATTAGTTATGTGGTGAACGCAATTACGCGATAAACCAACCGGGGGCGCTAGATTCAACCTCGGTAAAAAGCGGGGGATTACTGTATATTAGGGATATGCTGGTTGAAGTATTCTGACATGAAGCAGTGTTACTATTACCATGCTGGAGATTTTTTTTCTACAGCACATCCTGAAGAGTTTTATGACTTTCATAATGTACAACAGCAAACTGCTTATATTTACCGTACTTGTTTAAAATGCATACATTCTATGGACAAAGTATTGGGACAAATGACTTTTCCAGCCATTTGTGGTTCTTCTCCAAAACTGATACCACAAAGTTCGAGGCACACAATTGCATAGAATGTCTTTGCACTCAATGTCATTACATTTACCCTTTCCCTGAACTAGGAGACCCAAACCTGCTCCAGCATAACATTGATCCTGTGCACAAAGCCAGCTCCATGAAGATATGCTTTACATGGGAAGATCTTGTGGGAGCTCTGACCTCAACCCTATAGAACTGAATGAATGTGAACGCTGACTGCACCTCAGGCCTCCTCACCTCATCTACCTCAGTACCTGACTTTATTTACACCACTGTAGCTGAATGAATCTCCACAAAACTACTCCAAACTCGACTGCAGCATCTTCCCAGAAGAGTCCTCTAGCACTGCTCGACTGGTACCACCTTCTCTCAGGGTAGGAGGTAAGTATACTTAAAAGGCTCTTCTCTGTTCTGACACCGAGGTGGTGGAATGAGCTTTCCCTAGATGTCCCTGAAGACCTACTTATTCCTAAAACACTTCAACTAGCACTTTTCAAAATTGCTTTGTTTAAAATAAATAAATAAATAAATAAAAACTTCTCAACAGAGTTGTAGGCTGATTTATCTTAAGTTCTAGCATATCAGTGTAGATTTATTCATTGACAGAGACTCAAAGTACTTTGTACGTCACTCTGGACACGGACGTCTGCTAAATGCCGTAAATGTAAATGTAACAGCAAAAGGGGAACTAAACGTGGAATGAGAAGTAAAAATTTCTTGGATTTAGGTTATATTTTATTAAAAAAAAAAAAAAAAAAAAAAAAAAAAAAAAAAAAAAAAAAAAAAAAGGTGTCAGAATTGCTTTCTAATAATGTATTAAACAATGAGGAACTGATTTTCGAGTGCACATCCACAGTAAAATATAATATACATTAATCCTCCCGTTTATTGCGGTAGTAACGTTCCAAATCCGCCCGCAATAAACGTAAAACCGCGATAAACAGACGCCACCACAAAAAATGCTATTTTATGTTTACAGTACTGTACTGTATTAACATTTGACGTCATTTTACAATTAATCATTATATTTTTTATTAATAAATGTAATTATTTCAAAATAAAACTCCATAAAAACAATTCAGTGTAAGTTTTTTGGTCAAATTAGTTATGTGGCGAACGCAATTCTGCGATAAACCATTGGGGGCGCCAGATTCGAACCGCCGTTAAGCGGGGGATTACTGTTTAAATGCTAATAACATCAGGAATGAACACATTTATGCAAACTGAATTACAATTTATCTGTGCAAAAAAAAAAAAAATCTATTGAAATGTATAATATAAAATTATGTTATATAATATAATATTTATAGAATATAAAATAAGCTATTCTTATTCCGCCTTAAAGGTGGAATATCTGATATTTGCAATATTTCTTTGTTAGTAATAAAACACATCTGGAAAAATCTCAGCTGTATTGCCTGATTGTTTGTTTGTTTATTTATTTATTAATTAAATAGCTTCATAGAGTCCAGCTCAACCCGCTTGTTCTCCTGTGAGCAAAAAAAAACGGTAATCAAAGCCAAATTAAACACTTGAACAAACTGGAACTTGGATTAGATCTATGGATTTCACACGCACCAGACTTAAAACCTTGAAGTAACGTGTTAAACACTATTACCGTCAAATCACTAATTGAAGGAATTTTATTTGGGAGGATGATGTTCATTCTTTAGGACATTTCCAGGGTTTTATAATGTTGCCAAATGCACTTTTAAAGCTAAATGTACAAAGGAAAAAATAAGGTCTGTATATAGATGCCTTGCGTTCGTGAAATGTATTATAAAGATTATTCCAGATCTCACATTTGAGAATAATTTGGCTCCAACAATTGCTCTCACAGTCTCAGCTCTGGAAAAAAAAAACCCTCCTGTGTACAAACTCCATTTCATCCCAGTCAGAGTTGCTATATTTTGGCACGGTGTCTGTATGATGGTGTGAATTGCGCTGTTTACACTGAAATGACACTGACTCATCTTCATTAAAAGAACAAACACTGCCTTGGTCTCACACTTCTATAAAAACATCTCATTGTTAGGTGTCAGTTGTGCAGCGCATGTGGAGCTGATCCGGTGTGTTTGTGTTGCACTAAAGCTCTATTTGAATTGGATTCTTTGTGCACGTGGAGGCGGGTTAATGCCATTATAACCAGAGAACCAGGTTGGCACAAGTAACATTATATCCTGTGGTGGGAAAAAAAAAAGAAGATTTCGAACTTTACAGTTTAAAGCAAACCAGGAAATGTCTGCTTTTGACTATTGTTAAAACTCGCGCAGAAAAATGAAATAAAACCACGTTTAAACCTGGAGAACAAGAAAATAAGGGCGTCTTCCAAATGAATGAATGTAAAGCAAATTTTGGGGGCCAAGCACCAATACATTCACAGGCGTACTACTGTATAACTGTTGTCAAGCAAGCATAGTAACGCAAAGACACAACTTCAGGCAAGAGGGTGGATTGAAGATCATTTTGCTCATAGGGGTGATAAGGAAATATCGACACGCGAGTATTGCGATATTTTGTTTGCCGATACTGTATCGATTCTCAAAAACACAATATCGATATATAAAAAAAAAAAAAAGACGCAAGATTGTTGTTTCGTTTTGAGTTTATATCCCGAAAGCTAGATAGAAAGCTAGTTTACGTAAAAGAATAATTTAATTCTACTGCATCCAAAGACGTCTTACATCTGTCTGCCTCCAGCTTTGTGGGAACAGTTTGGGGAAAAAACACATATGGCTGAGAAAGACTGAAAAACTCTCATCTCTGTCTTATTTCTTTCATTTTCATTCATCCATCCAACTATCCATCCATCCATCCATCCATCATTTCTCTATCTAGCCATTATCTATCTATACATCCATCCATCCCTCTTACTCCCCATCTTACTATTAATCCATCTTTCTATATATCTATCTATCACCTATCTTACCATCCATCCATCCATCCATCATTTATCTATCCATCATCTATCTTACTATCCTTCCATTCATCATACTACCCATCTATTTATACTACTATCGATCCATTTATTTATCTATCCATCATCTATTTAACTATCCATCCATCCATCCATCTATCTATCCATCATCTATCTTACTATTCATCCATTCATCCTACTACCATATTACTATACATCCATCATACAATTCATCTATTCATCTTACTATCCAACCATCATTTATCTATCAATCATCTCACTATACATTCATCTTACTATCCATCCATTCATCTTACTATTTAGGATTCATTTATCCTACTCTCCATCTATCCACCCTACTATCCATCTTACTATCCATCCATCCATCCATCCATTTATCTATGCATCATCTATTTTACTATGCATCCATTCATCCATCCATCTAACCATCATTTATCTTACTATCCATCCATTCTTCCATCTATGCATCAATTATCTCACTATACATCCAAATTTTCCATCCATTCATTTTACTATTCCGCTATGATTTATCTATCAATCATCTCTCACTATACATTCATCTTATTATCCATCCATCCATCCTCTACCTTACTATGCATTCATTTATCCTACTATCCATCATCTATCTTACTATCTATTCATCCATGCATCCAACCATCATCTATCTTACTATGCATAAATCTATCTATCTATCTATCTATCTATCTATCTATCTATCTATCTATCTATCTATCTATCTATCTATCCATCCTCTACCTTTCTATGCATTCATTTATCCTACTATCCATCATCTATCTTACTATCTATTCATCCATCCATCCAACCATCATCTATCTTACTATGCATTAATTTATCCTACTATCTATCTATCTATCTATCTATCTATCTATCTATCTATCTATCTTACTATCCATCCATCCATCATCTATCTTACTATGCATTTATTCATTCTACTATCCATCTATTTATCCATCATCTATCTATCCATCCATCCATCTTACTATGCATTTATTTATCCTACTATCCAGCTATCCACCCTACTATTTAACTTACTTTCCATCCATTCATCTCACTACCATTCTTACTATCCATCCATCATCTATTTCACTATACATCTATCTTACTATCCATCCATTAATCTAATGTAGTGCACTGGAGTATAAACACTTGTAGATGGTCAGCAGGCCCTGGAGGAGCAGAAGTTTAATGGATTTGAACTCACACACACACACACACACACACACACACACACACACACACACACAC
>JAAIIK010000126.1:1549378-1560378 GCA_014706435.1 Silurus glanis
TCATAGAAGAACCTACAGTGCTCATAGAAGAAATAGAAGAACCTACACAGCTCGTAATATTCACTTATGCACTAAATGCAAATCAAGTCTAAGCATCACACTCACGATTTGATGTGCGGGAAACTCTCCTCCAGTTTTCCGCCGGTGTTTTTGAAGATCTGCAGCGCCGCCTCGGCCACCTTCTCGTCGTCCATTTTCAGACAGCCGAGGAGAGACTCGAACGTCTCGGCCGAGTGGAAGGACACAGGGTGAGTAAAGGACAAAACCTGAGAAGACCAGACACTTATTATGCGTAATTATGGAGCAAAACAATCGGATCTGAACCTGAAGCTCGTGGCCTGAAAAGTGAGAGTCATCGCGGAAATCTGTTCGCAACCTAGTCGTCATGGAGAACTGAATCCGTAGATACCTTGAGCAGTTCCAGTCCTGCGCGAATGGCCTGCTCGGTGGGAACACCTTCGTCGTCGTCGTCGGCTGTTCCTTCGATGGACTTGTTTACCTGTTTTATAAGCGCACTGTGGAGGAAAAATAAAGAAGAGAGAGACGAACGGTCAGGCTCGGGGAGGAGAAGAAGCCGCGATGAGTCGTCGGATCGCCGTACCTGATTGACTCGGTGTCGATATGGACGGGAGCGATCCTCTCCAGTAAGAACTTCACCATCTCCAGGAAAGGGTTACTGGGTTGTTTGGGGCTGCCCAGTTTTTTGGTGATCTCTTTCTGTAAAAGAGCACAAAGCTCAGATTAGAACACTCGATATCTAATCTAATCTTATCTAATCTAATGTGCGGACGATGACGAAACCTGGAACCCAGACACCAAGTAAAAGCAATTACGACATATAAATGATAGTAGAAATATGCGAACTGTTTTGGAGACTTTCTGCTCAATGGCCTTCAAGTAGTTGAAATCAAGTAGGAGTCAAATCCCAGAACTTTCACAAAGAAAAGCTCAAACTAAATTTTGGTCTGCTCTAATCCAAAGTCAAACAAGCATGAGAATTAAAACAAGTGGGAAGATCTTCCACTAGATTTTGTGGCGATTTGTTCGAGATTGAGGAGGGCACGATCGCGCCATAGAGCTTTGCGATCAAATCTCCACAAGCGTACTCCAAAATCTAGTGAAACATCTTCTCAGAAGGGTGGAGGTTACAGTAAAATGGAGACTAAATGCGGAATGGGATGTTAAAAAAAAAAAAAAAAAAAAAAAAAAAAAAAACGATCTTACGATCAGGTGTCTACAAACTTTCGTCCATATAGTGTATATTTACAGAAAAGGTTTGAAGTTCTAAGGACCAGCATTCGCAGGGGTTACGTTCTAAGAGTTCAGTAAATCCTCGGATTTTAGACGCACCTCCCCTATGGTACCTTAGTGAATTTCATCTAGACATTATGTCACTTTATTGACGTGTTTTAAAAAAAAATTTATGAAATTTGTGAGTGAAAACAGTTTAAAATATTATTCCTAACGTTCCTGAACACCCGGTCCCGCTGCGGATTTCCGTTTGGGGAGACTTTGACTTTAACTTCACTACATTTCGAAGTCAAATCTCTGACTTTTTACTCAAATACAGTCGTTCCTTTTTATTTATGAGGTCAACTGGTCAGACACGCAGCAACCCACCAATCAGGGTCGAGTGTTTTAAGCGCTCCGTTTTAAACCTGTTTTGATTGGCGCTTCTATTCATCACCAACATACCGTTTCAGCATCAGTTCAACAGCAAGCAGAACATTTACAGAACAATTTGGAACGCTGTTAGAAATTTCATGCTGAGCGTCAAAAAAAAAAAAAAAAAAAAAAGGAAAGATTTCCAGCACGGATATTCAGCTAGAAAGCTCCATAGGTTTCCCTTATTTCAGTCTACTTCACTGTTCAGGATCAAAAATGTCTTTAAAATCTCATGAAAGCGCTGAATTCTTTCTGGTCTGATTTAAAACCTGAACTATTAAACAGCAATTTACTTCATTTGCCTGGAAAGAAGGTCGATGTATAACAAAAGTCCTTACCACGCAGACCTCGGCCTGTTTGCAGGAACAGGTCGGGCTGACCAGTGTCTCCAACTGCTTCCTGATCTTCTCATCTTCCTCCAGAACCTGTGCCAGCTTCTTCACAAAATCCTGTGCCTTCCCTGGATCGGGCAAGTTTCCTTTAAAAAAAAAATAAAAAAAAAAAAAAGACAGAGAGAAAATAAAGACACCAGTGCGGTAACGCTACGATAACGTGATACACGAGGACTGGAGCGATGCGACACATACTTGTGATAACCATGACCTTCGAGAAGACGGCTTTGTTGTAGGAATCCGACTGGGGAAAGAAAAGGCACATCTCAGGTTAAAATGTTAAACGCGACCGTGCTCGGTGTTATTGACGCACGGAGAACAGAGAGGACGTACTTTGGGCTGTTTAACCAGATCCAGCAAATCTTTGACATTGTGTCTCAGCATGTTCTGGCACTTCCACATTTCATTCAGGGCTCTGGGAATAAAACATCGAGTCGATATTACACTTCGGTTTCATCTGTTTTAAAAAAGAATTCAAAAATACTGCTTGTTACAAAGCACCCATAAAGGAGCGTTCCGGAAACACGCCTTTGTAGCGGGTGTAGCGTTCATCATCAGCTGTTACCACGGAAACGGGCGCGTTGATACAAACCTAAAATTTGGACTGAACAGACTAAAGGCCAGTGAAGAAAGAAGCGCTGCACTTACTTGACTGCGTTTGTATCCAGCGTCGCGTACAGGTAATACAGGCACTTCATGCGTTCTGCAGTCTCCAGATTATGAGGGACCATGTACTGGGCAAAGATTCTCTCCACAAGCAACCTGGCAGTTGGACACGATGATAAGTGTTAGATACACTTCAATATGATACACATCGTTCGCTTTTAGTTCTGTTTCAGACAGGGAGCAAATCATAAAGCTGCCTAAGTGCCTTTTTCCTGTTCTGTCTCCAGGAAGTTACAGCTCTACCTCTGCCATGTTAATCTGTATTCTATAATAGTCTCAGGATGTGCTCCGGCCTCCATAGCATTGCGATGCGTCGTATTCACATGGTAGCGGTGGTGCTGAGAGAACGCGCTCGAGAAACGGTTTAGCGGAAAGAAAATCGATCTACATATCAAATTTTGCAAATAATCGGTCACTTTCTACATAATAATAGTATGGCGCAACTACTAGTAATTACATAGAAACATAGAAATGTACGACTTTTTAGGACCATAAAGAACGAAAAATAAAATAGCTTTTTGAAATCGACGCGTCACATCATTAACCTTTATGCCGATGCGTATCTGTGAATCGTGCCATCCTCGTTATATTATATTTAGCGCCTCCTAGGCAGCAGAGTCATCACTAGGCTCTGCAAAAAAACTGATGTGCAATGCAAAACAGTGAGACGTGACAGGACACCATGAAACGTCTCTAAATATAAACAGGAAATGAGTGATAAAGCCAGATGCTGTCAGTACATCTCTCTCCTCATCCACGCTCTCAAGACTTCACGCGATTATATCAGTGGCTTTTTTCATGCAGCAACTCCATCTCTCCGAGGGTGGGGGAGGAGTGTGTATTCATAGCGCACTACATCATTATTATTCCCTCATGCACAGCCCTGGCACGGTGCAATAGTGAGAAAGCTGAAGAGCTGATGGCGGGATTCGTGAGACAAAAAAAAAAAAACGTCTCTCGCAGCTCCACGGAAGCGACCGCGAGCTCGAAAAACAATCTGAACATCTGCCGCTGATGGGGATGTCGTTTATTTCAGTGTAAATATGAATTCTCTTTATAGGGGAGTGCGGATTCTGAAAAAAAAAAAACGTCGAATCGTCGTAGTCCTTAAAATAACAAAACGAGGATTAACATCTGTATGGGCAGATGTTTGTGGACCTGAGAGCTTTGTGCTTTTTTTCTCCCATTCCATTCCTCATTTGCTCTTATAATAACCAGCACTCTTCTGGGAAGATGTTCCACTAGATTTTGGCGTGTGATTGTGGAGATTTCTGCGATTCATTCCCATATAGGGGTGTTGGTAAAGTCAGGTGCTGAGGTAGGTGAAGTGAGGAGGCCTGAGGTACAGTCAGTGTTTACATTCATGCCAAAAGGGTTGAGTTCAAAGCTCTATAGCAGGAGATATTTCACTCTAAAACACAGGTCGTGCTGTAGATTTCATGCTACTGCATGTCAAGAGACATCAAATACTATTGTGTGCCTCCAAGTTTGTGGTTACAGTTTGAGGAAGAACCACATATGGCTGGAAAAGTCACAATTAAATAGGATGTCTTTGAATGTGATAGCAATAGATTTTTAACTTGAAACTAGGAGATCCAAATCTGTTCCGGCGTGACAATGCCCCAGTACACAAAATCCAGATCCATGAAGATATGGTGGACATGGGTTGGAGTGTAAGATCTCCTGCTGTAGAGCTCAGATCTCAACCCTAATGAACACCTTTGGTGAATGAATCTCACACAAATCTCCACACTCCAAAATCTAGAGAAACATGTCTCTAGATGAATGGAGGTCAATTATAACAACATGGAACAAATGTGGAATGGGAGGTTCAAAAAGCACGGACCTTAGAGTCAAGGTGTCCACAAACTTTTAGTTAATATACGTAGCATGTTACATTGTTCTGACTCCACCTCCCATATCAAACACTCACCGGTCATCGATACTGTTCTGGTAGTAAATGTGCAGCAGTTTGTCTTTAATCCAGGAGATCTGTTTGGCTGCTTCCTTCCCCGCCTCCGCCTGCAGAGCGTACTTCTTGTAGATCTGTGCGAGGCCCATCATCGCTTCCTTACGCACCCTCCACTGTAACACAGGCACAAAATGTGCTCATAAAACACCCCTGTTAAAAACAATAAATTAAAGAGGAAAAATAAAACAAAAAAAACCAAAAAAAAACCCACATTCAGACGCACTAATGAGGAGAATAAATAGTGGAGTAAATCTTTCCTTCTTATATCGGTTGGATCGTATTTGACGATCAAGCGAATTACTGAATTAAATAAAACACTGCATGTAAAATATTACCAAAAAAAAAAAAAAAAAAGTACTGAATCATAAAATGTGCCAAATGAAAAAAATATTATATTAACTATATTAATAAATAAATAATATATATATATATATATTAGTTAATATATTCTTTTTCTTTCCATTTGGCACATTTTGTTATGATTCAGTACTTTTTTTTTTTTGGTAATATTTTACATGAATATTTACATATTAATAAATATAATTATACGATGATCCGCTGTGGAGACCCCTAATGGGAGAAGCCAAAAGAAGAAGAAGAAGAAATATAATTATATAATTAACAAATTATAATTAATAAATGTAATATAGCGCTCTCTGTGCAGTGCTGCAGTCTAGTGTCGAAACAAACAGCACGTGGTGTCAGCAATTTGCCTCTAGAGGCCGCTCCCGTACCACATAACAGCGCAACCCGGAAAAACTATCGGTATGGATTTTTTTGCAGAATGTGTGCAGTCGATGTGTGTATGGATTTAAAAGCAACTATATAACTTTGGATTGCTATATTTATGTATGATTTATGGAGGGATATTAGAACATCAGGCAAGCAAGTAATAAAAGGATTATATAAAAGAATTTACTTAAATGGGCCTTTTTTTTTTGTTTCATTTTTAATTGCTTAAGAAAAGGCAATGATTTGACACGGCTCCAAGGTTTTCTTTCCTTTTCTTTTTTTTGTCCGGTAGGGCAGAGGGTTGAACACAAGATTTAAAACACTAGGAATTAAAGCTTATGATTAACTTAATGGACGTTAATTTGGAATTGGAAATTAAGAAAAGGTTCAAATCCTTGGAGATATAAACATAGTACTGAAAAATGCCATGCAAACAAATAAAGGGGAGAAAAACGTCTCCTGCAGTATGCTTTGATGCGGGCGTACAAAATGAAACACAGTTAGATCCCCCCCTCCCGAATGCGTTTTGAAAAGGCAGGATTGCAGCTATATGCGAGTTATGGTTCAATATTTAATTTGGTCTCCTCTGCCTGGAGGCCCAGAGAGGCTGCAGATTAGATTAGGAAGAGAAATGGAGTGGAGCTCGAGAGAAACCGCAGCGCTAATAAGCTTCGGCCGGTCATATGCACTGATGTCACACGGTAACAACGGCTCAGGTTTTGTTTTTCCCCCACTAATGGAGGAGGCGGAAAAAAAGCAAAACGGCAAGAACACATGCGAACTCACCCGCTTGTCGAGGGTCCTCTCTCTGACGAAATTCAGCAAGGGATCGTTGACGAGGGCGAGGTCTTTTTTCGACGCCGTCACGATGGACACGATGACGTCGTGCCGAATGGCCTCCTCCGGATCGTGAGATCTTACTTTAAGATACTCTGAAAACACAAAAAAAAAAAAAAAAAACACGAACGATCCTGAATTAACTTTTACATACATTTACATTTGCGGCATTTAGCAGACGCCCTTATCCAGAGCGACGTACAAAAGTGCTTTGAGTCTCTAGTAATGAATAAATCTTCACTGGTACGCCAAATTACAAACTACATACAGAAAGAATTGTGAGCAAGTTGTGATTTTATATCACATTTGGGACAAAAAAATAAAAAAAATCACTATCTGCCTTCTTCTACATACAAGAGCTCACGGATGCCTACGATTGGTCTCTTATGTAAATAAAAGAAAAGAGATTACAACTGTTTCAAAATTAAGTAGAACTTATACTTAATAACCTCAACTCTCAGGGGAAGATGTTCCACTGGATTTTGGAGTGTGTTTGTGGAGATGTGTGTGAGATTGATTCAGCCAGAAGGGTGTAAGTAAAAGTCAGGTAGTTGAGATGAGGTGGTCTGGGGTGCAGTCAGTGGTCTTATTTATCCCACAGGTGTTCATTAGAGTCGAGGTCAGAGCTCTATAGCAGGCACAAAGTGGATGGAAGGTTTCATGCTAGCACCTCCAAAGACCTCCGACTTTGTGGTTATGCTTTGGAGTAGAACCGCTTATGTAAATATACATTATATGGAAAAAAGAATATGGACACCTGACCTTTCCTGCCATATGTGGTTCTTACCACAAAATGTCCAGAAGCACACTCCAAAATCTAGTGGAACATCTTTCCAGAAGAGTGGAGGAAATTATAAAAAATTTCATAAACATGGATAAATCTGAATAGCATAGGAGACTTCATCTGGCTTGAATTCAAAGAGTAAAACTAATCTAAGCCCCTCTCAGTAGGTCAAGACCCCTCACCTGTGAGATCTTTCGCCAAATCCGGATGATTCATCAAGCAGTGGCTGGCAAACTTCACACACTCCAGTCGGATAGGAACGTGGATATCGTTGAACCTGAGAACGTGGTCAATGGGGGAAAAAACAAATAAAATTCGTACACAGATACAAATTATGAATAACCATGCAGGAGGAACGAGGAAGGAAGAGATTTACCTCCCGAGGTAGCACTGCCACAGAGGCTTGTTCTGGGAGGCGAGCTCGGAGTCTTTAGCGCCGAACATCTTGGCCAAAAGCTTGACGACTTGAAGCCGCTCATCGTTATCGTTACTCTGCACGCAAATACAGAGATTATTCCTTTCAGAGCTGCAGGAAGCGAAGCGTTCGTCAATTAATACCGGTGGGATGAATGAACTCGTTTGGTCTATTCGGCGTTCCAGGTATTGCATTCCTGCATATAAACATCTGCACACTCGATGCAAGTGTGTGCAAAGCCAATATATTCAGGGCATACATCATGAAAAATGAAAGAAAAAAAAAAAAAGTCTCATTCAAGTTTGGGGGTGGAAAAATATATAATAAATAAAAAAACCTGACCTGGCAATGTAGCCAAGCTAATTTGTATGCTTATACCACACACACACACACACACACACACACACACACACACACTTATCAGTATGAAACAGGCAGCCTGAGGGAAGCTTGGAATAACCTTGTGTCCTGCTATAAACCTGCTGATGAAAACAGGGCGTCCTTACGCCTGTGTTTATTCACCACACTGCTTGGGATAATCGCACAAAATCCAGGAATTAATTGCGTGATTGTGTGTGTGTGTGTGTGTGTGTGTGTGTGTGTTCTAGGTGTTGGATTCTATACTGAAGAACCTCCAGTGTTAGACCTTAATTACATGTCTAACACGCCACAGGCTGTAGGCTCAAGTGGTAATAATGCATGCATTAAGGGGGGCGGGGGTGATGAATGGGTACCACCCCTACAACACAGAACAAACTTACGGTATCACAAAAGTTAACACTTTTCGAGTTTTTAATACTTGAATCAACATGTGCACGGACAAATATGGACGTTTATTATTAGTTAAACCAAACTTAACACGAAGCCAAAATATTCTTGTCAATGTTTTCAAGTAATTATGGTTATTTTAAATTACGTCAATCAACAGCCCACCAGACTTTTGCCGTTTCCACACGGACGGTTTTAATTGCCGGATATGTGCATCATGGCGCTTTTGTTTTTTGGTGTTGATTTGAGGCTTCGAAATCAGTAAATCAAATGTTAAGTGATTGAAAATAATTTTTTGGTGGAGTTTTATTATTATTATTTTATATCTGAGTAATGAGTGTTGCATTGAAAGTTCATTTCATCTCTTTTCTATTTATTTATATATATATATTTTTTATAAAAACAGAAATGCGCACTGCATTAATTACGCATTAATAAAAATTGTGCCGTTAAAATAAATTTGTGGAGCCCGTGTTGGAAAACATCTGTATGACCCTGGCCACTGTACTGTAACTCAGTTTCAGGGTGTTACCGATCTTCTACTCTACTGAGTCTTCATGAGGTGCCATGTTGAACATGTGAACCAGTGGTCAGTATGAGAGAATTATACTCAAAGCACCAAATTTTAACTTCTCTAATACAAGATACACACATTTTTATGGTTCTGTCAAGCAGAAAAAAACATGAACATGATGAATAGGACGTGTGGCTTTGCCTGGTTACATGACGTACAGCTATTATCACTTAGGGTGTACTCACTTTTGTTGCCAGTTATTTAGACAATAACGTCTGTATGTTGAGTTATTTTCAGAGGACAGTAAATCTGTACCGCTGTACAAGCTGCACATTGATGCTCTAAATATACCCAAGTTTCATTTCTATTGTTCTTTTAAAATATACACTTTAATAGCTGCTGAAATGTGAGGGGTGTACTCACTTTTGTGAGATACCGTATACATGATAGTGTGTGTGTGTATATAAAATGACATGATATTATTTATTATGATACGTTAGTGTGTGCTGTGCAAAAATTTTTTTATAAGGCTGAACCCGTTACTCCGACATGAGCAGATGAGCAGGGACAGGATCATGACGTCCGAACTGGAAATGACGCTGAAGCTCCCTTTGAGCAGCACTCACACTACCACCATACTTATAAAAGGTTTTACAGTCAACTCTCGTGCACCACTCCACTGCTCCATTATAAATGATAAAATGTGTGATTATATTATACACACACACACACACACACACACACACACACACACAGTTTACCTATTGGTGGCTTTTATCCTACCTTAAGTTTAAACTCTAGCTGGGGCAGAACAGACAATAGTAGGTGACTGTCGATGTTGTATAGCTCCAGGATCAAATCAAACACGTGCTCCGACAGGTCGCTCACTGACGTCTTACCCAGCATCAGCACCTGGTTAAAAAACTGAAAAGGAGAGACAAAGAGAGACACACATCAAACATCTCCATCAATCACTGTCAGGAAACGGCTGCTGCAGTGTGTCTGGGGTACGTCTCTAACAAGAGATCAGGAGTTCACTGAACACTGGACAGAAATCTGGGTCTCTAAGTTCCAGTCAAGGGAAAAGTTTATGCTACGGCATCCGATGACGTCCTTTACAATTGTGTGCCTCCAGTTTTGCGGTAACAGTTTGGGAAAGAACCACATATGGCTGGAAAAGTCAGGTGTCCTAAAGACTTTTTGTGTAGTTTAAATATAAAAACATCATAACAGTAATAAAAAAAAAGGTAAATTATCCACCAAATGAACAATTATTGCAGATATACAATAAACTACAATAAACTTACAATAATTATATACACACACACACACACACACACACACAGCAGTGTATGAAGTACACAAACCATGTACTTGAGTAAAAGTGGAGATTCATCAGTAAAATATCCTCCCTTTAAACCTTCACTTGCGTATAAGTTTAAATGTATTTGGCTCCAAATGTGCTCAAGTATCCAAAGTACTATGATTTATTACACCTATAATGTTCTTACTATCATTTTTCTCACATAACTCTTTACTTAATTAACTTAGTTTATGTGAAAAGACTCAGTAACTTTCAGCACAACAATCTATTAACAGAAAAACCTTTCCTTCGGCTTCTCCCGTTAGTGGTCGCCACAGCGGATTTGCACGTTTGATTTGGCACATGTTTTTACGCTGGATGCCCTTCCTAACGCAACCCTCCCCAATTTATCCGGGCTTGGGACCGGCACTAAGAGTGGCTGTGGTTGGTTCCCTGACGGGGGATCGAACCCGGGCCGCAGCGGTGAGAGCGCCCCATCCTAACCACTAGACCACAGAATCATATTAATAAATCAAACACTGATTGATAATATCACCTATGAAACTAATGAAACTTATGAAATGATCACCTTCTGGCTAAGTAGATCACACCAAGATATAACATCCATCCATCCATCCATCCATCCACAAAGAAACCATTCTGATTCAGGTCTTTAGTGCTGATAGCTACAACCCAACTTGCTAACAGTGCTGAGCGTGTATCCAGAACGAGGTCTATGAAAAACACAAGAGCATCACACCACATCCTGGTCCTGTGGGAGTTAATGAGGAGAATCATGGGCCAGTGTTTCGTCCTAACCGCAGCAGCTTGTTACAAACCCAAAACACGACACTGGATGATGTAAGAGAAAAAGCTTGTGGTAGTGTATATGTGTGTGTGTGTATACACACACACACACACACACACACACACACACACACACACACACACA
>JAAIIK010000126.1:1563057-1577162 GCA_014706435.1 Silurus glanis
CACACACACACACACACACACACACACACACACACACACACACACACGTCCAACTGTCAAGCGTAGAAGAACACTGGTGGACAAGCAGCTGGCAGCTCATTACAGCACAATAAATAAGCCAGAGCTTTCCATTTACATCAGTACGCTGCACGTTACAAACCGGCTGTTCTGAATTATGAGCGTTTTGTGTGTGTGTGTGTGTGTGTGTGTGTGTGTGTGTATGTATGTGTGCGTGTGTGTGTGTGTGTGTGTGTAGGATTTCTGCACACACTTCACGATGGAAGCTGAGACTCACTTGATCACTTGGAAGAGCGTTCTGTAAAGCTGAGTAAAGATTTCATTGCTGTCCTCCAATTCAAAGCAGATGTTATAGGATTTCACCCAAGCGATATTCTGTCAGGAAGGGGAACCAGAAGGTGAACAGACAGTAGAAGAAGTACTAAAAATAAACGCAGAAATAAAAAGAGGAAATCATGACGACACGTACCTCCAGTAAGTAAAAATATCGATTGAACTGCGCGCTTTTAGTGTCCTCCAATCCTTTCAGCTGCCGGGTGATGAACATAAATATATCCTGGGAGAAACGGCGGAGGAGAAGAAAAAAAAAAAAAGAAGAGAACAGAAGCGTGGGGTTGACATTTTCAATTCTCCAGATGCAGAGACGATAAGGTTCAAGTGGACTGAACAATCATTGGATGTCTAACACTGGACATAAAAGCAGGAAAATAAATAAATAAATAAATAAATAAATAAATAAATATACGTAATCAAAAAGCTGAGACTAGTTTTGTAACACGCCAACAGATGGCAGCACAAGGTTGCTCGCACACTCACAGGGAGCACCGACCGTAATAAGTCAGCGTGTCAAAAGACATCGTTCTGTGTACTTCGGGAACTGCGCGACTGGGGCATTTCTGTCCACCGAGCTCTCCTCACATGCAAGTTTCTCGTCCGGAATTGACACGTTCTCACTTCTGCACCCACCTTACTTGCCAGATTTGGCTCCTGAGGACTTCGCCCTCTTCCCGAAAATGAAGATCCAGATCAAAGGTCTGCGTTTGGACAACATTGCGGGGATCCAGAAACCCGGAAATCACAAAAGACACGCTTCGAAAAGAAGACTTCCAAGACACATTCAAGAAGTGGCAGGAACTCGGGGAACGCTGTATTGCTGTGGAAGGGGACTATTTTGAAGGTTTACAGGCGTGTAAACGTGGATTAATAAAGTACTTTTTTGTAAACAGAGCTAGTCTCGAAACATTAATACCACCTCGTATATCAGTACCAAACACATACAAAACCAAAGGTCTCACATTCAGACTCATCAGACCAATATATAGCTTTCCACTGATCTAATATCAATCCATTGTGTTTCTTGGCCCAAGCAAGTCTCTTCCAAAGTAATGGTGTCTTGTCTTTGCCGCAGTTCGACCATTAAAGCCTGACTCGCACAACCTCCTCTGAACATTAGATGTTCATGAACTATGTCTGCCACTTGAACGCAGAGAAGCATCAATGTTAATTTGGCGGTTTCTGAAACTGGTAATTCTAATAAACTTGTCTTCTGCAGCAGAGGTAGCTCTTGGCCTTTCCTGGGACGGTCCTCATGAGAGCCTCATGGTTTTAGCGGCTGCACGTGGGGATACATTTAAAGTTCTAGATTTTTTAGACCGAGTTCATTTCTTAAAGTAATGACAGACTCTGTTATATATATCTCCACCTCCATGTGTGACTGTGGGTGTGAGGCAGTCTGCTAACTTCTAACATTTCTCCTGTTCTCTGTCTTACATAAGTTTGTTTCTTTTGGAACTAAAAATGTCAGGGTTCATCTGTCCACAGAACGTTTAATCATTCCCACCAACTTTGTGTTTTTGCCTTTTTCCTAACAAAAGGAACATTAACGGGTCTCAAAAACCATAGAAGAGCAGGTGTTTCCAGACTTTTGCCAGGCATTCATTAAGTAGTTGAGTGATGAGTGAACCTACATTGCTTCCAACAAGGTCAAAAAAACACTTGGAGAAGAAAAGAGTTTGGAGAAAGTCACTCTCGCTCAGCAGACCGCCTTCTCCCCGGGAGTGACATATGAAGGGGGTTAAGGTTGCCAAAATCCATGATGAACCATGGATGTATGAGGTTTGAGAAGAGCTCGTCCAAGGCATGCTGTAATCTGGCTACAGGATCCAAAGCGATTTTTCACAAGCGAGGTGGAAGCACTGCTGCGTATCCTCTACGTTTCTTATACAATACGCACTCGTTTATCATCCGTCGAATGAAACTAGAGAAGCCGAGCCTTGGTGATCTTATGGAGTGTTTATGTATAATTGAGGTCTCATCTTCATCGTCATCAATTTTAATAAGATTAAGCAAAGAATGAGCTTCCTGTTTACTACCTCGAGTCGATGGAGACATAGCTAGCGCTCAAGCTGGACGTCCGATCTCAGTACATTAGTTACAAATAGCGCCATATAAACACCCCTGTCTGTAAAACTCCACCCACTTCCTTCTCTAAGACAATCAGACCAAAAATCCTTCCCTACACCATTATACCACCTCCATCAGCCTGGCCTGTTTAGACAGGTTAGGTCCATGGATCCATGCTGTAGATGCCAAAGAGTGAACTGGCACCAACAATCACACAAGTCGATGTCTTTTCACACACTGACTTCGCCGCTCCCTGTGACTGTGCGTGCAGCCTTGTGCTGCCATCTGTTGGCACGGTACAAAACTAGTCTCGAAACTTTTTGATACCACCTCGTAGGTGAAGTGAGGAGGCTTGGGGTGCGGTCAGTGCTCCAATTCACCCCAAAAGTGTTCAATAGGGTTTAAGAGCTCCATAGCAGGAGATCTTCAACTCCAAACCATGTGAACCATATGTTCATGGAGCTGGCTTTGTGCCCAGGGACATTGTGGAAGAGGATTTGGGTCTCCTAGTTCAAGTAACAGGAGAATTTCATGCTAGCACATCCAAAGATGCCCTTTACAATTGCATGCCTTCAAGATTGTAGTAACAGTTTGGGAAGGAACCAAACAGAATGTAGGTACACAGTGTAGGTACCTTCAGACATGATACTTGAACATTTCCTGCTGTCTGCAGAAGAGCGGCCATGTTGAAATGACGTCATATGCTGACCTCGCAGTTTTTCCCGAACTTCTAAAATTCTCACGCTGCGAGCTTTAGCTTTGACTTCCAGATGTTTTCAGAGATCAAGATCAGAATAACATATTACAGTAACGAGAATTGCGGCGCTTTCATGTCTCGGATCTCCTACCTTCAGCTTATCCGGCGACGTGTAAGGAGCCTCTGGAGCATAGATGCGGAAGATGTCGGCGAGGCAGCAGGCCACCAGGAGCCGGACATCTTTATCTGGGTGCTTCAAGAAGAAGTCTGAGGCCAAGTGCAGAGCGAGGTTCAGATACAGCTCTTTCTCCTCCTCTGAATCTTGGTCCATGTCCATGAAGGTCTTAACAACCATCTATGGGAAAGAAAAAAAATAAAAATCAAACCCAACCGTTACAGCAAGTGCTGAAGAGAATAATTAGAAATCCAAACTAGGATGAGGCTCTGAGGTTACCTTGAGCCTCCGGACCATCTCCTCCTTGGAGATTTTATCGGAGATCTCCTTCACCCCCGGCGGGTAGGTGATCTTGCCATCTGTGGCTCGATTCTTGGAGTGAGCCATGCTCTCCGACTACTGCAACCTGGAAGGGAGGGAGAGGGACACATTCGCTTAGAGTTAAACCTGATACCAAACCTGGAACTTTCAAATGTGGTCTAACGGTACATGTATTCATACCAAACATCTTCGAGGTCCCTCACGAACGTATTAAGTGGTGGACCACAAGTCTGTTTAGTCTTCACCTCGCAACATTGTGACTGTTTATTTTTATTATTATTATTATTATTATTATTATTATTATTATTAAACTTGAAAACATACACAACAATGCCAATGGTATAAAAAAGGAACTAGAGTTAGCGCAGTGTCACTGTGGCTGCTCAAGCCGTATACAGGAAATACAATTTGTGGTGCAAATCGCTGCAGTTTTTACGCCAGTCTAGCGATATAAAGTCTTCTGCGCTAAATGTCCAACTTTAAGAATTTCTTATAAAAACAGAAAATCCTGAAAATTCCGCATATCGAGAGTGTGAATGAATGAAGGGTGGAAGGAATGAAGGCATTTGTTAAAGTCTGCTAAAATGAGTAGAACAGTTCAGTAAAACATATCTTTTAAAAAATGTAATATTGAATGTAAAACACAAACATCTGTATTACCCAGATGTGGTTTAACGTATATAAACTATTTAATTGAATTTATTAAATTACTTTAATTTGTGCCAATTTTATCACTCAATTTAATATAATAAAAGTGTATTGCATTCATTTAAATTATTCTATTTAATTAGTAAATATTTCATTTTTATCAAATATAATAATAATAATTGTATACGAATAAATACAAATAATTAGATATTATTTAACCACGCAGGCATATTAAAAAATATGAATTGTTTTAAAAATATTTTAAAATGTTGATGTCCACAAATGTTAATAATAATAATAATAATAAACTGTGTTAATAAACAACGACAAGCAATTTTACGTTTTGCGTTTTATCATCAGAAATGCAACCTCAGATCAAATGAGCTGTTCCAGGATTCGGCTTGACCTTGAAATCACCTTCACGCACTGCATATGTTTATCAAGAGCTTTTGGAAAAAAATGAATATTAAGATTCCCATCCAAACATTTTCTACTTGATGCACTTAAACAAAAGAATCTTCTAAATGTGTGTTTACATCATAATGAGGTGTTAAGACTCAAGTCTGGGGAGCAAGTACCGCTCTGGTGGTCTGCTCACTCGCTTCCTGCCTATCTGCAGCCAAGATCTCACAGGAAAACCAAACCTCTTGAGGAAATCAAATAATTCAGTAACCAGCTCATTTCTTGCCCAGCACTTGTTAAAGTGGGCGCAAAAGACACACACCATTATGAGAAGATATGGAACTTCTTTCGGGAATTTAGGCTCAGGAACTTCTACACGTTAGTCCATCATGCTCGTTTCTACCAGCTGATAAGTGTCTAAAATCTGTCTAAATCTGTGTTAGTGAGCACTTCCCCTTTGCTGGCATATCAAGATGCTGATTAGACGGTATGATTATCGCACAGGTGTGTTTTAGGTTGGACACAATAAAAGGCCACTCTAAAATGTGCAGTTTTATCACACGGCACGATGCTACAGATGTTGCAAGTTTTGAGGGAGCGTGCGATCGGCATGCTGACTGCAGGAACATCCACCAGAGCTGTTGCACGTGAATTTAATGTTCATTCCTCTACCATAATCCGTTTCCAAAGGCTTCTCAGAGAATTTGGCAGTACATCCAACCGTCCTCACAAGCGCAGCCCACGTGTAACCCCACCAGCCCAGGACCTCCACATCCAGCATCTTCACCTCCAAGATTGTCTGAGACCAGACACCCGGACAGCTGCTGCAACAATCGCTTTGCATAACCAAATAATTTCTGCTGAAACTGTCAGAAAGCGTCTCAGAGAAGCTCATTTGATGCTCGTCGTCCTCATCGGGGTCTCCACCTGACTGCAGTTCGTCATCGTAACCGACTTGAGTGGGCAAATGCTTACACTCGATGGCGTGTGGCACTTTGGAGAGGTGTTCTCTCTTCACGGATGAATCCCGGTTTTCACTGTACAGGGCAAAATGCGTGAGGCAAATGGTGGTCACACCAGATACTGACTGGTTTTCGGAACCCCAATACAGTAAAACTGCATATTTTAGAGTGGCCTTTTATTGTGGCCAGGTTAAAGCACAC
The DNA here is from genome assembly GCA_014706435.1 of Silurus glanis. Classification (NCBI taxonomy): domain Eukaryota; kingdom Metazoa; phylum Chordata; class Actinopteri; order Siluriformes; family Siluridae; genus Silurus; species Silurus glanis. The sequence goes on from JAAIIK010000126.1 coordinate 1,568,885, forward strand.
CTGTGCAATAATCACGCTGTCTAATCAGCATCTTGATCTGCCACACCTGTGAGGTGGATGATTCTCTCAGCAAAGGAGAAGTGCTCACTAACGGATTTAGACAGATTTGTGAACAATATTTGAGAGAAATACGTCTTTTGTGTACGTAGAAAAAGTCTTAGATCTTTGAGTTCTCATCTCATGAAAAATGCAAAACAAGTGTTGCGCTTTATAATTTTGTTCAGTGTAGATTTTTATATCGAGTTCATTTTCGTTTCATCTGTTAAACGTTGGTTAATGTGCTATGAACTGACATGAATGAGGATCTGCTGAATGAATGAGGGATGCAAAGGTTCGGAAAAGATTTCTGGCAAATTGGCAAAAACTTTGGGAGCTTATCAGGAATTTATGGCAATTAATAGGAATCAATTAAACAATTTGAGAAATTTTAATAAACTGTTTAATATACAATCAAACATTTTGTTTGGCAATAAGCTGACATGCTTAACCCAGCCATTAGGGTTGCACTAGTCAGTGCACTCTTAGTGCCGGTCCCAATCCTGGATAAATGGGGAGGGTTGCGTTAGGAAGGGCATCCAGCGTAAAAACACGTACCAAATCGAACATGCGGATCATGAATACGAATGATCCGCTGTGGCGACCCCTAATGGGAGAAGCCGAAAGAAAGTTTTATTTTTATTTTTTTATAAGCTGACATGCATACAAAATAATACTGATTGAAAATGTAATTAAATTTATTTAATTAATTTAAAAAAGGAATTTGCAAACAAAAATGTATGTAGTATTTAAGTAATTTACATGAATACTCAAAGATGGACATTTCTTCACATTTCGTGTGTAGGATTCAAGAAATTATGTATGTGCATGTAGGGGGCGTGGCCACAGTGGCCCTGCAGTAAGTGTGCTGTGTGTATATGACTGATGAATGTGCAGGGGAGAAGTTCCACTGGAACTGCATTAAATCTGGTGGTTTTAACCGAGATGATCCTGCAAGACTTTTTTTTTTTTTTTTTTTTTTAAACTACATTCAAGTTCCCCGTTATAGGCAAACCTGCAATTTTGTAAATTCTTAGTTTATTCCCATTAATTCCCATTTATTGTAGTAAATTCCCATGGAAAGATTTCGGTCTTGAAAATTCCTGGAATTTTGCAACCCTGGGTACAACGCAAAGGCATCTCGCATGTCAAAACAAACAGCACGTGGTGTCAGTGATTCGCCTCTAGAGGCCGCTTTTTTTTTTTTTTTTTTTTTTTTTTTTAACCGATAGCCGATCCAGCAGTCAACAATCGGTGATGATTAATCGGCAAAAACCGATGAATCGGTCGACCTCTACACGAAGCCCTTTATCATGGACAGTTTTGCATTTATCAATCAGCAAACATTCGATGGACCTGAACAATGATAGAACCGTAATGAATGGACATTCGGTGTCACCCAGAAGAGGATGGATTCGCTTCAGAGTCTGGTGCCCCCAAACCATCTCAGGAAGCGTTTCCTTGGCTTCACCACTGGCTCGTTTATAAGGACTAATTCATATATATATTAATATCCTTAAAGCTGCTTATACGTATAAATATACTGGGAAAAAATCCCTAAAAGTTTGACTTGGGCAAAGACAAAGAATGCATGTAAGCAATGCTTTACTTTGTTGTTCCAGTAAAGCAAAAAAACAAAAACAAAGCAAAAGCACAATGTAAATAAAATATTTAAGAATTTAAAGCATCAGTGTTTGTTCAAAAGGCAGCAACACATGGTGAACTGCTGCCTGAAATAATCTTCTGAAGGAATCCAGACTCTCGTTAAGCACTGGATCAGGGGCATCCGAAGAAATGAAGATGTGACTATTAACAGCTAGAAAAGCAAAAAAGATCACGACTGTTATATAAACCGTTTTCATTTGGAACTAATCATCGGCATTAGGAGACCAATTCATCGAATGACAAATGAGGACAGGTTTATAGGAGCTCTATGAAGCTGGAGTAGATATAGAGTAGAGTAGCTAGTCCATAAAATGCAGGGTAGTTACAAAGACCCCGCTGCTTTCAAAGGATGTTTCTCAGGAAAGGATATATTCGCTCCTGGCGCCAATTAAATTCGTAATGAGAAACACAAAAGAGGCAAAAGACACAATAACCACACGGAAAACACAATATCTGCTCCTTAGTCCAACCACAGTGGGGCTCCTGCTAAGATTTTGCTGTTTTAGCATTCTAACAGCAGAGGAATGACATTAGAATGTTCTGGCAGAGGAATAAGATGATGACATGATGGGCATCAGACATCAGATGGGCTCGTTCTTGGGTCTGTGTACACTAGCAGGTCTTGTTTCAAAATATCAGACATGACAGTTGTACTTCTGGATTCAAACAAGTGGTAAATCTGGTAAATCTCCAGAAACTTCCCATGGGAAATTCATCTGGGGAATATTAGAAATATTTCAAATTGGAAACTCAACAGGAATTTATTAGAAATTCGGGAAAATGTACACACTGCATTATTTACATACAAATATATACGTTTAGTTTGGTCATAAACTGACATCCATGCAAACCAATACAGATTTTTTGTCAAAAGTTTAATTTTTGGCTAATCGTAGGTAGAACAATTAAAGATATTTAATATATATTTTACAATATGACTGTTTTGTTCATCAAATATTGCTGCATTCCATTTCATTGGTGATGAGGATGGACAGAATTAGAAACGAGTGCGAGGGTGAAGGTGAGGGAGTGGCGATTGAGATGGTTTGGACATGTGCAGAGGGGGAACATGGGGTATATCGGTAGGAGAATGCTGAGGATGGAGCCACCAGGAAGGAGGAAAAGAGGAGGTTTTTTGGATGTGGTGAGGGAAGACATGCAGGTAGTTGGGTTGAAAGAGGCAGATGTAGGGGGCATGTGGAGACGGATGTAGAAGCCAAAAGAAGAAGACGACAACTGCAACCGGCTTGAAGTCTTGAGAATTCCCTATTAGGAAACAGTATACGAATTCTAAGTAGAGCCTCATTTTGCTCTCAAAACAGCCTCAATCCTAACTAATGTTGGAAACATTGATTTAAGACCCGTCTACATCTACTACATCCCAAAAGCTTTCCGCTGGAAGGTCACTAAAGAACCATTCCGAGATGACGTTTTGCTTCCTGTCATGGTGCATTATCTTAGTGAATACATCCATTTTAACCGATAGGAACAGATACACATGGTTAGAAACGAGACTTAGATACTTTGAGCAGTTTATGTGATGATTGGTTGGTATTAATTGACTCCAAGTATGCCAAAGATTTCTTCCCCACACCACTACACCACCTCCACCAGCCTGGAGTGTTGAAACAGAATGGGTCCATGAATCCATGCCGAATTCTAACTCCATCATCTGGATTTTTCATTAAAATTACAGGTTTCTCAGACAAGGCTATGTTTAGCTTTCTTTCAACTGTCCAGCTTTGGTGAGCCTGTTCCTGATTGATGAAAGTGGAACCCAACATGATCATCACCTGCACTTCAGTAGTCAATCCAAATCAAGGTCTGCCATGCACTGCATTCTGAGATGATTTTCTGTTCACCATGATTGTCCTTTTAAGCCTTTCTGTCAGCTTTAAGCATTCTGACCTCACGTACTTCTTTCCATTGAGCCATTTTAAGCTAACTTCGGAGAACGCATGTTTTTTTTAAATCCGAAAATCCCAAGAGATTCAAACCAGCCAAGAAAAAAATAAGGTCATTTTGAGATGAGGTAACAAAAGTCTGGAAAAAGTAAGTGTTATTAAAATGAAACATTTGGAGAAGCATTTTGCAACTAATTAGGTTAATTGACAACAGGTCAGTAAGATGATTGGGTAGTGCATCTTAAGACAGGCAAAGACTCTCAGAAGTAAAGATGGGAGGAGCTTCACCAATCAGAGAAAAACTGTGACTACAAAAATTGGGGAACAACTTCAGAATAATGTTCCTCAACATAAAATTGCCAAACATTTAAATAGCTCATCATTTCCACTAGAGTTCGATTGTTCGATCGGCCGTCCGATTAACCTGGTCGATTTTTGTCATTTTTTTTATTACTAGGCTGCAAATCGATTATTAGGCAGGCACATCTGATACACCAAACATAACTCTCTCATTCCAGCAGGTGGCAGGAGTCTATATTCTGCATCCAAACAGGGGAACTTGAAGAGCTAGAACTGTAAATATATAAAGCGAGCAGCTTTTTCACCTGCCGCGATCGTGTGAAAACGCGTGATTTTCTCGTAAGCTTATTCGCTAAGGCGATTACCCAATCGGGGTTCTCTTTCAATGAGATCCACCACCAGTTCAGCTGACCATCAGCTTGGTGTGTGCTGGGCTTTAAATTATTATTATTTCGTTCGTCAACCTGTCCATTACCACTGCAAACAGGAAAGGGCTCAGAGCCGATCCTTGATGCAGTCCAACCTCCACCTTGAACCAGTCTGTCATTCCTACTGCACACGTCACACTGTTCTCATACATGTCCTGCACCACCCTCACATACTTCTCTGACACACATGACTTCCTCATACAATACCACAACTCCTCTCTCCACCCTGTCGTACACGTTCTCTAAATCCACAAACACACAATGCAACTCCTTCTGACCTTCTCTATACTTCTCCATCAACATTCTCAAAGCAATTAATGCATCTGTGGTGCTCTTCATCTTCATAAAACCCATACTGTTGCTCACAGATGGTCACCTCTTCTCTCAGCCTGGCTTCCACTACTCTTTCCTATAACTTCATGGTGTGAATGAACTTTATTTCCCTGTAGTTATTGCAGGTCTGCACATCTCCCTTATTCTTAAAGATCGGTACCAGCACACTCCTCCTCCATTCCTCAGGCATCTCCATGCTTCTACTGGTATGTCATCTGGTCCAACCAACTTTCCACTCTTCATCCTCTTAATCACTGCCTTCACTTCCTCCTTACTAATCCTATCCACTTCCTCCTTCATTATCTCCACACCATCCAACCTTCTCTTACTCTCATTTTCCTCGTTTATCAGCTGCTTAAAATACTCCATCCATCTTCTCAACACACTCTCCTCACTAGTCAACACATTACCATCTCCATCCTTTATTGCTCTAACCTGCAGCACATCGTTCCCAGCTCGGTCCCTCTGCCTGGCCAATCGCTACAAATCCTTTTCTCCTCCCTTAGTGTCAAACTTCTCATACAGCTCCTCATATGCCTTTTCCTTGGCTTTCGCCACATCCCTCTTCACCTGCTGCTTCATCTCCTTGTACTCCTGCCTACTTTTCTCATCACTCTGTTGATCCCAATCCTGTTTCTCTAACCTCTTTCTCCTTATGCTCTCCTGCACTTCCTCATTCCACCACCACGTCTCTTTGTCTTCCTTTCTATTTCCAGATGTTACACCAAGTACTTTTCTAGCTACCTCCCTCATCACTCCTGTAGTAGTTTCCCAATCATCCAACACCTCTTCACCACCACCGAGCTCCTGTCTGACCTCTTCCCTGAACCTCACACTACACTCTTCCTCCTTCAGTTTCCACCATCTTATTCTTCTTTCAGTCCTCACTCTCCTCCTCTTCTTTTTCACCTCCAAAACCATCCTAGACCACCATCCGATGCTGTCTAGCTACATTGTCCCCCCCCCAACACCTCACAGTCTCCAATCTCCTTCAGGTTGCATCTCCTACATAGCCCACCTGTGTGCACCTTCCTCCACTCTTATACCCTATGTTCCTCCTTCTTCTTAAAATAAGTGTTCACCACTTCCATTTCCATCTTTTTAGCAAAATCTACCACCATCTGCCCTTCCACATCCCTCTCCTTAAAGGCATACCTATCCATCACCTACTCATCACCTCTGTTCCCTTCACCTACATGCCCATTAAAGTTTTCCCCAATCACCAATCTTTCATTCCTAGGTACACCTTCTACCACTTCATCTAATTCACTCCAGAATTTTTCCTTCTCCTCTATCTCACAAACCACTTGTGGAGCAAAGAAACTTAAGACATTTATCATCATCCCTTCAACTTCCAGCTTCACATTCATCAGGAACTCTTTTTACCTCCACTACACTCTTACTGTACTCTTCCTTCAGGATCACCCCTACACCATTTCTCTTTCCATCCACACCATGATAGAACACTTTAAACCCACCTCCAATGTTTCTGGTCTTACTCCCTTTCCACTTGGTCTCCTGAACATAACATGTCTACCTTTCTCCACTCCATCATAGGGGTTGTTACAAATTTGCAATGTTAAAATAGGGGCCTCCGGGGGGAAAAAAAGGTTGGGAACCAATGCAGTACATAAGATCATGAAAAGTTTTCGGGGGAAATCTTCACAAGGGAGAAACTCAACATTGGATTCCAGTGATCTTCGGACCCTCACTTTGCACTGTGTTTAAAACAGTCATGATCATGCAATAGAGATCATTTTATAGGCTCGTTAACACCTCCGGAAATTATTGCACGTGAACACAGTTTGCCATGTCATCCACAAATGAAGGTAAATCATGGACACCACGTCCTCCAGACTAAAGAGGAGAGGGACTATCTGGCTTGCTATCAGCACTCAGTTCATAGAATACCTTTCTGCTAAAATTCTGGAATTGCATACACAGACGCTGGGCACAAAGTATGTACTTAAAAAAAAAAAAAAAAAAAACGAGTGCCAGGTCACCATTAGCCACCAGAACTGCCTGCCATCGATTTTATACACATCAAGGCAAAAAGGCTCAGGCGGTATTGATTGTCTTATGCATCACTCAAACTCAGCCACAACTGTTAAACTGGGTTGAGGTGTACAGAGGGTGCAGAACATTTGAAAGAAAAAAGAAAAAGCTTCACGCTTTTCACGTGTACTGTACAGCACCATGAAATTCTTTCTTCGTATGTCCCAGTGATGTGAGAAAGCTAGGGTCAGAGCGCTGGGTCAGCCATGATACAGTGCCCCTGGAGCACAGAAAGAGAAGGGCCTTGCTGAGGGGCCCAAGAGTGCCAGCTTAGCGATACTGGGGCTTGAATCCATGATCTTCCAATCAGTAACACTGATCCTTAACCTCTGAGCTACCACAAAATTAGACTGCACTTTGAGAACGTCTCCACTGCTTCTGCTTCTATTTAGATTGTATTCGTTTATCAGAGAGACACTGCAAATAAAATTGTGATAAAAGCGTCCGCGGTGATAAAACTCTCACCAATACAATTTCCAGAGGAGACGCGAGTTCCCAGTGATTTGTATCTTCTACAAAGCTGGAGGCTTGCATCGCATGGTCACGTTCCAATGTGCATTTTTCCCTGGAATGAATAAAGTGATCCAGCTGTCCATCTCCCTGTCTACCATCCACACGGCATTACACAGTACAAACACAAAACACAGAGGAGGCCATTTTTTGTCTTTTCTTTAAGTATCTAATATCTGAGGGTCACTGAAAATACGGTGCAAGCAGCAGTAAACATCTTATTTTCCTCAGCGTGAGGAGAAACATGCATAAGTGATCATGGATCTGGACCCAGGGCAGAAATAAAATTCAAGCAGTACCTGTTAAATAAGAAATCTGAACCCCAGAAGCTCATTCACATGTATTTATCCACAAAAGTATTGGGACACCTGACATTTCCATCAATATGTAGATCTTCCCCAAGCTGTTTCCACAATGGATGGAGATACACAAGTGTATATGAAGACGTTGTTAGACATATGCAGTAGTATGAAATTCTCTTCACTCGAACTAAGAGGACAAACATGTTCCAGCATGACAATACCCCTGTGCACAAAGGCAGCTCCATTAAGATATGCGTTACATGGAAGATCTTGGAAGTGGAAGATCTTTGAAGTGAAAGATCTTGGAAGTGGTCTACTGTAAAGCACTGACCTCAACCTTACTGAACACCTTTTGGATAAATGTGAAGGCTGACTGCACCCCAGGCCTCCTCACCTCAACTATATCAGTACCTGACTTTACCCATGTGTCTGAATAAATCTCACACAAATACCCACAAGCACACACCAGAATCGAGTGGACCATCTTCCCAGAAGAGTGGAGCTTTTTCTGACAGCTAATGGGGACTAAATGTGGAATGAGAGGTTCAAAAGCATGCATTAATCTTATGGTCAGGTGTCCACAATCTTTTGTCGATACAGTGTATCTAAGCAGTACATATCACAATTACACATTATGCAGGTCTCATATCACATTATAACACTTCGATAGGCCAGGCCAAATGTTTGAGCACAAACAAACACACACACACACACACACACACACACACACACACACACACACACA
>JAAIIK010000126.1:1577172-1594365 GCA_014706435.1 Silurus glanis
ACAGTCATCACTCATTCACACACACACACACACACACACACACACACACACTCAAATTCATACCATACCATTTTTTTTTTATATGGGACTATTGATTAAAAAAAAAAAAAAAGAAAATAATCATGGGATTTTTTTTTCTTCCATAAATAATGATTACAAAATTTTTTTACTTGTTCCAAAAATTAGCATCAGTACTACTACTTATTATTATTATTATTATTATTATTATTGATAATTATCATTATCAATAATAATAATTATTGATATTGTGTAAGAATAATAGAATACAAGAATATAAAAAATGATGTGCAGGATGTGTTGAAGGTATATATTTTATTACAATTCTACTATACAAAAGTTGTAATAATTAGTATTATAAACATAACATTCGTAATAAACACTAATAATAAAAACAGGAAGATAAAACAGAATGTACTTCTAAATATTTTTCATTATGGATTTTTTTAGTTGTCATTTTCCCTGAGGGTTCAACAGTGTCATTAAAATCAGATCATAGAGATAAAAATGAAATGATCTCTGGGTTGATCTGTTCATCTCACTGACTCAGATTTTAGGTAGAAACTGAATGCAGCATCAGACGTCCAATATAAAAATATCAAAGGGCAAAAAATGCTCACAATATGCAGAAAAACTCAAGCATTTCAGTTTTTTTGACAAAAAATTAATTTAGAGGTTCTCCAGGGAAGATTTCTGGACATTTTCTGAAGATCGAATGCTTCATAGACCTCATCTTATTAGATTGGTGATGTTCAATTTGTTTAAACCCAGAGATCAGAGTACTTTTTTTATACCTAAAACAGATTAGCCCTGAGAAAACACTGTCAATTTCTGTTAATTAATCAACAAACAAACTACGCATTATTTTTCTGGATATTTTTCATCTTCGGTGTCTGGAATGATGTTAATTTCTTTTATGAGAAGGCTCATGGGAATTCATCACAATGTCCACGCTGATCGGGAGCTCGAATCGGTCCAGCATGTTTATTAAACTCTTCTTCGGGACTCCATGATGATTCCTCCTGGTGACACAAGGAGGAAGGAGTTTACTGAAAGAAGTCGAAAGTTTGGATACGCCTTTTCCTTCGGTGTCTAGTCTTGATTTTTTTTTTATTATTATTTTCAACATTGTACAACTAATACTGACGAAAAACCAAACTAAGAAAGAACATGCATGGAACTGTGTAGTAAACAAAAACATTTTAAACATCCCAGAATACATTTCTTGCCTTCTTTATGTGCTTTAGACCATCAGTTTTTTACCACAGCATTTTGCAATGACATGCTACCCCATGTGGCTGCATCTGCTTTCCAACAGGACAATGACGCGGGTTATGTGAGAGCAATTTGTACAGGAAGGAGCGTGACGGAGTGCTGCATCAGATGACCTCCACAATCACCCGATCTAAATCCAGTTGAGAAACTTTGGAAGTGAATGAAATGCAGTTAACAAGTACTCAACACCTCTGGGAACTCCTTCAAGGTTGGTGGAAAACCATTCCAGGAGACAACCTTGTTTGTTCACGACATAATTCCATGTGTGTTTTTTCTTAATTTGGGCATCTTCAGTATTAATGTACATTGTTGAAAAGAATTTGTAAAAAAAAAAAAATCACTATACTGACTTACAGAACACGCTATATGGGCAAAACATTTGTGGACACCTGATTAAGTGTGCTTTATGAACATACCGAACCATGGTTAGTCCCAATTTGCTCTTATAATAACCTCTGGGAAGATCTTCTGGGAAGATGTTCCAATAGATTTTGGAGTGTGCTTGTGGAGATTTGTGTGAGATTCACCATAAGGGTGTTAGTAAAGTGGTGCAGAGAGGTTCAGAGCTCTATAGCAGGAGATCTTCCACTCCAATCCATGTAAAGCATATCTTTATGGAGTTTGCTTTGTGCACAGGGGGCATTGTCATGCTGGAACAGGTTTGGGTCTCCTAGTTTAAGTGAAGGAAAAATTAACTTCTAGCGCATCCAAAGACGTCCAATACAATTGTGTGCCTCCGATAACTGTGAGAACGGTTTGGAGAAGAACCACATATGGCAGGAAAAGTCAAGTGTCCAAATTCTGTTGTCTATAGAATTTAATAAAAGTGCTTTTGTTTTGTTTTACCCTTTGGGTTTAGGATCAGTCGAACTATGAGAAGACCTACTTTTCTAACTCGGCAGGATCACATTTCCAGCTGGTGTCCGGCTCAACAAAGTCCACTCTGTACCCCATCTCTAGTGCCTGCAACGTGATAGAAAAGGAAAACAAATATACGTTGATCAAAGAAAGTACAAACATAAATCAACAAATTCTGTGCCCTTTATTAAAGCTCTATTCCCACTGCAGGGACTTACCGCTGCCACATACGGCTTCATTTCCCAGGCCTGAACGTTCGTATTATCTATAATAACCGGTGTATACTCGTCCAGCATGGCTTTTTTGGCTATAATTGGGCAAAACAAATCACAAAACGGCCATTAAAATCGTTATTTTATTATTAAAATCGTTAGAAAAATCAGTGCAGATTCACCTCTGTTTTGATTCCAGGTGTGGGCGGCGCCAAGCAGAGCGGGCTCGAAGTGGTAACCGTCCTTCTGGTAGAAGTAATCGTCGGTGCTGAGGATCAGTCCACTTGGACCGCTGGATGATATTTGCCTAAAAAAATAAAAAATAAATGCACAACCTTCTGTGTTATTACAGTGGCTTTATAAATATCCGAATGTCAGTCTGAACGACTAAAGCACCGCTGCATCGCTCTGGTAAGACGGGATAAAGATTATAGACATATAATACAGATTGACATGGCAGAGGTAGAGCTGCATCTTCCTGCAGACACAACAGGAAAAGAGCATCTGGTTTTATTTCATCTCTTTTCTAAGACCTGTTTGTGAAAGGGGCCATGTGTTAGAAGTCAGAAAGCGAATTCTTCTTTGTTTACTATGGATGCTATGAGCAGCCACGTTGATTTGACATCACTTGCTATACGAGTTGAGAAGACCAGTCAAGTTTTAGTTTAAAGCATGATCAGTAAAAATTTTTTTTTTGTGTGTTTTATTCACCTGCACAATCAAAAAAACTCACCTAGCTAAGGTCGTCTTCCCGGAACCTGGGACTCCTCTCATCAAAATCAACACCAGAGACGGAGAGTCGTAACGCTGGTGTCGGTTCACGTCCTGGTAATCCTGGTCCTCATACCGCCGTCGTTCGAACGCTTCGTACGGAGCGGGGCTGTGAGATGAAGCGGGTCTGGGGTCAGGACCGAGCTGGAAGCTGCTGTCCTCGAGCTGACCGTACTGGTGTCCATGAGACTGGGAGTACGCCGGGTACGTGGGATTCGGAGGTGGAGGATGAAAGCGGAAGTTTGGTGGAGGAAGCTGCCACTGATTTTGATAGCCGTGTGGGTTTGACCAATTGCAGGTCGTGTCATAATTCTGTCTCCATTGTGGTGCGTTCCTGTCTGCTGTGTTTGGCCATGGAGCAGGATAAGGCCTGTAGGCGTTCCTGTGGGGGTTTCCTCTCTCTTTAATGGCTGGTGGGTTTGAGAGCTGACGTACATTCTCAAAATTTCCATCTTGTGTGTCCAGTGGAGCAAAGAAGTGAGATATAGGCTGATTGTTTCTATCGAAAGTGTCTGATCGAGCCCAGGACTGAGATAAATTCTTACTATTTCCGTTTATAGTGTCTGATGGAGCCCAGAACCTAACCTTCTCACTAGTTCTACCTCCAGTGTGTGGTGGAACCCAGAATTGAGACACAGACTCGCCATTTCCTTCTTCAGTACAGGCCCGGGAGACATTTTCACTATTCCCATCTCCAGCATCCGTCTGGTCGATCTGCGCAAGCTCTTTATAAAACTCACTCAGTTCGTCCTCGATCACAGGCTGCGGCCGACATGCCGGGCCGATAAAAGCCGTGCTGCTGATGCTGATCCGTTTAATGGCCTCTTCTCTTTTTTTTGACTGACCGGACACTCGCTCAACATCTCCAGAGGTTTTCTGCTTGAGACTGGGATTCAGCTGTAAGACCTCTATACAGTCCAATACGCTCCGCTGTTCAGGAAGCCCCGGAGCAGGAGCAGGAGCATCCTGTGGAAACGTTCTGCTACAGCTCAATGTTTCAGCTCGGTCCAGCTTCTTTGGATCTTCAACACTTCCACTTACAGATGGAGGAGAAGATCCAGTTGGAGTAACAATAGGCATCTGGAAACGATGAAAGCATTACATGTGATACAATACCATTGTATTGAACTGCTCTGGGATTAACATTTTATTGGTTAATATGATGCTACATTGAAGAGAGAACGAGAAATAAATCTTTGCATCTGTATTGTTACCGATGCTTCAATCGGTCCAAAAATAATCGGTATCCTATATCGGCCAGAGAAAAACACATATCGGTCGACCTCTACCTAAAAACCAATAAAGATTCAATTTCTTTACCTAGAAACTATTCAACCTTCGGAACCTACTCTTAAATAATTAATTTAATAAAAAGGTTAATAGTTTTCAATTCAATTAAAAACAGATTCACAACATTTACCTACTCAAGCATGTTTATTACATGTTCATGGCCGAATCTCAAACAGACTCGTACTCACTTACCTGAGTGGACTACATAGGGTGTGAGATAACACACTGCGAGCCCTCCATAGTGCACTTCATATCCGATAAGTCACTATTTAGGATTGGACCCTGAACAGTGTTTTCAAACCCGGTTAAAAAAAAAAAACTCCAGGTCTGAGAATAAAATGGTTTCTAATAAACTACCGGGATGTAGACATTTAAATGCAATATTTACGTAAAATAAAAAGGAAAATCGGTCAGCATTAATTCAGGTTCTCGGGTGGGGAAAAAAAAACGAGAAACGACCGTCAGCGAAAAACGAAACACAGGAAGTTGTTTTTCGTCGTGGGTGTGAAACTGTAACGCGTGACTCTCTACTGACACCTAGCGGTCAGTCGCGTCCGCCATATTGGAATGCGACCTCTTAATACCATCGTTAAGACACTACAGCTATAGATGCCATCAATATTGTACAGAAACACAGTAAAACAGAGACAGGAATCCCATACATTCAGAATGAACATCATCACTAAAGCACGAAACCCAATGAACACAATTCAACACGTCTCCTTTCACTGGAGCCACAACCGCACCTCCCGCATACATCATCAACAGCAGAAGCATCGATATTAACCTCATAAAATGACCCCGGGTTTTCCCTGTATTTATGTTAATTTTTAATTTTGTGCATTACGGTTTACCTGGGGATTTCAATTGTATGTTTTTTGTGCAATTTCTACGGAAAAACAACTAATATATTTTAGCTTGTGCAGTTTGCTACAGACACGGTTTGCGAGTCTGATTAGTGAGCTCTCTGACCAATCACAGTCTGATTGTTCAAAGCGACAGCTTCGAGCAATAGAGTTTATGGTTAAAAAAAAAAGACTGCAGGTGCTGATGCTGAAGGCCTTATGTCAGATATCTTTAACCATGGCAACATGTGATCTGACGGCTGAAATTTGATTGGAGATAAACTCCACCATAAACCCGAGAGAAACGATATGAAATCAAGAAAATATAATATATTCTTGAATAATTTAATACATATTCATGGCCAAAAATACATTATAACATAAGACATTGATTCTGATAGAGTTTAGGTGAGCAGAGAAGGTCTTGCTATCTCTGATGGCGTTCCTCTGAATTCACTAATCCCTATAGTATAGTTCACTATATGGGAAAAATGGAACGTATATGAGTTACTCCCATTATTAGAATGATGGATAATGTCTGCTAGCTAGCCACTGGTAAATCACTCAATGATGTGCCAAATCTCTTTTGATATTCCACCAAATTTCATGACCACAGTTCAGCATTTCACGTTTACTGATAACACAAAAGTTTTCCATTCACGTACCATGTCTAGAAAGCCAGACCAAATGTCTGTTGAGAGATATCTACTGCCTGTGCTCGGGATTCAAGATTTATACTGCTCAGGCTCCAGTATTTTCTGGGAAACTCAAATCATCACTCTTTATGACTCTGGTGAGCAGAAAAGCATCTCACGACACACAACACTCCAAGTCTTGATGCACAACAGAATAACATCAGTTTCCACTCCTGGCAAACAGTAACAGAAATCTGCGAATATAGTGCACACAGGTTAAGCCAAAGTAAACGGATGTAAACTTGAAAAAGTCCAAAAAAAGTAACACAAATATATAAAAATACACAAAAATGTATCATGCTATAAAACAGTACCCTTAACAACTTACCTTTCTAGCTTTACACATACATACAATCCTTCACTGAATAATTCTTGCTGGAATGAATCCTGTTTCAAAAAACATCTACTTACTATGAAACGTCATTGAAGAAAAAACTTTGATGAACTTCTCCACTGCTGGAAATTATGCCATTGGATTTTGTGAATGTTTGCCTCTAGTTGTGTGAAAAATGAAGAACGAGAGCTGAAAAAAAATCCCTCTGGACATAAAAAAATATATATTTTTATATCTTGCTGGCGGTGACTTCTTTTTCCAGGTTCCTCTTGGGCAATTCCTGTTTCCTTAGTAACCTTCGACTCTGGTGATATTTTTCCCTCTTGGAACCCTGAGTCAAGATATCCAGACCAAACTGATGACAAACAGCAGAACAAGAGCAAACAAGACCAGTATGATTGTTTTTGTCTCAAAATGCTAATTTTGGAACCATTGAAAAAAATGGTTATAGGTCTGCAGTTCAAACACAATCCCAATGTTTTACGTGGTGGTGTCAAAAGGTTTCGAGACTTAGGGTGCTAACTGGTGCTATCTTACCACGTGCTTTACCACGTCTGCGATTTCATCATGGACAGCAAGTTAGAACAAAGAGCAAACATGAAATTCTGCATGAAACCGGGGGAGACGTTTGACGTGACACACGTCTGACATACGGCGATGCTGCAAAGAGTCGGTCGAGGTGTTTTGAGTGGCACACGCGAGAGTGGGAACGTCACTGGAAGACGACGAGAGATCAGGAACACCTTCGACGAGCTCAAGCCTATTCAGCAACTTGCGCATAATGATTGTCAGAGAACAAGCCACACGATCTCACGCCGTTTTGACGCTGTTGCGGAACGCTGGAGGCGATGAATTACTGTGCAAGGGGACTATTTTGAAGGTGATAGTGTGTACACATAGATAAATAAAGTACTTTCTTTTAAACAGAGCTCGTCTTGAAACTTTTTTATACCACCGCATATATTAAGGCTAATAAATAACATAAAGCATGTGACTTCCCAGACTGGTATCAAGAAAAAGAAACAAGCATGTAAGAAGCCTCACACTAAAAGATTTGTGGTGTGTGTGTGTGTGTGTGTGTGTGTGTGTAGGTTTTAAGCAAACACATGGAGCTGCCAAGTGAGGTTTGGGATTTGAGCTTAGTTTGAGTTTGCAGTTACGGGGAAAGAAGGATATGTTGTGTCACGGCGGAGTCATGCTAGCAAATGCAGTTTACAGTAAATACATATTTCACATCCAAAGAAATAAAAAAAAGAATGAACAGAGAAAACACATAATTTTGAGAAAAGAAAAACAACAAGGGTCGTGGTCAGCAGGTCAGAGTTCAGGGTGATGTACTAATCAGTGATGGACAGTAAGGAAGTAAATGTAATTCATTACTGTTCTTAAGTAGTTTTTTGGTGTATCAGTACTTTGCTGAAGTATTTCCATTCGGGGAGACTTTGAATTTAACTTCACTACATTCACAATTCAAATCTGCTTTCCTTTCATTCCTTTACACATGATCGAATAAAAACTGGTCAAACAAGACAACCAATAGGGTTGAGCGCTCGCTCTATTTTAAACTTGTTTTGATTGGCGCTTGGTGTATCTACTGATCACCTACATACACTGGAGATCAAAATTAGAGAACAATTTATAACCAATTGAACAATTTTGAAATAATGTCATCTTCACTGCTCAACAGTTGAAGGAGTTTTTGTCCTGTCTATACCATGCTACCAGAACACCTTTTCCACAAATTAACTAAGGCATTTCCAAAAAAACATTATTTTTCAGAAAACACACTGATCAAAATTAGAGAACAACAATGACTGTAGCATGGAAAAAGATTACAACAAAATTTTCTGAAGGTTATAACAGTCAGCAATTAGTAGGAAGTGTACAGGCCTCTGCTCTGAATGACTTCAGCACATCTGCGGCCACAGGACAGCACTAGTCTCTCACACTGCTCTGGTGTGATTTTGGTCCACTCTTCTTCCAGTCTCTTCCACAGTTCGGTGACTGTAGTGGGTTTCTTGGCCATAACTTTGTCGCCACGGATTTTCCAGAGGTTCTCTATTGGGTTGAGATCAGGACTCTGGGCAGGCCATGTCATTATTTCAATGTTTTCAGTTTCAAGGAACTGCTTTACCCGTTTTGCTGTGTGACATGGAGCGTTGTCCTGCATGAACACTGCGGGCTGATTGGGTGATGAACGCAGGGAAGGACCCATATGTTGTTGAAGAAGGTTCTGATAAACATTTGCATTCACTCTGCCATGTAGCTGTATAAGAGGCCCAACTCCTGCTGCAGAAAACATGCCCCAAAACATGACACTTCCTCCTCCACTTTTCACTGACTTCTTTACACACTTTGGGTTCAGTCTTTCTCCAGTTTGTCGCCGAACATAATGTTTCTCATCGGACCAAAATAAATTAAACTTGCTTTCATCACTGAAGTGAACATTGGACCAGTTCTCCTCTGTCCACACAACATGCTTAGTCTAGCCTTTTGATTCTTTCTGCTATTGAGAGGCAGTATCCTGTCCTCTCTTATATTTGTCTTCCGTGGACGACCAGCCTTCTTGGCGGACTTGAATGAGTTTGTGATGTTGTAAAGATTCAATATTCTTGAAATCACAGATTTGGAATGACCAACTTGTCTTGCTATGGCTGATAGGGTCATCCCTTTGTCCTTCATCTGGACAACCTGCTGCCGGAGGCTTTCAGTCACTTTAGAACGGCCCACCATCTTGCAGAGTCAGTGAAACTGGAAGTTAGGCTGCCAGTTAAATAGGGGTTTACAGATAATCAAGGAAATTAGCACCAGGTGCCAGATTAACACCAATAACTGGGAGGTATCTGAAAGTGTTCTCTAATTTTGATCAGTGTGTTTTCTGCAAAATAATGTTTTTTTTTTTTTATTCCTTAGTTATTTTGTGGAAAAGGTGTTCTGGTAGCATGGTATAGACAGGACAAAAACTCCTTCAACTGTTGAGCAGTGAAGATGACATTATTTCAGAATTGTTCAATTGTTTATAAATTGTTCTCTAATTTTGATCTCCAGTGTACAGTTTAGCATCAGTTCAACAGCAAGCAGAACATTTGGAGAGGAATAAAATGTGGAAGAAACTTCAGACTCGAACTCGCCAAACACACGTGACCTTTTTTTTGCGTGATTTTTTAGTAGTTGAAAAGAAGGTTTGGGACTCATGACAGTTTGAATAGATATAAATCACTGTTTGACTCCTTAATATCATTCTATTAATATATAGTTGTGCTGAGAGTCGCATTAGAGTCATTTCACATAAACCGAGTTGATTAAGTAAAGAGTTTGTGACAAAAATGATAATAGGAACATTACAGCCATAATAAATCATAATACTTAAATCTGCCTTTGGCTTCATACAGCAATACATACAAAAGCCTCACAAAACACCCTACAAACCAAAACAAAAGTAGATAAAACAGTATAAAATCTTGCTGGGTTACTGATCAGAAGGTCAGGGGTTCAAGCCCAGGTATCGCCAAGCTGCCACTCTTGGGCCCTTGAGCAAGGCCCTTAACCCTCTGTGCTCCAGGGGCGCCGTATTATGGCCGACCCTGCGCTCTGACCCCAGCTTCTGAGCAAGCTGGGATATGCGCTATTCTATTATTCTACTTTCAGAAGTCTCACACATACATACTACATCCCCATATGTACATACTGTATATATGCATTACGTATACATAGGTACTTACATTCCTGACTCAGCATACAATAATCTTATAGCAGTTAATTACTATTGACAAATGAGACTTGATAGACCCTTTTCTTCAGCTGTGGTTTTTCAAAGCGAAGGCAACAACTGGGATTGAAAGGGAAAAGAGCTTTCTGTATAATTTTTCATTTACAAATATCATTTAGCTGCCTCTGTATCTTACCTGTATCTTACCTACATTCACACCTGCCGAGATATGTTACGACGACTCCATCATAAGTCAAAAATATCATAATTTCGAAGATGGTACTTTACTGCTTCATGCATGGGTGCTTGGAAGACATGCTTTTATCACTTAAATTGCTGTAGGAAACTGTTTGAAACAGAAATAAACACAGAGATTCGCTCATCCCAGCTGCACAGCCAACGTATCCTACATCGTATGCTGCTGCCTGCGCATGTTGCGTACATTTTTTTATATTTTTACAATTTTGTTGTATCACTATCGTCATTGTAAGATCGTATGTTGAACCATCGTAACTCAGGGACCATCTGTATTCTCATCAAAACCTAGATAACTATCTATAAATGTACTTACATTTTTACAACTTCTGACTCTTTTACGAGAATAAAGTTGTATCAATATGAAAAATAAAGTTGAAATATTTGGAAAATAAAGACGAAATTATGAGAATACAGTCAAAATCACCGGATTTTCGAGAAACGTTTCCCAGTTTTGTATAAAATGGATGTGGAGGATTTGGTGAAATCCTACTTTAGGTTTTAGCATTAGGATTTAGCATTAAGGAAATTCGTTGTCTTTTGGCACATCGGCACGGAGTTATAATTAGTAAACGGAAAATGCAGCGGTTCTGTAGTAAACTTAATTTATTCCGAAGGTAAAATCAGACAATCATTAAAGAAATCGGCTCTTTTGTGTTTCTCAACAGACTGTGAGTATGATGATCAAAGAAATCCAGTACTTCACCTGGAGTCCCAACGTGTTGTGGCATATAGACTTAATTCTTGTATTGCTTCGATTTTATTCTCCCTGTAATTCTGACTTTTTCAAATATTATTACTTTAATCTCGTAATATTTTATTTATGTGCCACTAAAACGCCATCATAGAAAAGCAATAATAAATAATACATTAAATATTTAGTCAACATCAAACACTTTACTTCATCATTGTGCCAACATCAAAGTTAAAGGAAAGGCATTTAGTATTCGAATGGTTCCAGATTTATACAACTCTATGTTACCTATAGTGGTAGTGCTCCAAAGGCTACATGTGAAACCCATCTTTCTGTTTATAAAAACTTGGTACAAAAGATAATAGCAGTAGAAAAGATTGTTTTTATTAGTTACCTGACGCAGAATTTTGTTGATGTTGTGTTATGCCGCTGTCAGAGCTGATGTATCCTGAGTGGGAGGTAGTCGCTTAGTGGTTGAGGCATTGGATTTGCTACCTAAGGTTGTAAGTTCAAATCCCGGCCACTCTAAACTGCCATTTCTGGGCCCCTGAGCAAGGCCCCTAACTGCTCAGTTGTATGACTGAGAAAAATTGAAGTCTCTCTGGATTAAGGCGTCTGGCAAATGCCATAAATGTAAATGTATGCTGATGTATCGCACATTAAAACACCATAACACTTGACTTCGTTGTTCAGTGTAATATAGTCACATGATAAAGATGCAACATGAGATGACAAGGTATTAAAGGTGTGTCCTGTACTTGTCTCTTTTGGGGAAACCCCCCCCAAAAAAACTCTGTGTTATGCCAAAAGAAACCTAAACATACATTTTATGGACAAACGTATTGGAACACCTGGCTTTTCCACCCAAATTTATTTCTTCCTCAATTTTGGAGTGACACAATGGTATATACAAAGGTATGCTGTGGCATTATATTTTCTCCTTCACTTGAACTAGGAGACTCAAACCTGTTCCAGCATGACATTTTACTTGTGCACAAAAGATATGATTTGCATGATTGCAAGTTTGTGGAAGATCTTGAGTGGTCTGCTATAGAGCTCTGACCTCAACCCTGTTGAACACCTTTGGGATGAATGTGAAAGCTGACTGAACCCCAGACCTCCTCAGCTCACCTACAGCAGTACCTGACTTTACTACCACCCTTGTGGCTGAATGAGCACAAAACTCGATAAAAATGTAGTGAAACATCTTTCCAGAAGAGTGAAGGTTAATATAAGAGCAAATAGGGACTTAATGTGAAATGCAAAGCTAAAAAAAAACACATATCTCATGGTCAGGTGTCCACAAACTTGACATCATGACTGATCTTTTGGAATAAACCTGTACATGAAACAATACCCATAAAGGTTCAAATGACATCATGATTGTCAAAAAGTCTTTATAATACCACATGCCTTTTGGAATAAGCTCTGTGTAGGTTTATATCAATTGTCATGAATACGTATTTTGTCAATTATGAGGTCAGGTTCACAGAAGCTAAATGATTTTATGAGTGACAAATGTGGACCTGAAATAAGATCCATCTAGGATCATATCA
The DNA here is from genome assembly GCA_014706435.1 of Silurus glanis. NCBI lineage: Eukaryota > Metazoa > Chordata > Actinopteri > Siluriformes > Siluridae > Silurus > Silurus glanis. Next base: position 1,589,685 of record JAAIIK010000126.1, read on the forward strand.
AATACCACACTTCTATTGTTTATCATGAACACCAGAGTCAAGTGTGTAAATCTAAATTGTCAAAAAAAAGTCTTGATTTCAAGCCTGTAGGAATAAAAAGTTTATTGAGATGATCTATGCAGACTCATTTCAATGGTTACACACGAGGTGGTATCAAAAACAGTTTAGAGTATAGCTTTGTTTACAAGAAAGTACTTTATCTATCTACGTTTAGACACCATCACCTTCAAAATAGTCCCCTTGCACAACAATACGGGGCTCCCCGCGTTCCTGCCACCTCTGGAATATGTCCTGGAAGTCTTCTTTTTCAAAGCGTGTCTTCTATTATTCTAATAGCACCAGTTGCACAGCTCCCGATGAACACAGGACGATGTCTTATGAAAGTCGGTGCTCCCTGTGACTGTGCGTGCAGCCGTGTGCTGCCACCTGTTGGCATGTTTTGATACAACCGCGTTCAGTGCTTTTGACAATTATGTCAGTTTAACTGATTAACACGTGAAAAAATTACTGTATGACACCTGCCAATTGTCGTAAAGGGATATTATAGGTCTTATCTAAGTAAAGTAGAAGTAGTAGCGTAGTGGTTAAGGCTGTGAGTTACTGATTAGGGGGTCAGGGGTTTAAGCCCCAGTATTTCCAAACTGCCACTGTTAACAAAGGCCCTTGACCAAGGCCCTCAACCCTCTCTATTTATGGGTACTGTACCATGGCAGACCCTGCACTCTGACCCCGGCTTCCTAACAAGCTGAGATAAGTGGAGAAATAATTTCACTGTGCTGTAAAATGGTAGCTTAAATGTTAATGCACTGGATCTGAAGGTCAAGAGTTCAAATCCCAGCCACACCAAGCAGAGCCCTCCTTAAAGCTCAAGGCTGCTCAGTTGTATGAATGAGATAAATGTAAGTCGCTCCAGATAGGGGCGTCTGCCAAAATGTCGTACATGTAAACGTGACAAATAAAATTCTCTTTCTTATTTCTGTAGCCTTTCTGTAGCCTTTTAGGTACAATCTCACCAAACTATAAACACATGCACAAATAATCAGATCTACTGCATCTTTGTTTTTAACTGAACCAGCTCAGTATTTGAAAAATATTCATAAATTAAAAAAAATAATAAATCCAGCGTTGTTTGTAAGTTAGTAATAAAGTAAAGGTTGTGAGAGACGTGCGCATTGTAAGAGCTCAGCAGTGCAGCAGTTCATTTGCTCTCATGATGCGTGTGACTTTCCGTCTATTGTAGCTGTACTCATACTGCAGGTTCTCATGGTACAGGTACAAGTATCCTGTTAAAAATGAAGCACAGAGGAAAAAAATGATGTATAGATATTCTAGAATGTCCCATAACATGACAAACTGTGTTTTTTCTTCTTCTTGTACAGGTAGTCCCCAACTTACGATGGAGATGCTTTCCGATATGTGCATCGTAACCTAAAAAGACGTGGCCTAGCCTAACCTGGACTCCTAAAGAATGGTACTGCTACGTTTGCCTTTACAAATATTTGTAAAATTGTTTCGTATCGCTATCGCCAATGTAGAGTGGAACTATCGTAACTCGGGGACTACTGCCATTTTCTCCCAACATTAATTCCAAGTCTAAACAGATGACATTAAGTTTTTAGATTGTAATCAAATAAAACACTCCAGGATGGATTATTTCTCCTATAACACCACACCCCCACCTTGCTGTATCTCACATATTGTCTGAAGCACAACACTGAATATCAGGTGTGTTCAGCATGATAAAGCTGACCCATACCATTTTTATAGGTGGCAGCGTCCACTTCATCCACCTCGTCCCCGTCTCTCTCTCGCATCCCAGGGAAGTCGTCCATTATAGACCTGGGGTATCCCTGATCCATGGTGGCACTCTGTTCATTGTAACTGTGAATGAAATCGATGTCAGTGTTCAGACTCTACCTTCTGCACACACTTTATTCTTGATTTTCTCTATTTAATTTATGATGTATTTCCAATTTCTGATGTTTTTGATATGTAACTTCAATCTACCTCCAGTACTCCTCGTCAGTGAAGAGCAGAGTCTTGCCCGTGTCACGGATGTGAACCGCAGCGTCGATTTTGCGTATGGATTTAGGGAGTCCCAGCGTGTGGATGTATTTCGGGTAGCCTGGCACCAGGGTGTAACCGTTGAGAGCCCACATTCTGATACCTTCAACAAAGAGAAAGATACATTTTACTTGTCACATATATACGTTACAGCACAGTAAAATACTTTTTTGCATATCCCAGCTTGGTGGGAAACTGTGGTCTGATAAGCCACAGTGAAGTATCCCTGGAACAGGGAGGGTTAGGGGCCTTTGTTTGGGGTCCCAGCAGTGGCAGCTTGGTGATACTGAACCTCTGACTTTCCAATCAGTAAGCCCCAGCATTAGCCAATGAACTACCACTTCCCCACCAAATAACATAAAAAACATAATTAAAGATGAGTATAAATATAATGTTGACAATACCATAGATATTCATAGATTTTATGCTACAATATTACTACTACTACTACTAATAATAATAATAATAATAATAATAATAATAATAATAATAATAATAATATGTTGTTAAAGATAAAGGTTATTTGTTACTCTTTCTCTCTAATCTGGAAACTAAAGCTATCATCTTTCTTACTCTTATGCAGTTCAAGCCTTATAGTTTGCCTTTTATTAGCTAGAATAATTTGCTTTGTTGCAATAATGCTTGGATTAGCCAATGCTTGGATTAATTAGCATAATAGTTTGCCATAAAAAGCGTAATGGGCTGAACATTAGCTAGCCTTTATATATATATATATATATATATATATATATATATATATATATATTTATATTTATATTTATTTATTTATTTATTTATTTATTTACATATGTACACTATATATACACTTGACTAGCAACTGAATTTTTAAATTAAACTTTAATTTAGGATAATATCCTGTCAAGTGTTAGCTTGCTAGGGATGCTAATGATTGCAATTGCTTAATGTTAGTTAGCTTGGAAGCAAATATGGCTAATGGCCTATATTATGTACTAATCAGCACAACATTACAACTAGCATGTAAGCATAGTTAGACAGTTAGCTTTCTTACTAGCAAACCTGATTTATGGCTTCAATTACATAACCGTGATAGTTAGCATAATGCTAGCTAGCATGCTATATTTAGCTAGTTTGCAATTGTATGGTTGTAATTAGATAATGTGCATGAGTGTGACATTTGCCAGCTAGACAGCACAGTGGCGTTCAGTGCCATGTCTGGATATCTGGCTCAGTCCGATAATAGTGCTTGATCCATGTTTTGGATTCTTTTGGAGTTTAAGAGTGAAAATGGCCCTAATAACATTTATGAATATGATATTATATAAAGAGCATTATTATTATTTTTTTTTATGAAAGGAAAATACAAACCACTGAATATGATGACCTGATCCTTCTCAAGGTTCTCATAAGCCGCATTTATTTTCTTTGGGAGTTGAGGCCATGTGGAATGAATAAGCGTGAGTTCGGGTTCAGTGAACTGTGGGTGCAAGCGCCAAAAATATCTGCCAGATGGAGTAGAAACACAATTACATTTAGAGCAGAGTTTAAAACTAATGATGCAGTAATTAATTTGTTGGAGTGAAATGGCAAAAAATATCTTTATCATAGAGCACCCGTCTTTGAAAATAAGCGTCTCTCCACGGAGCTCGGTAACGGCATCGATGCTTAACTCCGGGTCGCATTTGTTTGGAGCCTCGGGTTTAGGTTTAAATTTCTCATGATCCGGGTTGGGGCCTGCGAATCAGCCAGAAACACAAGGCTGGTTAAAAGCGTGCTATGACAAGCAATAGAGATGTGTATCGTCAACTGTTATATTAATAATATCATAAGTCTTGTATTCACCATAGAGTTCTTGTATGCCTTTGATGTCATCTTCAGAAAGAGGGAATCCTTTGGCGTATGAGTAAACCGGGAACATCAGCGAGCCAGGGTCATTAGAATGAGCCATGCCGAGAGCGTGGCCGAATTCGTGAGCCGCAACTAAGAACAGGTTGTATGCTGCAAGAGGAATCGGAGGAACTCTTTCAAAACTTTTAATTTCTTATATACAGTAGATTGACTAATTCTTTCATTTAGCTTTATAGGAACAACTTTAGATAGATACAACTTTATTTTCATTTTATTGAACAGGTACACAGCAACAAAATGCAGTTTAGTATCTATCAGAAGTGCAAATATGAGCATTGTGCACTATATTTCCAAAAGTATTGGGTCACCTGACCTTTCCTGCTATATGAGGTTCTTTTCCAAACTGTTACCACAAAGCTGGATGCACTCAATTGTACAGGACATTTTTAGATGCGCTATAATAAAATTTTGCTTTGAGGAAAGATGAACTGAAGATCCTGAGTGCCTGCTATAGAGCTCTGATCTCATCCCTACTGAACACCTTTGGGAATTATTGGAACGCTGACTGCATCCTGGGCCTCCTCACCCTACATCAGTACCTGCCTTTTGTAATAGCCTTGTGGCTGATGAACACAGATATCCATAAGCACACAACAAAATCTAGTGGAACATTTTCCCAGAAGAGTGGAGGGAAATATAAGAGCAAATAGGGACTAAATGTGGAATGCAATGCTCAAAAATCACAATGACCAGGTGACCCAATACTTTTGGCAATATAGTGTATGTGTGT
>JAAIIK010000126.1:1614959-1630778 GCA_014706435.1 Silurus glanis
ACACACACACACACACACACACACACACACACACACACACACACACAGGATTGAGACACAAACACAATCAATTATGGTGAGGCCAGACTGTTGGATTTACAATAATGGAATTGTCCTGTATATAGACTGTGTATATACAGAGCCGTGTTTTATGGTTGAGACCATGGTTATGGTTTTATGGTTTCCACACACTGGCATGTTCCTTTTTTTTTCTATGCAACAAACTCTGTAAAAGGCAAAAACACACAAGAATTGGACAGTGAAAGTCCTACATAAAGTTCTCTGGAGTCCAAATGTGACATTTTTGTCTCTAAGAGAAGGACTTCGTTAGATAGAGAAAAGAAAAGATGATGGTTGCAGACTGCCATCATAATGGTTTGAAGATGTTTTCGAGCAGGGAAAGACTTATTGCAGAGAAAAGGAAAACTAAACCAACATGGCAACCATTCCATATTTCACCACCATGTAATTCCGTCTGGACCGTCATATAACAAGACTATGAGTCGAAGCGTACGTCCAGGTTCTGTAAGAGTTATTTAGAGACCAGACAGTCGTCTGGAGTGATATCTATCATGGAATGACCTGCCCAGTCACCGAACCTAAATCCTATTGAACTGCTCTGGGATGAACTGGATTGTAAGAAATAAACCTAATAGTAAAGTTGCAAGTTTTAAAAGAGAAACAGCTAAATATTTTAGGTGAACGTTTGGAGAAACAGCTGTTTTTTTCAGATGCCTAGACCGTGTAAAGCTGTTATTCATGCTAAGGGAGAATTTTTCGATGAAAATAAAGCGGAGCATCTGGACGTTTTTATATTGGTTTGTTCAAAGGAACTCTTCATATCGTTACGTGACCCAATTTATTGCATAAAAACGAAAGGAACATGCACGTGTCTCTCAAAAACCATTAATGACTAGGTGTTTCCACACACTTTTGACCTCAAATGCTTTTGACTGGAGCTACACATCTAACAAGTCCGGACATACCAAATAAATATCAATTGTTTGTTGCCTAATCGGTCTAGTTTTCTCTCTGGATTAAATCTATATTAGACAAAAGTAATGCATAAACTCTGGTGAAGACGAGGTTGAAGATCATTCAGAGCTTTTCAGAATCTCTAATTAATTTCTCTAAGATTACAAATGTGGGGATGAGGGAGAAGAAAGAAAAAAAAAAGTGCAAAAGACTAAAAGTCTGAAATGATGAAATGGGAGAGGAGCAGAAATGTGAACTGTGAAAGCACTGTCAGAATCTCAGCACACATCCATCGAACCCAGAACTGATGATCAGCCAGGGGAAAGCTGGGAAGAGAAGACGAGGGCTGGGGTTTTTTTTTAAAACCAGGAGGAGAGAACAGAATTGTGGGTAATAATCACTGTCAGTAATAATGGGATGGGGGGGGTAAAAGCAGCAGCAGCAGCAGCCGTGAGGAAATCTTTGGAAAGCGGATTAGAAGCGTGCGTATAAATGTGTGCGTGTCTGTTTATGGGCTTCTCCGTTCCTCACCTGAACTTCCTCTCTACTCAAAGCCTGAGGAGAGTTCCATCTGTGCAAGATGGGCGCGGGCAAGTCTGCTGGGGGCGACAGTGTGACACGAAAGAAAGACACATTTCACTCAACAGCAACGACTCGGAGAAAACCCTCACCAATTGTAAAAAGAGTGCAGAGGTACATGAGATACATAATACATGTAGTGATCGGGTAAGAAACTAAACAATGTGGAAAAAAAAAAAACATGACTAAAGATGATGATGATGATAACGAGGAATGATAATATTGTGATGTTTGTGCGCATGTTTCACTACTCAGTTTTACGGCTTTGTCAGTTCTGCTAGTTGCAACGACAAATTAAAAAGGGGTCGCAGAAGAAATATCGGGAACCTGAAACATATTTAAGATTATGTTCTAGAGGTGAACCGATTTATTGGTTTTGCCGATTATTCAGCAACGATGGTTGATTGCTTGAACTATCGGCAAAAATCCGTACCGATAGTTTTTCCGGGTTGTGTCTGTTGCTGGAGCGGCTGAGAATTCTGCTGCCATTATATAGTACGAGAGTGGCCTCTAGAGGTGAATCACTGACACCACGGGCTGTTTGTTCTGACAAGTGAGACACAAGTTAAAATTTTGTCTTCTTTATTCATTTTGGATGCAAGCGTTTTTATTTAAACAGACTAGGCATAACTTGGCCACCGATCAGGCATAACATTATGACCACCTGCCTAATATTGTATTAGTCCCCTTTCTGCTGCCAAACCAGTCCTGAGCTGTCGAGCATTAACAGCATTAACTTCTTCAGCAGGAACAATTACGTATCAGAACGAGCATCTTCCTTACAATCAGAGCTGCTGTTACAGAAAACTAATCGACATCTTCCGACCAATGAGAATCTGGAATTTTACAACGGTGTGCCATTGTATACTCCATTCGAGAAATCCTTGTCTGATTGGCTGAAAGCAAAAGGCCGGTCAAGCTCATTTGCATGAAGCTGAGAGTAATTAGCGCCCTCTTGTGACCAAAAGTGTGTTAACAGTCATATCTTTAAATGTAACTAATAACAAATATATCCTTTATACATTTTATCATATAAAAGTGTAGCATTAGAAATAAACCAATATCCTTTCAGAAGAACAGATACACTCGTGATAAAACGCCTTCACCTTTAAAACACATTTTTCCGTGAGCCTAGCTGTACCCGTGTCTACCTTGGTTCTTCCTCCAGACGGCGTTCGATCCTGGCGGAGTGTTTGTCTGCGGGGTCTCCATGGCGACCGCACTGACCCGGGATGAACGCTGGGGTTCGGAATCATGTGCAGGAGACAGACTGGGGGGAAACGGGCTATAGGAGGAATCCGACTGATTCAGGGGTTTCAGCGCCTCATACAAAGCAGCAGTGGGTTCGGCCCGAGGAGCTGAGGAAGCTTGTTTTGATGAAGTCGTGTGGAACGTTGCTTGCGGAGGCAGCGAGTGGTCGGACTCCTGCTGCTGAGATTCATCTACAGCCGGGAAAGAACTGCCAGGATCGGAATCAATGCCGGGGAAAACCGGATCGGGAGTCGGACCTCCGTCCACTCTGGCTGCTTTGCTTTTGGTGACCTTGGCACACGTCTGGAGATGCTTTAGGAGTGTGCGGTAGGAGCGGAGCTTTGCCCTGCAGCTCTCACATCTGCAGAAGAGAGTAAGTTTAGACTCGCTGCATGAAAACTGGAAAACTCATGGCTCTGTATATCTCTGTCTGACTATATACTGTATCTATCTGTCTGTCTATCCATCCATCCATCAATCGGTCTGTCCGTCTGTCCACTCATTCGTTCATTTATCTATCTTTTTGTCTACTTATCCACACATCCGGCCTTCCATCCACCCATTCATTCATCTATCTGTCTACCTATCCATCCATTCATCCTTCCATCCCTCCATCTGTCTACCCATTCATTCATCTATCTATCTTTCTGTCTATATGCCTATCTATCTGTCTACCTATCCATCCGTCCATCCATTCATTCATTCATTCATCTATCTTTCTGTCTATATGCCTATCTATCAGTCTACCTGTCCATCCATCCACCGATTCATTTATCAATCTATCTTTGTCTATTTGTCTATTTATCTGTCATTCATTCAACCATTCGTCCATCCGTCCACCCATTCATTCATCTATCTATCTTATTGTCTATTTGTCTACCTATCTGTCTACCTATCCATTAATTCATCCATCCATCCGTCTGTCCATCCATCCACTTTTGTTTGGACACCTCTAAAAGACGTACAGAAAGAAACAATTCGGCTTGTGGTGAGTCCTCATGTGATCCATCAGCTGCTGCATGCTGGAGAAAGATCCTTCGCATCCTATTGTCGAGCACAGAAAGGACTTGCCTGAAAGAAAATAAATAAAATACTGTAAAGTACTGGTAGCATGACCACATTTAATCTTTAGTGATTAATTAATGATCAGCTGAGTGCTTGTTCAGTCCCTCGTCATCTCTGGACTCGCTCCTGGCAGGTCTGCCTCTGAAAGTCATTCGACCTCTGCAGCAGAATGCAGCTTGTTCTTAACCGTCCCTAATTCTTCCACACCACGCCTGTGCTACGCTCCCTCTCCTGGATTCCTGTATCTGCCCGCATCAGAATTAAAGCGACGATGCTCGCCAAAAATAGACCAGCAGCCCTCTGCCTGCACTGCACCTCGCTCCCTCCATCCTCTCCAACTGCTCGACTCCATCATTCAGCGTACAAGGAAGACATGCTTAAAGACTTTTCGGAGGGGAAATTTCCAAATTTTGAGAGGTGGATCAATCAGCAGAACGTCTGAACAACTGAGTCACTTTTCTCCCTCCAGAGCTTCAGACTGATGGTCTTCTGCATCCTAATAAACCAGAATCTAAAGTATTTCTCCACAGAGACTTAAAGCACTCGCACTGGATAAGGGCGTCTGGTGAAAATAAAAATACATATGCTATACATGGAAATGGAAATGAACGCACAATATATACACAATACTTCCTACTTACCAGGCAGAGACTGTGCCGGGTTCTTATGATGATCCTTCACGTGACTGTTCAGAGCGTCTGGGTGACTGTAGGTCCGCTTACAGTTATAAAACGAACAGGATAAAGGGCAACCTAGACAAGATGAGCCACAGACACAACACTGTGTATTAAAAATTACTGAAGTAGTAGTAGCTGTGGTTTAGATGTTGGTCTTGTGATCAGAGGGTCATAAATTCAAATCCCAGCATTGCTCAGTTGGAGGAAGACCATTAATAGACAACACAAATTGGTGACGAGGACCAGGCATCGCATAGACGCTGCTTATAATGTGCCTTTCCTGAGTTAAAAACACAGGAAGTTAAAAAAAGCATATATATACGTTGATGGTAAAAGATGGAATGCTTCCCATCTCACGACGACTTCTGATGAAGAGACTTCTCAAAACAGACTGAGAATTGATCTAATGTCCTGAATGTGCGTGCATTAATGCATTCCTGATGCGCCGTTTCTTTTTCAAGAAGTAAAAAAAACACGTTCTAATGATAAGCGTGTTATAAGCCGTAACACGGCTTGTATTTACTATCTGCTGTCCTGCTACCTCAGGTAGAATGTTCTCTTACAAAGAGACTACAATACAAGACAATACAATACAGACTTATTCTTATTATTCTTTTGGCTGCTCCCATTAGGGGTCTCCACAGTGGATCATCTGTCTCCATACCCCCCTGTCCTCTACATCTGTCTCTTTCACACCAACTTCCTGCATGTCTTCCCTCACCACATTCATAGACCTCCTCCTTGGCCTTCCTTTTTTCCTCCTTCCTGGTGGCTCCATTCTCAGTATTCTCCTACCGATATACCCCATGTCCCTCCTCTGCACATGTCCATACCATCTCAATCTCACCTCCCTCACCTTGTCTCCAAAACGTCCTACATGTACTGTCCCTCTAATAAACTCGTTTCTAATCCTGTCCATCCTCGTCACTCCCAACGAAAACCTCAACATCTTCAGCTCTGCTACCTCCAGCTCCACCTCCTGTCTACTACTCAATGCCACTGTCTCTAATCCATACAACATCACAGGTCTCACCACAGTCCTATAAACTTTCCCTTTCACTCTCGCAGATACTCTTCTATCACAAATCACTCCTATCACTCTTCTCCACCCACTCCACCCTGCCTGCACTCTTTTCTTTACTTCTCTAACATGACAATACAGACTATATGAGACTATACAAGACAATACAGATTAAATTAATCAATAATGTTATAATGTAATGTCACATCACAAGAAAGAAGATACTTTGGGACTTTTGTACAAAATAAAGCAGCAACAGTGTGTGTAATTCGGGGATGAAGAAATGAGTGACCGTTCTTACAGTACAGTACTTGTAGATATGAAGCAGGACATATAATTGAGGTCAGTTATTCGTATTCGTGTGTAGTATTGTGTTACTGTGATTGCGAAGCAGGAAATGGAGGTTGAGACCTGGAAAGTGCTGATGGCGTCAGCTGAAGGTTATGTGCGGTGGATTAATAAAGTGGACAATTAGTGAATCTCAATACTCCTGTCTTGTCTTCCTTGATAACAAATAACTCCTAAGAGATCTGAGAATCTACCAGATACTGTACCTGTCTATGGGATTAGGTGTTGGATTGATTGGTACGTACCCTCCATGGTGGTTCAGGATTGATGGACAGGATGCTGAATCGTACCTGCAGACACATTTTAGTACATTTTATATATTGAATATATATAAAATAATATAATAATTATAGTTGTATATACATGTATATTCATGTATATAGTTGTATATTCGTTACAAATATTTTTATTTTTTCGTTTGGCAAAAAGATAACCAGTGTCAAAATTCAATTGTTGTTCTAAAAGTTTAAAGTTGTTCTGCGGCTGCACGGCACTGTGCCTGAAACTCCCCATCGGAAATATCCTGAATCACGCAGTGCATCCAGCAGTTTGATATTGTTTCTTTCTTCACGTCATTCCAGGCTGATCTCAGGAAGTTTATTGCATCTAGAAGGGAAGGGGTGTACTGTGCCTTCTTTTTATCATGGAGCAGGTATTGGCGCATCAACATTTTCCTGTAGTGCACCTTAAGCACTTGAGATTATCCCCTGGTCCATTGGTTGGAGCTTACCCGTTGTGTTAGGTGGGAGGTAAAAGATCTTAATGGCCTTGAGACCAGGAACATCCGGATGAGCTCTACAGTTGTCCACGATCAGTGCCACCTTCCTTTTCTCTGCTTGGAACTTCCTGTCCCACTTTTTCACCCATGCACTGAATAGATCTCCGGTGATCCAGGCGCTTGGCTGGCCATCGTAATCACATTGGAGAACTTTGGTCTGCTTAAAGCATCTGGGATTCTTGGACTTTCCTATAACGTAGAGCGGGAGTTTTTGGCTTCCATCCATGTTAGCAGCAACTAGCACTGTAAGCCGGTCCTTCGACTTTTTTCCACCGTGACAAGCCTCCCCACGAAACGCCATAGTCTTGTCTGGAAGGCATTTCCAAAACAGCCCAGTTTCATCAGCATTAAAAATGTTCCGAATCTCATAGGTATCCAAAATTGTGCGCATTTGAGTCTTCAGCCATGAACCGCAGCGCTCTCTCCACAAATTGCTTTGAAGACAATGTTGTACCTCTTTTTGAAACGATCCAGCCACCCCTGACATGCTTTAAAGTCGGGGTGTCCTAGCTTTGCAGCAAGGATGTCCGCCTTCTCCATCAGCAAGGGCCCATTGACGGGAAGGTTTGTTGCTCGCGTATTTGTGAACCATTGAAACACCGCGTCTTCGACATCTTTGTGCTTAGCCACAAGTTTTTTTCTTGCTGGATCAAAAACAGACTTCTCGTACATTTCCTTTATCACGTCGGTCTTCTTTTTCCATCCTGAAATGGTGTTTGCTGGAATGCCATGCTGACGACATGCTGGTTTTTTTCCTTTTTCTAGCTGCAGTACGATTTCATACTTTTTCTCTATTGACTGATTGTCCAGTTTTCTCTTAACACCTCCAGACATTTTTAGAAAAAAAAAAAGAATAGCTACAGCATGTTATCCTTCAGACAAGATCAACAATCGTGAGTGAACTGTCATTGGAGTGAACGACCACGCGGACCGTGATCACCTGCTACGTGAACTCAGCACTTGCGCAGTGAACCAAGTACGGTACGATCATTGTGGTAATTACTGAACACTTACCCAATTGTTTTTACAACTAGGAATGAAAATCGTGAAACGTAAATATCGACCGCAATAATCGTCCTTCAATATCACACACTGTACCGTTCGTGTAAAAAAAATACTTAGATAAGACGCCCACGCCTTATAAGACGCACCCTGGGTGAGGGGTATGTAAAACTTTGTATAAGACGCCTCTTATATATGCGAAAATACGGTAGTGAGATGGTGACGTGGCATCGATAACTAATATTTTCAAAAGCCGGCGATTGGTCATGGAGATCGAGATAACCGACGTTAAGTGGCAAATTTGCGCCCCCTAGTGCTCGAAATAAGTGGGTTCGACTGTATATAGTTATATTTAGTATTTAATAATATGTACAAGTATGCAATTTAAATATAAACAGCATGTTTCATTTATTACCTTTCGTTTATGTTTATTTTGTATTTATTTTATTTGCTGAAAGATAAATTAGCACGCTAACACCAAAATAAACAACATAACCCTCGCTGCTAGCTTATTTACTGTTATTAATAACACAATTTATTACAAAGGCGATTAAATATTATTAGAAACATTGAATTTTAGTTGATAAATAAATCACAAACCGTCACAAATTTGCAGATGATGTGTTTGTTTTGTTTCGACAAGGATCTACTCGCCGTACTGTACGTGCACCACGACGCGCAGGGGAATGGCGGCGGCGCTGCAACGTCAGACGCACGCAAGACGCTCCGACCAATCGGAAAACGCGCCTTGAACGAAACCCGGAAGTAAACATTGACAATGAATGAATGGGCGCATGGCAGTAGAATAAACAAATTAGTGACTGATGAGAGAGGAAGACACACACACACACACACACACACACACAAAACCTAAAATTGCTTCGTTTTTTAATTAATTTTATTAATTTAAGTTTATTATTATTAACATTTGTGAACAGTTTACATTTTTAAACGATTTTACATAAAATGGTTAAATAATATATCAAATAATATTTCAGATATGTTAAAATATACAAATATAATATTATAATAATATATAAATATATACAAATAAAATAGAATAAATCAATTAATGCAATACCTATGCAATACCTTTTTAATGATACTGATTCAATAGAGTAGTCGATTAGATTGGGATTAAATAAAATCAAATAAAATACAGGATAATGCAAAAAGAAAAAAAAAAGCCATAATACTAAGTAGGGAACAAAAAGTGCACATGTGCAAAGTCAAGTCAAGTCAAGTTTATTTCTATTGCGCTTTCACAACAGACATTGTCTCAAAGCAGCTTTACAGAATTTAACAGTCAAGGTGAATGGTGTGTATTTATCCCTGATGAGCAGCCGTGGCGACTGTGACAAGGAAAAACTCCCTTAGATGTCATGAGGAAGAAACCTTGAGAGGAACCAGACTCAAAACCCATCCTCATTTGGGTGACATCAAGAGTTTAATCATAAATCTTTCAACAATACAGAACACTGGAGACAAAACAAAGACAAGACGATGAGACGATAAAGATGTGACACTGCAACACCGATCTGGACAGTAGATTTGTGATAATGCAAACAAATTGTCTATAAAATAATATTCAACATGTAAACTTTGTTTCAATAACCGAGAAACCTGTGTGGCAAGTATACAATGCAGGGGTAAAGCTGTCTACCTCAAGAAATCTCCTCCCTCAGTCTAACCCTCAGACCCTACTAACACCCCAGTGTATAAACCCAGGGTAATAAAAATTAGAGACACAGTGTAGTTACTGTCAGGGTGGACCCCCAGTCAGGTGGACCACCTGAAGGTGTTATGCTAATGAAGGTCCTGGGGAGGATTTTGTGAAACAATGGCAGGAAGTGTTTAGGTTTGTGTGGGGGTGAGAATGTCATTTTGTAGACATGTGCTATTGCTTTGATATTAGTGTTCACCAAAAATATAGATTTAGTTGATATCAAATCAGGTATTATATTAAGCAGGTATTTGACATTTAGCTACCATCATGAAACCTGAATATCTTAGAAATGAGTTTATTAGAGGGACAGCCCATGTAGGACGTTTTGGTGACAAGGTGAGGGAGGCGAGATTGAGATGGTTTGGACATGTGCAGAGGAGGGACATGAATTATATTGGTAGAAGAATGCTGAGGATGGAGCCACCAGGAAGGAGGAAAAGAGGAAGGCCAAGGAGGAGGTTCATAAATGTGGTGAGGGAAGACATGCAGGTAGTTGGTGTGAAAGAGGCAGATGTAGAGGACAGGGTGGTATGGAGATGGATGATCCGCTGTGGCGACCCCTAATGGAAGCAGCTGAAAGAAGAAGAAGAAAAAGACTATTATCTGTTATTGGCTTCAAATAGCGTTTTTTTTCTTCTCAAGAACCAAAAAGTCCAAACAACCTACATTTTTACCATGCTGTATAAATCTAATCATCTGTAACTGGATTTTGTAACAGGGTGTTAATAATGTATGCTCATAATTGCTGCATGCACAGCTAGTAAGGGTGATAAAAACCCTCACAATGAACCCTGTCGATTTTTAAATTATTGTTTTCTAGCACAGTAAAATCAGTTTTTCTTTTTTTAACTACTAAACAGGGTGATTTTTTTTTTTTTGTATTACATAACAATATAGATCTTTATAAATATATATACACACACAAGATATATGTGGTGGGCCGTGCATTTCACACCCAGGCCTTTAGGGGGTGTCCTACCTGAATCAATCCACATCTTGCCGTCGTCATGACAACACGGCTGTAGAAACCATCAATATGATAGAGAAATGCAGTATGACAGAGCTTGATAAAAGCTCCAGCAGCAGTTGAGTAAAAAAAAAAAAAAAAAAACACTTCACACAACAAACCGGTCTTTAATGCTGTTTTTAATGTTCATTAAATCCTCCACAAGCCAAGTCCTTTGCATTTCAGACTGGTTTATTATTTAATGCGTAAACCTGTGCAACTGCATTCTTTTGCGATAATCAGCCAACGCACAGTACAGTAAGATGATCCCAAAGAGAATCCCGTAACAGACTGAAAGTGTTCTTCGTATTGGACATTTAGTATCTTCTGCCATATTGGAATGACGGAGAAACCTACATTCATGTAGTCATAACAGTAAATAGACCAGGGGTCACCAACATGGGGCCCGAGGACACCAGGTCGCCCGCAAGGACCACGTGAGTCGGGGCTTTTCTAAAAATAGCTCACCATAGCACCACTTACCAGTGAGCAGATTTTTTTGTTGCTATTCTTTTTTAAAATCACACTCGCATTGGTATAAAGTTATATATAGTTATATCAGTTTATATAAATAAAGTTTTGCATATTGATATTTATCTGTTTCCTACCTTGTTAAATCATTGTTAATAATTACTGTGAGAAGTCATTAACATGATCAGTTTTCACATAGATGAAGATCATTCATTAATAATAATAATAATAACATAATTAAAGGTAAATTGAGCACATTAGTTATTTCAGAAGTGTGTATCAAACTGGTAGCCCTTCACATTAATCGCTACCCAAGAAGTAGCTCTC
This sequence comes from Silurus glanis, assembly GCA_014706435.1. Taxonomy (NCBI): domain Eukaryota; kingdom Metazoa; phylum Chordata; class Actinopteri; order Siluriformes; family Siluridae; genus Silurus; species Silurus glanis. The sequence continues at coordinate 1,626,186 of JAAIIK010000126.1, forward strand.
AGTTTCAAAAAGTTTGGTGACCCCTGAAACAGACTAATTGTTGGAAGGCTACGCAACATGGAAGCTGTTATTCGTCTTTCGTTTTTTTTCCCAGGCCACGTCCCATTTTGTCCTGTCGTGACACAAGTCCGATGCTACGATTCGAGACACCGCTCCTCTTTTAACTCCTCTGCGTTCCCTTCCAATTCCGATCCGTCCTCCTGTTTCTCGGCGTCCTCTAGAGGCTTGCACGTTATGTAATGAAACCTGTATTTCTGCTCCAGAAGACGTCTCCGGACGGTGGACTGAGAGACCTTCACTCCCGCCTTGTGGAGGTTGTTGGTGATGTTGCTGACCGTTGTTTGGGGGTCTTTCTTCACTGCTCTCACGATGATCCTGTCATCGACGGCTGTCGTGATCCTCGGCCGGCCCGATCGATGTCTGCTCGTTAGGACTCCGGTGGTTTCTTGCTTCTTTACGACGTTCCAGATGGTGGTATTGGCTATTCCCAGTGCTTGGGAAATGGCTCGGATTGTTTTTCCCTCCTTTTTCAGCTTTACAATGTCTTGCTTCTCTTCCATAGTCAGCTCTCTGGTCTTCATGTTGGTTTAAAAAACAACAATTGTGCTCTTCACAGCAGAAATCCAGGACTGAAACCGAGAGGAGATATTCAGGGTTATTAACGGTTACAACATGTTAGTCACATGCTTCATAATGTTGGATTACATCACAAAAAATGGGTGGGTTTAAAAAATAAATAAATAAATAAATAAATAAATAAATAATGAATAGATCGTCATGAATAGAAGACGACCGATTCACTGGTTTTGCCAATTAACCAGAACCGATAGTTGATTGCTGCAAAAATCCATACTGATAGTTTTTCCGGTTTGCTGTAGAGGCAAAAAAATTCCGCTGTCAAAAGTGACCTCTAGAGGCGAATCACCTACATGACGTGCTGCTTGTTTTTATACGTAAGATTGCTCAGATAACACGATTGAGATGGTTTGGACATGTGCAGAGGAGGGACATGGGGTATATCAGTAGGAGAATGCTGATGATGGAGCCACCAGGAAGGAGGAAAAGAGGAAGACCAAGGAGGATGGATGTGTTGAGGGAAGACATGGTTTGAAAGAGGCAGATGTAGAGGACAGAGTAAGTATGGATGATCTGCTGTGAGCAGCCAAAAGAAAAAGATTTAATTTAGCACATTTTCATGATCCAGTGTTGTTGTTTTTTCCCGTAATAAAGTTCAATACTATTTTACCTGTTATGTTTGTTATCCAGTATCCTTTTTAAAAAATCGGCTATGGGTATAATCCACTTGTTCGACCTCTAGTCATGATGGGTGCAACATTATATACCTTCATTTATACATTCTATGTTTGGACTAATGCAAATATTAATTATTCTTCCTGCTCGAAAGCACAATAGTGTAGCGTTCCCAATTCAATCCTGGGTTGATTTCTGTATGTGCTTTTATTTGTCCGTGGTCTCTGTACGTTTGCATGGGTTTCCTCTGGGTTTTCTGGTTTCGTTACACCTTTAAAAACATGCTGTTGGCTGGAGCGAATATGTAGAAACCCCCCCAGACTTACGAATTATTCATACAGGGTCCTGTATTATTTTATATTTTTAAACGACCCACGAGAAAGCCGGACAGACTAAAGCGCCGCTGCATCGCAAGGATGCATTATGGGTAGTGTAGATTTTTTAAGTTTTTTTTTTAAAAATATATATAAAAAACATCCCACATACTGATATAGTTGATAATGATGATCCTTCAAAGCATCTGGATGACCCTGGATCAGCTTCTAGGTAGGAATCAGACATGAAACCTCAACCTGAACAGGACAAACCACTAAATCAACACTTTTATATGGGAAAGAATGCATTTCTAGAGCTATTAAGTGTATGAAAATTAGCTCATTATATAAATATAAATGCGCACAAACACCATAAAATAAACAAAAACACATGATTGGGTCTCCTCCTAACTACTGAATAAACATGGCGACCAGCTAGTTAGCACGCGACTCGCTTTCTGGGCGCCTTTTATTATTGTAAATAAAGTATTTATTCGATAAAAAAAAATTAATGCATTGATCTCTGATTAAAATACGTTTTCTCGAGTGTTAAAGCAACACAAACCTCCGCGAGCCAATGCTTTCGTTTCCACGAGGATGTGTAGCGGCACGCGCGCGCACTACATCAGACGCAGCCAACAATTTTTTAACCAATAGGAAAACACGATTCGTGTGACGTCACGGAACCCGGAAGCAAACTTTTTTTAAACAAGAGTGAACGCCCCCCAACCCTAACCTGTTTTACCGTAATAACTGTATACTGTGTCATATTGGTTAGGTTAGATTAGATTAGATTAGATTAGATTAGATTTTGCATTTGTGCAAAGTACATGTACAACCAATGAAATGCAGTTAGCATCTAATCCCAAGTGCATAAGTGGCCTATTTACAATATAAAATAACAATATGTTAAATTAGGGTCAATATGTGCAGTAGATAATATACACATTTATACTTTTTTTATTGCACTTTTGCCTTATTGTGTAGTATTTTCATTTTCATTTGTCTTTTTGTTATTGTATTGTGTCAATTTATTTGTTGCTTTTGGCTTTTTTCCCATTTTGCATCAATAAAACACTATATATTCTTTTATTATACCTTGCAAAATATATAAATATTATATAATAGTAATTTCCGGTTCAGTTCTGGTTTAATATTTTCTGGTGCCTCTGGACATGTTGTGGCTGAGTTCTGGGGTAAAGGTGGTGGCAGTTTGGCTCTTGTCTTGACATCTGTGGATTCCGGCAGTGTTGTGAGCCAGCTAGGACTGACTTTTGGGAGCATTGTGAAGTTGTGTTCTCGTCTGCTTCCAGCATCGGTCTGGTTGACATTCAGTAAACAGTATTAGGTCCAATCTTGGGCCGTTAATCCAATGTGGTATGTGGGCCAAACTCACTGCCAAAACCCAGCCAGATCCAGCCCAGTTTGTGGTTTCTTTTCCAAACTATTACCACAAAGTTGGAGGAACACATAAGATGTGGTATAATAAAATTTTGCGTTCTCTCTGCGAACTTGGAAACCCAAACCCGTTCCAGCATGACCATGTTCATGAGCACAAAGCCAGCTCCATGAGGATATGGTTTATATGGTTTGGAGAGAAGGATCTTCTGCCATAGAGCTCTTAACTAAACCCTACTGAATTAAAATATTATAATTCATTAATTTCATAAAAATTTTACTAGACATGTATAAACATGTATAAAGTCTTTTGTATGTTCTTTATAGGATATTAATTCTATCAAGTGTTTGTTCAAACAATATACCGTATTTTTCGGACTATAAGCCGCTACTTTTTTCCCACGTTTTGAACCCCGCGGCTTAAACAACGAAGCGGCTTATTTATAAATTTTTCCTGGGTTTTTCCCGGTTTCACAAACTTCAAGCCAAAAAACTGATCCCCATAACATTAGACCAATGAAATTTCCGAACGGAAACGAAAAAACGCACCTCACCTGTGTTCTGAGCTGCACGGCATCGGGAGAAAAAACTTTTTTTTAAACGCACGACGATGCCAAAAGATAAACTCCCGAGAGAAATAGTTGTGAAAGGAAGGAGGAAGACAGTGAACAATGACTTTCTTGCTAGGCTACTGTTTAGATACAAGCCGTTGTAACGCGTTGAGTCAGGGTGAAGGTAGAGCTCGCTAACTCCAGTTGCAACAGAAATCATATAAGCACAGACAGGTTTCCAAAACTCGTGCTTTTTTATTTTTCTTGGCAACAGCATTACGGGTTAGTCAAAGAAACTTAGAACTGAGCATCAGAAAATAATAAGGACATATTCCTCGGTCTCCACACATGCAGTAATAGAGGAAAAATGCGGCAGCAGGCTATTCCCAAAATACCGCTATGCTCCTAAAGGAAGCGCAACATATTTCACCCGTTACACAGTGTAACAGTCTTTCGTTAAAGCCTGTGTAAAGTTCATTAGTTTCAATGTAGACACCTGCGGCTTATAGACAGGTGCGGCTTATTTATGTTTAAAATAAAAATCTTTGTCAAATTCAGTGGGTGCGGCTTATATATGGGTGCGCTTTATAGTCCGGAAATTACGGTATTTATGATCATAACCTTAAAATTACACACTGAAATACAGCCAGATATTTAGGAAGGCAGGATAAAATGGGAGTGTCTCATTTGCATATTTATATCCTTTATTCCTTGGTATTATTTATTTATTATTAATTTATTATAATAATAATTCTTATTTTTAAAGGAAAAAATAGAGCTGTGTTTCTTAGGATTGGGTTAATGGTTCAAAAAAACATTCAGCCCTGAATAGAAACAAAGTGCATGTGTGTGTACTTTGGTGTATTAAAGTAATTCAGCACTGAATTGCACTTGTACGAAGAGGTAAAGTGATAAATTCAGATCTGAGAGTGTTGAATGTGAGATTGCTGTGTGTGTAGTGTGGAGGTGTTGATCATCCTCGCCAGGACAGGAAGTAGATTTGCCCCAGTGCGTCTCCACATACGATCTGATTCGGGTCATTCGGGTTCAACTGCAGCACCTCGACCGGAGCCTTACAC
>JAAIIK010000127.1:2691-25054 GCA_014706435.1 Silurus glanis
TATATATATATATATATATATATATATATATATATATATATAGATCGTAATGTGAAAATATCGTAAGTCGAGACATGGCCTAGCCTACCCAGGACTCTTAAAGTCTTAATTTAACAAGTTACAGATCTTAATTATGGTATCGTAATGTTAAAAACATACGGTATATATGTAGGTTTGCGAGTGGAGGGCGGAGCCGAACAAAACAAGAGGTAAACGTGACAGTCATCAAAGATGAGTGGATCTGTTATTACTTCAGTGTCGAGCTCAAGGGAAAATACAGGTGTGGCCCACAATATTACCACCCCTAAATTGGAAAATGAAACAAGCCGACCTTCAAAAAGTGTAAAAACGTGAAGAAAAATCAGATTTAAAATCTACATTTAAAATCCGAATGGTTTTTCCACCCATTCTACTGATGCAATTGCCACTTTCTGGATAAAGAAAAGTGTTTCTGTGTGGATATTTGTGTGCATGTTAATTGTGACCAAACTGTTCCTTTTGCCAATCAAATACATTATATGTTATACTGTCTCAATTTGGAAAGAAGAGTAGAATAAGAAAATGAATGATGAGGAGAAAGCAGAAATCTCTCAGGAGGTTCAGAAAGTACCAGGACAGAGCTCCTGACATCATCACCCTCCTGATTCCGGGTCCCATGAGGCCGTTAGCAGTTTTAGCACATTATACAGAAAAATTATATTTAGATAAATAAAGTTCCTGAAGGTGAGATGAGTGATGAGGGACAGCATCCTGTTAAAAATGTAAATGAACGTCTCGTCTTTACCACTGAGTCGCTTTATACACAATAATCTGTATTTAAGTTAAAGTTATATAAAAAAAAAAAAAAAAAAAAAAAAAAAAAGAAATCCCAGTATAATCATCAATGATATTTGTTTCTTTAAATGTTCGTGCTCGGTTCTCAGAAAACAGTAAAAGTCAGAGTTTTTCGTCCACTGCACTGAAGATACTGGATGGTGCGCTCTGTGTGTGTGTGTGTGTGTGTGTGTGTGTGTGTGTGTGTGTGTGTGTGTGTGTGTGTGTATATGGTTTAGGTTCCAGTAGAGTAGTGTTTTAAATATATGTTTGTTTTGCAAGACGTGTGGAAGATTATGCTTGTGTATGTGTGTGTGTGTGTGTGTGTGTGTGCGCGCGTGTGTGTATGTAAGCTTCACACTTCGCTCTCAGTGGATGGCTTGCGATTCGGGACCCAGCCCGTGTCAGGGAGTGCACTGTGGCGTTTGGGCGTCACCACGGGAACAGTGCTCAGACTTGAGCATTCCGATTGGTCGCCTAGAAGCAGCTGTTCGGTCTCGGTGTCGTCCAAGGAGGCGGAGCTTGCCTGGAGGGAGGCGGAGCTGGCCTGTAAGGACACCGTATCGGTGCGCATGCAGGTTTTAAAGGTGCCTCCTCGACACACCTTTAGCTGCTTCAGATCCTCCCAGTAAAGCTCCTCCCCCGAGAGCAGACACACCCCCTCCACGATACGAATCTTCTCGTTGGTGTAACTGCCCTCCTGCTGACACACACACACATGCAGGTTTATCACTTAAGTTAATATATAGAAGTATATAAAAGCCAAACCCACACACACAGTTTTCATGCAGGTATGTTCAGTGATGCCATAAAAAAACGCTGCAAATTTAATTTAAAAGATTAATTGCTTATTAAACTCTATAGTTACAAAAGAATGTCGTGCTACAAAAGCAATGTCAATTCAATATCATTAACCAGCTTCAGACTGAAACACACACACACACACACACACACACACACACACACACACACACACGCGTGTGTGCATGCAAGTCATTTTGAGCTTAAGTTTAGTTCTGGATTAAAGAACAAGTTCTCTGGAAAACACACTCTGTTTCAGTCCGAAGCGTCTCATCATGCTGTTTGACTACCTTCGCTCTCGCCATGTCGGTGTAACGGAAAACAGGAAATTAGAAGATGAAAGGAGAGAGGGAGTTGTAGGGGTGAGAAAGCTGTAGTGAAGAAAGAGTGGAGGAAAGAACAACAGATTAAAAAGGGACGAGTGCACGGCTTAGGACGTCTCAGTGCGCTGTTGTGTCCTGCTTTCGTTTTTTTCCAAATGATTTAATTAACAGTTAAAAAAAACAAACAAACAAAAAAAACAGTTACAGGATATGATGTGTACTAAAATTACTGTGTAATCAAAAAATCTATCTATCTAATGATGTCCCTTAAGAGTCGCTCTGATGATTCCCGTAGGTCTGAACTCTTCGGCGTTATCTTACGTGTCATACACATCGTGCCTAAAGTCTCCTAAAGTCTGACTACATGGTGAAAGAGTGGAGAAAAAGAAAGAGTGCATGTCAAATGCTTGAGCTGCATTTACATATCTGACCTGACCTGCATTTGTGTTTTATGTGATAACGGATGAAAAATGAACCTAAGTAGTACAGAAAGAAAAAAAAAAAAGAACCTGACGGAAAAAAAAAGTCTTCTCTATTTTTTTAGTACGCGTACCTCTTTTTTATATCGTAGCTGGTTGTATATTGGTGGTTTCTGTGCTGTTTCTATTTTCACTTCCTGTGTTGATGTTCGGTAGGAAGGGTTACTGTACGTTAAGTTGCTCACTCCAGGATCGGCGAACTTGGACTTTTTGTGTCTGAGGACAAAAAAAAAACAAACAAAAAAAAGTCTTCACGCAAAACTCATTCTACTTGACACATTCCAGAAATATTATACATCTTTCCTGCCAATTTCCCCTTTTCCCAATTCCTCAATCTCATTCCTCCACTCCTATTCCTCCTCTCCCACCCTCTATTCTTCCTCTTCCATACCCCTCTACTCCTCCTCTCCCACCCCCCTCCTATTCCTTCTCTCCCATTGCTCTAGTCCCATTCTCCTTCTCCTATTCTTCCTCTCCTGGTCCTCCTGTTCCATTCCCTCTCCCACACCCCCTCTCCTATTCCTCCTCCACATTCCCCAACTTTCTCAATTCCAGCTCTCCCACTACCTCTTTCCCAATTTTCCCACACCCATTCTCCCAGTCTTTCCTCTTTCACACCCCCTTTTTCCCTGTTCTTCCTCTTCCCCATTCCCCCTCTCACAAGTCCCCTTATCCTGTTCTCTTTTATAATGTAATAATTGATTCATCCCGAACAAGCGTTTTATCTTCGACAGGCTCATGAGTGAGACCAGGAAGGCTGGTTGTAAGCTGATAATTGATTTAAGTGTATACTGATGTACCTGTAAAGGATGAAGACAGCGATGACGATGAGGATGGCCAGCACCGTCAGCGCTCCTCCGATCACATAGCTGATGTGAAGTCCTTCACCTTTTCCGGCAACAAAGACAAAACAGAGATCAAAATACTGAGTGAGATCTTACACACACACACACACACACACACACACACACACACACACACACACACACACACACACACAGACACAGTTCATTCCCATTCATACAACGGGATTAAACGCTGTTATAATGAAGCTCTTACCGTGAGGCGCAGACACCACGTTACTCTGAACGCAGCCATCCGCAGCGCCGCTCTTCTCTGTGCAGCTGAAAGAGCCGAGATCCGCGTTAGCAAACAAATGTAGAACACGAGAGATTCAACATAACCTGCTTTTACTATTTCAAAACTCACTTCTGTGCGGGTCGACCCTGCTGAGGTTTGTCCGTTGGTAGTCTTGCGCGTTTGTTAGGAGCCTGCGTGCCGGCGGTCACTTTGTCAGGCACGACTGGAACGTAACCTGCAACTGGAAGAGACAGAAAAATATTTAAATGAAAAAAAAAAGAGACACTTCTCAACACAATACTCAGAAACTCAGAAAAAAAGTTTGAGTCCACCCTTTTGTTTTATGCGAATGTGCGTGTGTGCGTGTGTGTGTGTGTGAGAAACTCACTGGTAGAGCACGGGTGCTCGTCAGGCTCGTCAGGACACGCGCACACGAACCCATTTGACTTGGCGAAGCAGAGGTGAGTACAGCCTCCGTTGTTCACGCCGCAGTGATTAGTGCCTAACAGATGAGAGCACATGCTGATTATCAATTCTACTTTACACCACAGGCCCATGATTCAACACAAGAACTTTGAGGATGGATCTGGACTGTAATTAATATCAACAGGCTCAAGACCACAGGTTGCATTTAACAGCCCGTCACTGCACACCTTAACAACGATGAAACTATCATAAATGGATATGGGTTCCTTTTTTAATCTGGTTTCTCACAAGGTTTCCCCCTTGTACCATCTCAGGGAGTTTTTCCTTGCCACACAAACTTATACATTCTTTTATAACCGCTTTATCTGTAAAGCTGTCTATTGTTAAACGTGCTATACAAATAAAAACTAATTGAATCAATTCAGAAACGCTGTGACTTTAGAAGGTCTGTTGGACTAAAGGAAAAGACGACAGCAGACTATCAGCATGTACAATTTGACCATTTATAATAAAAAATCTGCTCTGATATAAATGTCCTCAGTTTATAATGAACACATGGAATAGTTTTTGTCTATTCTAGACTGCGGTATTCAAACGGTGGTGGACAGTAATAAAGTAAATGTAATTCGTTACTGTGCTTTCCATTTGGGATGATTTTACTTCAATTTCACAATGTTCCAAAGTCAAATCTTTTACTTTTTACTCAACTACATTTTGCGAAATCAATAGTTTCTTTTTGTTTATGAGCGGATAAAAACTTAACCGATCAATCACACAGCAAGCCACCAATCAGTGTCGAGCGCATGCTCTGTTGTGAATTTGTTTTGACTGGCGCTTGATGGTATCTACTTATCACCAACATACAGTTCAGCGTCAGTTCAACAGCAAGCAGAACATTTAGGGAGGAATAAATTGTGGAAGAGTCTTCTGACTCGAACTTCCCACAACACCAGTTGCCTTATTTGCATGATTTATTTTAAGTAGTTGAAAAGAAGGTTTTGGGCTCATGATAATTTTAATAAATATCAATTAGTGTTTGACTTATTAATATCATTCTATTAATAGATTGGTGTGTTAAGAGTAACAGAGTCTTTTCAATCTGAAATGATTAAACAACAGTCTTGTGACAAAAATGATAATAGGAATAATATAGCCATAATAAAATCATAGTACTTTGGATACTTAAGTACATTTGAAGGCAAATGCTTTTGTACTTTCACTCAAGTGAAGGTTTAAATAGAGCACTTTTACTTTTACTGGAGTCATATTTTACCAAGTGCATCTCTACTTTAACTCAAGTACATGTTCTGTGGACTTTGTCCACCACTGTATTCTAAAAGCAAAAGCAAAGCGAATGCCAGTGGTAAAGTATAGTATATGTATATGTATATGTAAAGTATTTAAGTAAATTATCTTTGTTACTAAGTAATTTGTTGGCTTATATATACCCAAGTAATATTTGGTTTTACTTTATCTAAAATGATTCACTTTTATTTTATTTGTCCATTTGATAGATCCTTTTTTTTTCTTTAGATTGCTTTACTACTTTCTTTTTTGTTTTGTTTACTGACTTGTTTGATCGTTGTTGCATTCTGGCATGTTGAAGCTGTTGTCCTGATTTTGGTTAATGCAGTGTTGAGGTGTACAATATTATTTGTATTTTAGGAAATAGAACCTCACAAATGTCTCGTAGTTGAGGATTAGTGCATCTTCAGAGCAATATGAAGTCAAATACTCAAGTACTGTTAAATCATATACTTAACTCGTATTGCAATCGATGACTTTGAACTTGTAATGGAGTAAGTTGTGCAGTAATCTATACTTTTACTCAGGTATGATTTTCAGATACTCTTTAAACCTCACACCTGGCGCCTTCTCTAACTGCTCTTACCCGACTGTCGGTTGGGTGCCACCACTATAATGTCCATCAAACCCTCGACGTTAGCGAGGACGGTCTCTTTGTTCCGCCCTGTGTGTTTATCCACCCTTTGGATGGATTTGGTTTGCCAGTCTGTCCAGTAGATCCAGCGGTCTTGCTGCGAGATGCGGGAGAAACGAATTAGAGGAGAGGAAACCGGCTTCAGCTGGGCACAGAGGAGAGAGGAAAATGGAGGGAAAAGGGAGGGAGGAAAAAGATAAGGGGTGGGGAGGGAAAACGAGGGTCAGAGATGGAAGGGTGTGGATGAAGGAGATAGTAATGTTAGGGGTGAGAAACGAGAAAAATGAGTGGATCTGAGGGAGTGAGTGGAGGACTGATGGGGAGCAAGTGAGTGAGGGAGTGGGAACGCAGGTGAAAGGTGAAGGAGAAAGCTACCTGAGTGAGAGCGAACGGATGAGACACGGGAGTGACCAGGACTTGGCGTAGTTTGCCGCTCAGGTCTGAACTTTCGATGCGGTCCAGGTGTGCGTCCACCCAGAAGATCCTACACACACAAAGTATAAAAGATGCCACAAATATATTAAAGAACTGTGTCCAACTGACTCACTGATTCACTGATTCAGTTCTCTAACGGTGTGAAATCAAACAGAGAGAACAACTGACCAGATTTGTGTCCTTACTACAACTACTACCTAGACAATCCTTTATAAATGTAATTTGTTTAACTGTGAAACTTCAATCCTACAGCAACAAAAGGATTGTTCATGTGCCATTTACCAAAAACTACAATACAGAACTATTATTAATAATATTATATTAATTACTAATATTTTCTCTCCTTTTTGGAAATGACAGTGGTGAATTCTTATTTAAAGAAGAAGGAGGAGGATCATAGGGTGACGTATAAGAGTGAAGGAAGGTGCACAAAGGTGGACTATGTTCTATGTAGGAGATGCAACCTGAAGGAGATTTGCGACTGTAAGGTGTTGGCAGGGGACAGTGTTTGGATGCTAGACAGCATTGGATGGTGGTCTGTAGGATGGTTTTGGAGATGAAGAAGAAGAGGAGAAGATTGAGGACTGACAGAAAAATACGATGGTGGAAACTGAAGGAGGAAGACTGTAGTGTGAGGTTCAGGGAAGAGGTCAGACAGGGGCTCGGTGGTGGTTAAGAGGTGCTGGATGATTGGGCAACTACTGCAGAAGTGATAAGGGAGACAGCTAGAAAAGCACTTGGTGTGACATCTGGAAATAGAAAGGAAGACAAAGAGACATGGTGGTGGAATGAGGAAGTGCAGGAGAGCATAAGGAGAAAGAGGTTGGCAAAACAGAATTGGGATCGACAGAGTGATGAGAAAAGTAGGCAGGAGTACAAGGAGATGTGGCAGCAGGTGAGGAGGTATGTGGCAAAAGCCAAGGAAAAGGCATATGAGGAGCTGTATGTGAAGTTGAACACTAAGGAAGGAGAAAAGAATTTGTAGCGATTCTCCAGGCAGAGGGGCCGAGTTGGGAAGGATGTGCTGCAAGTTAGAGAAAACAAGGATGGAGATGGAAATGTGTTGACTAGTGAGGAGAGTGTGTTGAGAAGATGGAAGGTATATTTTGAGCAGCTGATGAACGAGGAAAATGAGAGAGAGAGAGAAGGTTGGATGGTGTGGAGATGGTGAAGCAGGAAGTGGAAAAGATTAGTAAGGAGGAAGTGAGAGCAGCGATTAAGAGGATGAAGAGTGGAAAGTCGGTAGGATGAAGATTGAAAAGTCGGTAGGACCAGAAGACACATGGAGAAGCAGAGATACATCCAGAAGCATGGAGATGTTTAGGAGAGACGGCATTGGAGTTTTTAACCAGGTTGTTTTACAAGATTTGGGAAGGTGAGAGGATGCCTGAAGAATGGAGAAGGAGTGCGCTGGTACAGGTTTTTAAGAATAAGGGAGATGTGCAGACCTGTAATTACAGGGGAATAAAGTTGATCAGTCACACCATGAAGTTATGGGAAAGAGTAGTGGAAGACAGGCTGAGAGAAGAGGTGACCATCTGTGAGCAACAGTATGGTTTCATGCCGAGGAAGAGCACCACAGATGCCTTGTTTGCTTTGAGAATGTTGATGGAGAAGTATAGAGAAGGACAGAAGGAATTGCATTGTGTATTTGTGGATTTAGAGAAAGTGTACGACAGAGTGCCAAGAGAGGAGTTGTGGTATTGTATGAGGAAGTCAGGTGTGTCAAAGAAGTATGTGAGGGTGGTGCAGGACATGTATGAGGACAGTGTGACAGCAGTGAAGTGTGCAGTAGGAACGACAGACTGGTTCAAGGTGGAGGTTGGACTGCATCAAGGATTGGCTCTGAGCCCTTTGTTGTTTGCAGTGGTGATGGACAGGTTGACGGATGAGGTCAGACAGGGGTCTCCATGGACTATGATGTTTGTGGATGATATTTTGATTTGTGGTGAGAGTAGGGAGCAGGTTGAAAAGAGCCTGGAGAGGTGGAGGTACACGCTGGAGAGAAGGGGAATGAAAGTCAGTAGGTGTAAGGCAGAGTACATGTGTGTGAATGAAAGGGAGGGCAGTGGAGTGGTGCGGTTGCAGGTAGAAGAGGTGGAGAAGGTGGAGGAGTTTAAGTACCTGGGATCAACAGTGCAATGTAATGGAGAGCGTGTTAGAGAAGTGAAGAAAAGAGTGCAGGCAGGGTGGAGCGGGTGGAGAAAAGTGGCAGGAGTGATTTGTGATAGAAGGGTATCTGCAAGAATGAAAGGGAAAGTTTATAGGACTGTGGTGAGACCTGCGATGTATGGATTAGAGACAGTGGCATTGAGTAAAAGACAGGAGGCGGAGCTGGAGGTAGCAGAGCTGAAGATGTTAAGATTTTTGTTTGGAGTGATGACGATGGACAGGATTAGAAATGAGTTTATTAGAGGGACTGCGCATGTAGGACGTTTTAGGGATAAAGTAAAAGAGAGGCCCGACTGAGATGGTTTGGACATGTGCAGAGGAGCGACATGGGGTATATCGGTAGGAAAATGCTGAGGATGGAGCCACCAGGAAGGAGGAAAAGAGGAAGGCCAAAGATGAGGTTCATGGATGTGGTGAGGGAAGACATGCAGGGTTGAAAAAGGCAGATGTAGAGCACAGAGTAGTATGGAGACGGATGATCCGCTGTGGCGACCCCTAATGGGAGCAGCCGGAAGAAGATGATTTTTCTCTTCTTTTTGAAGGCTCTCCATAGTGTATTCGTTTAAAAACGCCAGAAAGCGATTTTGAATCATTGCCGCGACGTGTCAGCCCAGTACAGGGACAAAAGTGTGTGAATGAGCAACATTTGGGAAACAATTAAAAACTAAAGTGTGGATGAGGGCGTTTTTAAATGTATCTGGATTAGTGTACACAAAGCCTTTGTTTCATAAAAAATATTTTTTACAAATTCTTAATTTTATATTTTAGGAAACCAAATAAGGCAATAGTTGGAAACAAATTTTTTTTTAATACAGTGCTCTTTTCTCTATACTAAACCAGACCTGGAAATCACTCAAATCAAATCATACTTTTTCATACTTTTCCAAAATGCTTTAGAACCGCTGCTTCCATAGAAAGCTTTGTCGTCTTGTGCTTTATAAATGTCGTTTAGTTCTCTTCCTGTTTCTCACCTGCGCGTGTCATAATCGAGCGTGAGTCCGTTTGGCCAGCCGAGGTCGGTGTTGATCAAAACTTTGCGGTCCGATCCGTCCAAGTTGGCACGCTCAATTTTAGCAATATGACCCCAATCTGTCCAGAACAAATACCTAAAACGAATTGAAGAAAGTCAGGAAGTCAGTCAGCATTAGTGACAACGAGATCTCTTATATCTTGAGACAAGTATGAGAACTCATCTATGCAAACAATTAGAGGCCGATTATTAGGCAGGTGCATCTGAAACACCAAACAGTTGTGTACGTTCTGCGCTTGTGTGAGAACATAACTCCCCCATACCAGCAGGTGGCAGTAGTCTGTATTCGGCATCCAAACCAGGAAACAGGAAGAGCTAGAACTGTGAATGTATAAAGCAAGCAGCATTTATACCTGCCGTGATCATTACTAAGGAATCGTGTAGCTTTTTCCAATCATGTCTGCTAAGACAAGAGCAAGAATTACACTGTTTTGTGACGCCGTTGTTTTATATCGTCAGTTCCGTGTTTTTTTTTTTTTTTCCTGTGTACTCATTCACTAAGTTGAACAGCCAATCAGAGTTCTTTCTTTTTTTCGAAATGCCGGAAAAATTAAAGCCGCCTGATGCTCATAAACCACCCGACATTGTCTAATGGCCGACCGCCAGCTTAAAGTGTCTTCTGTTCTTAAACTAGCCTTAAACTTTTCATTGGTTAAATATGATGCTACTTTTGGAAAGAATGAGAATAATTTTATGGAACTGTACTGTTAGTGAGCCTTCAACCAACTGTACTTTAGGCTACAGGCACTGGGACTTTAATTCTTTAATTCTTTAATTCTTTAATAAATAAAAGTTTAATTTAATAAATTTTCAGAATTTCACATCTTATTAACTAATTAATTGATTTTATGAGGTGAAAAAAAAGAAAATTGGCCAAACATATCGGCAAGAAAGAATTGGCATCGGCCAGAGACAAACCCATATCGGTCGACTTCTACCCAACACTGGTACGCAGAAGAAGTGCTGTAAATCCAACACCCAGGAAGATTTACACTAGAAGAAACACCAGGAGATCATTCTTACCCTTTACTGGGGAACACAGCGATGGCTCTCGGCTCATCCAGGCTGTTGTTGATCAAGATTTTCCGCGCTGATCCGTCCAATCTGGAAACCTCGATGGTGTTCCGACCCGTATCGGTCCAGTACATGTTTCTGGCCACCCAATCGACGGCCAAGCCGTCTGTAGTCTTCAGACCCTGACTGATCACTGTCTCCATTCCACTCCCGTCCAAATTCACGCGCCTAAAAAAAACGGTATAATTTGATCATCTGGTGTTTCCCATGTTACTGAAACATCCTTTAATAGTATTGACAAGTTACCTGATGACGTCCAGGGAGACGTCGGTGTAGTAGAGTTTGCCCTGGACGCTGTCGTAGTCAAGCGAGATGACGTTGTGGAGTTCAGGGACAGGCACGTGGACGTCCGTGTGGTCGCTGGTGTCCAGAGAGATGCGGCGCACACTGACACGGTTCGAGAACAGCAGGTAAGACTCTGGAACATCGTCGCACGACCTGTCGTCACTCTTCAGTACGATGCCTGTGGGACAGGCGCATGACGTGCCATTCGGGCGTGGCAGACACAGGTGGGTACAGCCGCCGTTATTCCGACCACAACGGTTAAAACCTGCCCGAAACAGAAGGCTTTAATAACTTCAATAATAATATTGATAATAAGAAAGATGAGTGCAGATTGTGTAACACAGCGCACTTGGTGATCTCTTTCAAGCAACACTGCATGTGTCGACTCGTTTAGCCTCGATGTTACATATGCATGTTGTGTGACAGGACTTATATAATAAATAAAAATAAATTATTAAATAGAAATTCAGTACTAAATTATGAAAATGTGCTTAATGAAATATATAAAAAAATTATCTCAAAATAAAAAAAAACAGCTACATCCAAAATGAATAAAAGAAGATGCGTCAAATAAACAGCATGTGGCATCAGTGATTAGTCTCTAAAAGCTGCCATCGTACTGTAAAACGCAACCTGGAAAAACTACCGATATGGATTTTTGCCAATAGTTCCAGCAATCAACAGCAATCAGTAACAAAACTAATGAATCGGTCGTCCTCTACCGTAAGTTATTAACATGTCCAGGTAAATGAAACTTGCAATAGGCATCATAATTCCTATTGGTAGAAGTTAGAACATAAAATATCAAAACTATCAGCAAGAACTTACCCAGGGGTCTGTCTCTGTCCATGGCTTGGATGTCCATGAGTCCAGGGAGGTTGGATCGGACAGTGATGATGTTGTCTCCCGTGTTTTTGTCCGCTCTCTGGATGCTGCGACTTTGCCAGTCGGTCCAGTAAATGTGTGGCCCGAGCAGCGTAAGTCCGTATGGGTGTTGAACTGGAGAAACCAGCGTCCTGCGGTTTGACCCACTCAGATCGGCTGCTTCGATTCGCTATAAGAAGGAAATATATATTTGCACAAACTCTTATTTACAAGCTACACTGGATAAACAGGACTGCTTGTTTCCTCTCCCTTCACCTCTGTGTGGGCGTCGGCCCAGAGTAACTGTGACCCCGCCTTGTCTATGGCGAGTCCATTTGGCCAGCCCAGGTTATTATTGATCAGAACCACACGGTCGGATCCATCCATCGCTGCTCGCTCCAACTTGGCGTGTTCACCCCAGTCTGTCCAGTACATGTAGCTAAAAAACATGGAAGATATATATACATATGGGTCACGTTTCAAATAAATCACCATCCATCTCCATCCTAATCAGATTGATCTTTAATAATTCACAAAAAGTTAAGGACTTATGGTGATGCTAGGAAACAGACCGATGCTTTAAACCTGAGGTCGACCGATTTTACCAATACTGGGTAAATACTAGGATGAATCGTACTTGCCGATAACCAATTAAATCAACCGATTTTTAAAAGAATACTGGAAACATAATTCTCCATGTAAAATAGTACTGAACTTTATTACAAAAAGAAAACAGTTCTAAATGAAATAAATATAAATGTGTTACTTAAGAAATATAAATATATAATCAATAAATACAATAGTGTAGCGTGCACTCTCAGCTGCATCGGCAACAGACGCAACCCGGAAAACTATCGGATTTATCGCCAAAACCTCTGAATCGATCAACCTCTACTTTAAGCACACTGAAATAAGGACATCACTTCTCCTGAGCTTATTCACCCCATTTCGTGATACAGAGCGATGGCTCGGGGGCTGTCCAGGTTTCTCCACACCAGAACTTTGCGCATGGAGCCGTTCAGATTGGCCACCTCAATGCGGTTTGTTCCCGTGTCAGTCCAGTAGATTTTTCTTCCAACCGAGTCCACAGCAAGACCATCGGTCGTCATCAGGCCTAAAACGTGAACACAGAACAGGAAACGAATGCAGGCGAGCTAGGAACAAAAAACCTGTACCTGTACATTTAAAAAAAAAATAAATAAAAAAATGATTTCTTCGTCTCATCCAAGGCAGCTCGTAGTACTGGAGTAGACAGTACACATCACAGTGTCTGAATCTACAGAATCTGAGCTTCTTACCGGTGGAAATGACGTCCTCATGGCCTGAGCTGTTCAAGTTGGCTCTGCTGATCTTCTTTAGAGTGCTGTCTGACCAATACACTTTACCTGTACACACACACACACCACAATAAATCATCCTCCACTAGTTCTCTACGTATCCATGAAACTAGCGTAGTTAATCGGCAGCTATGAGATAGCTCGAATGGGAGAGGGGGTTACCCTCTTTGGGATCCACTCCGATGGCGATGGTGTTTTTCATGGATCCGTTGACAGCCAAAACCACGTCGGCGAAATATGGGATGTCGAGCGAAACCATCCGGATATCTGTTCTCCGGGCAAAGACCAGGAAACTGTTCATCCCTGTAGTGTGGAAAAAATTAAGAGGGGGAAAAAAAATCAGGGGGAAAAATGAAAAAGTGTGTGCAGTGTTTGTTTGTGTTGCCACAAAAATTGCGTTTTTTGAGAATCGATACAGTATCGGCAAACAAAATATCGCCATACTCACGTGTATCGATATTTTCCTACACCCCTATTATTTAGGTGTAACTATGACTAGGAAGAGACCAAAAGTTTCAAAGAAGGAAGGTTTAAGGGATCACTGTAACCCCTTTGCCTTTAAGGAGATTTCAACCGAGTTTTACATTTCAAAGAAAATCTATGAATCAAAGTCTAGGAGAAGAAGCAGCACAAAGCCACAGACTGGTGGTAATGAGGCATTAAATCATTAAAGCAGCAGAATCGGCGCTCAGCACAACCTCGTGCGCAACGTTTAACAAAGAGTAAGGGTTCGATTATTATTAAGGTCCGGTTTTCCAAGAAAATCGTTACCTGGAGTGCAGGTTTTTCCATCCACCTGTAGGTTTATTCCAGTAGGACAAGCACAGCTGGAGCCTTTAGGAGAAGGAGCCAATAAACACAGATGGCTACAGCCGCCGTTATTCACCAAACATGTGGTCTGGACTGAAGAGGAAAAAGAAAAGAAAAATTATTATAAATTTTTTTTTAAAACAAATTTCAGTTCAGTTCAGGATTTTCCGTCGACTTCTTTCCCTCACACCTATGTGGAGGACAGAGGGCAGAACCACCACACAGAAACAGAAGCCTCTAAAGCAGAAAGAAGATTTGATCCCTTTCTTTTCTTCGAGCCACTGAGTGGAGATGAGTTACACAGGTTCACTTAAACCTTGTTTCTGAAAAGAAACAAGACACCGAACGCCAGGCACAAGGGGCCACATTCCTGTCATCGTGACCGCCACGGGGCACTGAGGTCACTCTAACATTCTTCTGAAAGACACACACATGTACACACAGATACACACTGTCCCTAACACTGAGGACACTGTGTCGATTTCAGCAGCTTCCTGTTTCTATAAATTCACTCGTTTGCTAGACACCTTTCTTTCAAATATAAAAGGTTTAGTAATATTATATATATGGATCTGGAGATCATCTGACCTGCTTCTCTGTGTCTGTGGAACATGTGGATGTCCATGAGGTTTTCCAGATTGTCTGCTAATGTGCTTCGCCCAAAACCGGTCAATTTGTCAGCACTTTCGATGCTCTTGGACTGCCAGTCTGTCCAGTAGATCTTATCCCCGTGCAGCGTGAGGCCAAACGGGTGGGGAAGCTGGCTGCCAATCAGCACCTGAAACAGGAAAAATGCTTCGATATTTACATTTTTTATTCGGGGAAACTACAATAAATACATCAAGTACATTTTTTGAAAATGTAATTATTTTACAAATATAAAGAAACATTTTAAAAATTGGAAATGACCCCTCTTTTTCTTTCTGAACATAAACAATTACATTTTTGTCTAAATTTAAAAAACAAACAAACAACAACAACAAAAAAAAAAAAACAAGAAAAGCAAAATGCTGATAAAAACATAAGCTCTGGAAATTAGAGCTCCAAAGCAGGTTAAAATGCCCGGTTTCTACGATTCACACCGGTGCTGTATGAAGCCTATATTTTGGTTTATATTAATGGTTCGCAAACCTTTTCTGCCATTACACACTTTGGAGGGGGTAGAATTTTTTAAGCCCACCCTGTCCTACATCACCCCAAAAAATGGTAATGAAAGACTTCAAGTTTAAGAATGTCTAATTTGTTAAAATAACAATCTGTGCAATAAAATGCATTTGGCAAGAACAATGGACCATTTCAGCTTATGCTTTATGCCTATGTTAAAGTGCGGTTGTTGGTCTGCTGCGGTAAACTTGCCGAAAGTTATTTTCGCACAATGGTTTCACTTTTTCCTTCCGGTACAGTAATAAATTATTTAATTTACTTTCAGTAATGACCTAATTGTTTGTTTATGGCTGCTTCGAGTGTATGAACTTCATTTAAATAAATCCTGCCGTTTATCAAGGCCCAATATTCGTGTCTTTATTCCCCACTAGAGGGCCACGGCCCACACTTTGAGAACCACTGGTCTATGTGACGTGCCATCGGCCCCAGGATACTCGGTACAGACTTTAACTCTATGGGTTGTGCAGATTGCTGTCCGAACAGTGCAAGTGCATAAATAATAAAACCCTGATCCCAAACATGTAAATCGCACATTCCCATGATAAACATTTTGCATTACGTGTATCGTTACTCCGCGACAATCAGATATTTGACAATAATATTTGACCTGTCTGCCTGAACCGTCAAAGTTCCCGAACTCGATGGTCTTCATGCCGGCATCGGCCCAGTAAAGCCTCTGCGTCTCGTAATCGATCGCTAATCCGTTAGGCCACGTCAGATTGGTGGAGATGATAACCATGCGACCGGACGCGTCCATGCCGGCACGCTCGATTTTGGGATTCGCCCCCCAATCTGTCCAGTACATGAATCTAACAAAAGAAAACAACAGAGTAGTGTTTCACTGCTGGAGGTTACAATGATGCAATATCAATATCATAATAAATTATACCAGAAATATGTTATGTTTTTTCATGAATATTTTATTTTTAAATACTGTTTAAAATGTCTTTAAAAACTAAGTATAATTAAAAAATATAAAACATACAAATACATTTATTATACCAATATACTTTATGATTTTATTAACTGCATTGCTGGCTTGAGCAAAATAATTATCATGATATACATCATGTATCCTTAGGAACAGGAATATTTTTAATAGAAATTGTGCTTGTAAAATATGCAATTGATATATTATCTTCGAAAATGTGATCCCTGTAATGATGAATAAAAACATTGCTGGTGGAAAAGGAGTCTCGAAACTCCTCTCACATCACAGCGGACATTCTGGATTTCCTGATCAACCGAACTGCGGTTTTAGTTATCTCACCCTCCGATCGGATCCACCACAATATCTCGAGGCCGATCGAGATTTTCCCAAATAAGCACGGTGCGCATGCTGCCGTCCGCATTGGACACCTCGATTCGATCTGTACCTGATCGGCAACACAGGGAAACACAAGCACAAGGTTATCAGCCCCACCGAAATGACACCTAAATATCCGAAATCTAATCCAAAGAAACTCAAGCAGACCACTTTAACATAATAACTAAACCAGATTTTAAATCAGCAGATCGGAAGCGTTTCTCATATGTTTGTCATTAACATGTACCTGCGTCAGTCCAGTAGAGTTTGTGTGTAAGCCAGTCAATAGCGAGGCCAGCTGGACTTTCCAGACTGGTGTCCACCACAACCTGGACAAGAAGGTGGACATTTGGTCACACTGACACATAAAATGCAAAAGTCTCAAATCTTAAATCAAATGAGAAAGAAAAAGAAATATGATTGATGTAGTGTGCATTTCAGACAGCAGGGGGCAGTGTTGCATAACGATCAGTACAGCACCAGTGACAATTACCGCGAACTTTTTTCATTCATGTGATGATGTGATGAAAAGTCATGTGATGCCACCAAACCTGTCACGTTTTCCACAGGAACACTGTAGGGTGTAATATTTTGGGAGTACATTGCTATCGCAGGGACACGTGACACTCCAGTATTTGAGGCTGAAGAAACGATAAAACGCGCACGTTTCTCGTGTTCAGATGTAATCGCGCATTAAATGCGGTACGGAGTTGAAACTCTCACTAACTTCCTGTTCCGATCCGTTCCACAGAGCGCGGTTGATGGAATCGGTGGTGACGTCGGTCCAGTAAATTTTTTCATCCTTGCCGTCCCAGTCGAGTGCCACGGCGTTACGGACATCCGCCAACCGGACGACGACGTCCGATTTGTCGTCGGTGTCGAAGCTGATGCGACGGATGTCCGTCCTTCGGGCAAAAAGCAGGAACTTGTCAAGACCTGATTAAAGACCGAAGAGGTCCCTGTGAGCGCTTCAGATACGAGCAGCAACAGCACCACAGCAAACAGCACAAACTTAACACAGGATCATCAGACATTTTTTGAACAGTTACAAGTTACATTCTACGACATCGTTTTAACGCTCCGTTGAAAAAATGTGAAAAATCGACGACTACGAGTAAAAAGTTGCAGCAATACAAGAACAAAGTCGAAATTACGAGAACAAATTCGCAGCGGTACGAGAATAATGTCGAAATTACGAGAACAAATTCGCAGCGGTACGAGAATAATGTTGAAATTACGAGAACAAATTCGCAGCGGTACGAGAATAAAGTCGTCGCATTACGAGATTATAGTGGTAATATTTTGAGAAAAATCGGAATTGGGAGAAACGTTTCGCTGTTTTGCATCACATGGATGTGGAGGATTGGGTTAAATCCCACTTCAGGTTAAGATTTAGCAAGAAGGAAATTCTTTGTCTTTTGCCGCATCGGCACGGAGTTATAATTAGTAAAGGGCAGCTGCAGCGGTTATGTAGGAAACTTTATTCAGAAGAAAAGACATCAGACAGACGTTGAGGAAGTTTTCTGAAAGAACAACCAGTACTTCAAAATATTTCGAATTTATTCTCGTCATCTTTTACTTTAGTATTTTTTTTTACTTTGTTCTCGTATCGCTACGACTTTATTCTCTTAAATGTTACTTTTTTCTCAAAATATTACGACTTTCTTCTCGTATTGCTACGACCCCCCCCCCTCTTTAAATAAAATTTCAGTTATTAACATAAAAAAAAAACACAATAATAATACAAAGAGCTAAACCAAAATATTGAAGTCCAATAATCATACCAATAAATGTAAAAATAATGAAATAAAAGAATATAAAAAAAAATTGCTATGACTTTATTCTCATAATTTTGATAGATTTAAAAAAAGAAAAAAAATGTACTCGACGTGGCAAAAATACGAGTACGCCTGTGCGCTTCAACTTTGTTAAGTAACTCTGAAATCCGAGCGATGATTATTGCAGGTTAAACAGCAAAAACGTGACGCTCACTCAGGGCACAGTTGTGCTGGTCCACTTTCCTGAAGCCGGTGGGACAGGCGCAAGAATACGCCTTGTTGCTCGGGAGACACAGGTGACTACAGCCGCCGTTATTAGAGCCACATCGATTACGTCCTCCTGAACAAAGAGATAGAGAGAGAGAGAGAGAGAGAGAGAGAGAGAGAAATGTAGAAGATGAGGGGGAAATAAATCGAACAGTAGAGCAGGTGGCTTCTGATGGCTGAGGTTCGCTTTCCTTATCAAACGTTGCAGGAGCAATGAGAGAAACTATGACGACGACACTGACACCTGGTAGTCGTGAAAAAATATCCCTCGTAGCATTTCAAAGCCACGATTGGACAGAACATCACACGAAGATGTAAAAGAAAATGTGAATTCACATACATACAATAACTGTAAAAAATAAATAAATAAAATTTACTGCAGAAAGGCCACAAGATTTGGATTGTACAAAAAAATCAAAAATTTATTAACAGAATTTAATTAGAACAGAATATACCTTTAAAGAATCTCCCAGACATGGTTAAACACTGTTTAACAAGCTTCTTTTCACATTTTTATTTACCGCATTATCATAATGGGCTGTATGTTGAGAGAAAATCGGTAGGTGAAAACGGACATTGCGCACCCCCATATAACCAAAAATGGCACGATCCTCGTTTAATAGCACCTCTGCGATGATTCGACTGCGAGATTTGGTCGAATCAGGCTCCTCTTATCAAAGCATCGACTATTCGGGGTCACCCCTAGTGTGCACTTTTTCTGCCATAGATCTCACGTCAGTATGGAATTCCTGGCTCGATTCGGACTCGAATCTGGGCTACTGCGTAGCCGAAAATCCGGCACCAAATTCACAAAACGTCCAAATAGAAGCGGACAGGACAAAAAGGGACACTGCCCGGATATAACCAGCGCAGGAATTACAGCATCTGTATCCTTTATTACATCAAGTATGCCTCGGAGCACCGGTATTCGCCATGTCCTCTTTTATCCCCCACTCACTCTCGAAGACTCCAAACGTCTCTCTCTTATTAAAGTGTCACTTCTGCAGGCAGAAAATTGCCACCATTATCTCGAGAGTGAGCTTGCGTTTTCGCAAATTGCCTAGTGTTAGAGGATCGTCATGTTTTGAGAAAGATTTGACAGGGTTCAGAATGACAAGTGATAATCCGATGCTGAAACCCGGGTTAAGTGCTGCTGCAATTATTAAACGGATCGCGGTTGATCCGTGATCCTGACTCGCGGTCCGGCACGCACGTGACCCGCGGATTAATCTTACATTTTTTAGCGATCGCAGAGTGAAAGACCTGTTCCTGTTGGTATTGCAAAACTACACAGAGCAGTCCTGTGTTAATGTGAATGGGACGTGTTAATCAATCAACGACAATGGCTAGCAGAGGAACAGAACTTGATCAATCAATGATTTAAATAACATGAAATAATGAAAGGCTAATTCGATTTGTCTCCTCCCTTTTTTTCCTGATCCAAAAAATGATCCGATCCGTGACTCAAAAACCGTAATGTGATCCGAGCAGTCTGTGGCACCGCTAAGCAGCATCGATAATTAATTGATGGAACCAATGGCCATAGACAAAAATCTATACCCAGGGTTTTTCCGGGCCGATGTCATTACAAGAGCGGCCTCTAGAGGTGAATCACTGACGCCACTTGCTGTTTGTTTTTACGCGCTGCACGGAGAGTGCTATATTACATTTATTAATATAATAAATACCACGTAATGAATATATTCATATTTATTTCATTTAGGGGAGTGTGTGTGTGTGTGTGTGTGTGTGTGTGTGTGTCTGTGAGTGAGCGTGTATCACCTGCGGGTTGCCTCTGCGGGTGCAACGTGTGGATGTCCATAGGAAAGTGCAGTTTGTTGCGGATGATTTCCTGGTTCTTGCCAGTGAACTTATTGGCGCTGTTGATGCTCTTGGTGTGCCAGTCGGTCCAGTACAAACTGTCCTCAAACACCGTGATGGCAAACGGGTGCGGGAGGCCTGAAAAAAGCCACACAGCCACACATAGATGAGTGTAAGCGTGAGTAAAAAAAAAAAAAGGGACAGACGAACCTGAAAAAAGTGGGAGAGAGAGAAGATGATATGAAGGTCGTGTGTGCGCGTGATTGGGAATAAGCGAGAGAGGAAAAAAGGCGTCGGAAATACAAACGCAATTGACCGACCTTCTTTAATACACTGTGGGAATTCTATCCACACAGAACAGAGACAACATGCGACGCTTACTTCATGCACGCGTGTCCTTGTTCCTTTGCTAACGAGCGTTATTTTCGTCTCCAATCGCACTCCGTGTACACAGGGCATTCTTAGATTGTCTACCGAAAGGACGATTATATTTAAAATAACTAGGTTTCGCATAATATTCAGAGAGAACCCGGTATATTTGTACTCCATACACTTCGCTTCAACGTTTATCTACAGCAGGGGTCCCCAATTGTTTTTCTGTGAGGGCCACATTATTTTTTTCCTTTCTTTAATGGGGGGCGGGTCAGTCTGTAACAGAAAAAGACATGGGCCGGAGTGACTATTGTGGAGATTTTATTATGATTTAAAATATTTATTATGCCTCCTAATGCTAGAGTAGTTTATTATTTTGTTCAGCACCATACAGAAAAATTTGCATTACTTTTCAAGTGATATATCGCCTATTAATATAGCATTATTACTATCATGATGACAAGTTTTCCTATTCATTGCCATCGAAATAAAAACAATTACATACATATGCATATGGTTGATTGAATCGAACAAATAATTAGGGTATGTTAATAATTAGAGGTCGAACCAATTCCAAGAGCCAGGTTGGATCCTATTTGCTGATAACCAATTAATCAAATGATTGGATAAAAAAACAAACAAACATAACGCATGTAAAATAGTACTGAACTTTATTACCAAAAAAACAAAAAAAAACTGAATCATGAAAATGTGCTAAAGGAAATAAATATAATTATATAATTCATACATTATAAATACGAAATATAGTACTCTCCAAGCAGTGTAAAACAAACAGCACATGGCTTCAGTGATTTGCCTCTAGAGGCAGCTCTGACAATGACAGCGGCCCGGAAAAACTATCGTTATGTAATTTTGCCGATAGCCGACAATTCCAGCAATCTATCTATCTATCTAACTATCGGTGCCTCAACCTTTATTATCAAATGCAATATAATAAAATAGGAGTGAAACATTTAAAATACATTTTTTTCTGGTATTGTTTAAAGGGCAGTTCTAAATTGGGCCATAGTTTGGGGACCCCTGATCTAAAGCATTATCAAATCGGTGAAAGCGTTCCACAGGTGAAGCATGAGCTGTGAACGTGAGGGTTTTGTTCCTGATCGACCTGCAGCGTGATCCCAGAGTTTGGATTACAGCGATAGCAGTCAGAACATACCCAGAGGTTCAAGCAAGTGTGAAAACACCCTTTTCTTCTCTCTGTCTCTCTCTCTCTCTCTCTCTCTCTTTTTCTCCCCCTCTCTGTCCTCCATCCAGGTGGTTATTTTTGTGATCTTATCTGCCAGTAACGTGACGCATGGTTGGACTTGAGCTCTCCCTCTGCTCTTTTCTCAGAGTTTCCCCGTGCGCCTGCGGGTGCGCACTCATTCCTTTATCCTGCCATCTCTCCGTCTTTACATTTTTCACTTCGCTCTGAAACCCTTCTCTTACACTGTCATGCATGTCTGGAGTTCAGCTGCAGGAAAAAAAAGGATCTTGCACACAAATAAGCCTACCGACTAGAACGCACACAAACACTCGTTTACGCTCTCTCTCTCTCCTTGTTCGATTCAAAAACTTGACGTGAATGTGTGCGGAAACTCCGCCCTTCTTTAGTGCCATCAGCTCCACCCCTTTTCTCTGCATGCAGACTCCTGTTGCGTTACATAAATATAATTTCGGTCTATGCTGCCACAAACACATCCGCACACCCCCACCCAGCACACACACCCCCACCCAGCACACACACACACACACACACACACACACACACACACACACACACACAC
>JAAIIK010000127.1:94709-114935 GCA_014706435.1 Silurus glanis
CACACACACACACACACACACACACACACACACACACACACACACACTCGTTCACTCCACGTTGGAGGGTGGAGTTTTGCAGCTGTGTCAATATGCTACCATGCAATCAAAAAGATTTTCCCTTTTCAGTTCTCCCATTGGCGTCTTCACAAGAGGCCTCGGCTTTCAGTCTTTTGTGCGTGTGTGTACAGCGTTTGCTGTATTTGCGCTCACCACGCCTAATGATCACACGCCGTCTTGCCAAGGTTCCGACCTCGTGCAGATTTGCTGCGATAAAAGCGAGCCACAAAGACGCTGATTGCTTTTGTGACATGTCCCGTCGCTCAGATGAATAATTTCTAACATGAAAAGAACGCGATCGAGAAAAGAGCTACGGGTTGATGACGTAGCTGGGATTCTCTGCTCGCCAAATAAATACGTTGCGCTCAACAAGCAAACCAATCTTTCATACCCATTAAGTTTTTCGGGCTGTCCGTTTGGACTGCGGTGCTTTTTAAGATGCTAGCACAACATCACCGGCATCTTAACTACCGTCTGTCTAGCATTCTTAGCAGCTGGAAATGTGGACTGAAAGAATATGTGCTCTGGTATTTCTTCAACATAATACACCTGCTACATCAGAGTCTGCTCTAATCCTTATAATCTTGTCTGCCAGAGAGGATGTGGTCAAGCGGCCAGCTGTGAAAGTAACAGAGAACAAGTAGGTATCCAGTGATTGTCAACGCCTGGCTGTGGTTTTCACCAGCCTATTTATGCATGCGTCCTTTTCAGTTCCTCCTCAGTACACAGCTAGACACCAGGGAGAGAGATGGATCCGACCTTACCTGGCCTGACCCGGCTGAGCTGAGCAGCATGAAGCTGCGATTGATGTTGTTTAGGGTTGTGTTATGATTGTGTGTGTGTGCGTTAAAATGTTGAATAGGAAGAAAAAAAGAAACTGAAGAAAAACAACCCCATTCTTTCGATTCACCACCTCCTTTGTCCTGATTCCCCTCCCCACTGACTGTGGGGGACATCACAGTTGATCAGAATGGTTTGTTCTGGAAATGGATTGGAGGCAGACCCTGGAACATCTTGGAGTTTTTAAAGTGCTTTCTGGTATCATAAAGGTCATGTGTAAAAAAAAACAAACAAAAAAAACCCACAACACAACACAACACAACACAACACAACACAACACAACACAACACAAACACATGCAGATATGAATATAGATGATCAGACCTAGATGCAGATAGTAACAAAGAGCTGTGTTTAACCGCAAAACAATGTTTATAGGTACCATATTGTAACCAAATGAATAAAGGTGAACTCTCTCAAATTTAAAATGTAAATGCTCCTCTTGTTCATTGCTTTTTTTGAATGAAAAGCAGAGGAAGGATTGGCATTAATGATCATCTGCTGGCAGAACACTATTGGACATTTAAAATGGATGTGAATCGACCCCTCTGTCAGAATCAATGCCACTGTACTAAACAAAGACTGTTTGCATTGCGATTGGCATTTGAAACCTTTCTTTGCATCCACATATTAAAAATTAACAAGAAAGGTAGTTTCATTTGGTTTGATTGAGCATCCTAGAATAAAAAGCTTCCTGGATACCGGATAAAAAAATTACCTTTACATTTCTAATGCCATTCTCCATGGTGTCTACTTCTACTGGAAATAGCAATAAATTGTCTGGAAGAGAGAAGAGATCTGTGATGGTAGAGAAAATCCTCGGAAGAAGATTCATTTTCATTTCAGACTTTTTGGTTTACCATTTAAGAGCCCCCTCAATAGAGCAGCTATGGAGCAAATGCCTAAATAAATGTGTTTCAATCTTTCAACATTTCAGCGATGAGGCTACAAAGTCAGTCGAATATTTGAGACCCCCTTTAACATCACGAATGTCAGGCAGCAAAAAGACAAAAGTGCTAAAATGGTTGATATATAGTCAATTTGGAAGACGTTTAGGAACAACCAGTGTGTTCAACGTGTTCCTGTTCCGAAGTGAAGTAACGAGAATGCTGTCCATTTCAAATGTGTCTGTGCAGATTCAAAATAGTGTGCTCAGCATTTACTGTGTACGGTTGCCAAGAAGTGCAAAACACATTAACAAATCAGAAAATAAATAAAAAAATTAGAAAACAAAATAACAAATGCAAAAACAAAATAAATCCAAAGCAAAATAACAATATCCGAAAGCAAAATAACAAATGCAAAAACAAAATAACAAATCTGAAAACAAAATAACAAATCCGAAAGCAAAAGAACAAATGCAAAAAAACAAAAACAAATCCAAAAACAAAAACAAAATAACAAATCGGAAAACAAAATAACAAATCCGAAAACACAATGACAATTCAGACCAACCGGAAAAGGTAGGTATAGTTTGCAAATGGAACACTTACCGATAATTGGAAAAGCCACCTCTCATTCAAGATATACAGGAAGTACAACAGTCTTTTAAAAAATTTTTATTTATTTAATTATTTATTTAGGTTTTTATTAAGCAATTAGCCATATACAAACAACGTGGCAATAACTTGTACAATTAACATTACAATACAGAACAAGTGCATTAAAATACAAATATATACACATATATTTAGGGGAAAGAGGGGAAAAAATAGATTAATAAATAAAATAGATTAATAAATAAAATTTATAATAATAATAATAATAATAATAATAATAATAATAATAGAATTGAATAAAAAAAGGATAAAAATAAACAGGGCTATGGTTTATTCTGAAAATTATATTTTTCTATAAAGTACAAACGATTCAATGCATTTTTCCTTTTAATGACTTTAAGGGCTTTTGTGAAAGAAATAAACTCATTATAAAATGCAAAAAACTTTGGTTTCATTTTCAAGTATTTCAATTTGTGTATATAAAATGTTACCATCAGAAGTATATTATTAACAAGAAACTCATCTTTGTTATTGTTCATTACAAGTCCAAAGATAATGTCCTTCACAGTAAAATTTCTTAGATGGGAAACCTTTGGGTAAAGCCAGTTATGGATATCAGACCATAAAGCATCTGAAGTACAACAGTCTGCGGCAGGAGAAAGTTGGAACGTATGTATAAAAGTGTACAAACTAATCTTTATGTCATGATATACTGCATCATCTCCAAAATCACTGCATATGAATGTCCTTCCTCAAAGTAGCTTGGAATTAATTCTATTTTCTCCTTGCTTGCCAATGTTTACTTCTGTTATTTTCTTATATTTAAAGGTGCACTAATCGAAATAAAAAATAGTTTAAAGTAAACTGAGAAGTTTACACATGTACAAGAAACAAAGTTATAAGATTTCATACTTCCTGTATATCTTGAATGACAAGCGTCTCGTCCAATGATTGGTAAGTGTTCCATTCACAAACTATATCGTCTCTAGGTTACGTATGTAACCCTAGTTCCCTGAGGGAACGAGACGCTGCATCAAAACGCTTTGGGAACAGCCCACGTTGTCCACGCTCTGAATCACGTGTACAATCCGGCCAATCGACAAGTCGTGACATCATTGCAGGGCGACGTCACGTAAACCAGGAACTACAAAGTGGCCGAGCGATGGTAGCCACATTAGCTTCTGAGGAAAGAGAATGCAGGGATGCAGGGAGTATGGCTCGAGATGTAGCGCCTCGTTCTCTCAGGGAACTAGGGTTACATACGTAACCTTGAGACATTCCATTTGAGGAACTCGAGCTGCATCAAAACGCTTTGGGAACGAGCATACCATCACACCATACTGACCAGTCCCTGCCTAGTGTGTCTGGGCACCACCAGTGTGCAGGACAGAGGAGCCGGGAGTGGCTCTGATGTCGAGGTCGTAAAACCTGACGAAGGTCAAAGGGGTGGACCAACCCGCAACGTTACATATGTCCAGCAGGGGCACCCACACGGACCAGGCCATAGAGGCTGCCATACTACGGGTCAAATGAGCCTTGACTCCGAAAGGACTGGGAAGACCAGAGGACTTATAACCAGAGGAAATCGCATCCACTATCCATCTGCTGAGAGTCTGCTTATTGGAAGGGAAACTTTTCCTATGAGGGCCATAGCAGACAAACAGCTGCTCCGACTTCCTCCAAGGACTCGTCCTGTGTCTGCTTCTCCTGGTCTGGAGCTAGGAAGGGAGGAGGGCAGAATGCCTGCAACACGACAGGTCTTGGGGGAGCCGTAGGGATCTTAGGTACATACCCAGCTCTATAGTAGAGGAATGCACTGGCCATGCCGGGGTCAAACTCCAGGAGAGACGGGGCTACAGACAGGGCCTGTAGGTCTCTGATCCTTTTGAGGGAGGATATCGGCACCCGACAGGTACCATAAGGGCCACCTCTGCCAAAGGCTCGAAGGGCGGCTCAGACAGAGCCGCCAACACGACGGCCAAGTCCCACACAGGCACTCTGGATCATATCTCAGGCCTCAGCCTCCAGGTGCAGCGCAGGAAACGTGTCACGAGACGGTGTTTCCCTAGTGACTGCCCTTCGGGCGGGGTACAATAACAATAACAATAAACCTTCAAGGTGGACAGGGCCAACCCCGTAGCAAACTGCTCCTGCAAGAACTCCAGAACCAACCCAACTGGGCAGTTGACCGGATCTAACCGATGGTGCTCACACTATGTGCAGAACAGTTGCCATCTGGCGGCATACAACCTCCTCGTGGAGGGAGCTCTGGAATGGACGATAGTCCCAACTACCTCAGTAGAGAGACCAAGGCTGAGAGAGAGAGAACCAGAGGGGACAGTGCTATGGGAGGGAAGGCGTACAGACGAAGACTCAGCCACGTCTGCACCATGGCGTCCAGCCCCAGTGGGGCTGGGTTAGAGAGATGGTCAACCAGAGGGGACAGTGCACAGGTATTCAGAGTCGCAAACAGATCTACCTGGGTTCTGCAATACCACTGCCATATCTGCTCCACCACCTCGGGGTGGAGCCTCCATTCCCCGGGCCACGGCCTTCGCCTCGAAAGGGCATCTGCTCTCCAATTTAACCGGCCTGACATGTGAACGTAAGAGGAGTGAGAGGAGTTTCCCTTGGGGCCACAGGAGGATCCGCCACGCTAGCCTGTACAAGGGGCGAGATTGGAGACCCGTCTGGCGGGTGATGTACGAGACCACCAACGTGTTGTCCACACGGACCAGCACGTGGTGACCTCTCAGGTCTCAGAGGAAGTGTACGAATGCTAAAAGCACAGCCATCATCTCCAGGCAGTGTATGTGCCATGAACAATGTCGCTCATCCCAACACCCTTGGGCGGAGCGGCCACTCATGACCGCTCCCCACCGCGTGAGGGATGCGTCTGTCGTTAGCGTCACGCGATGACAAGGCGCTCCCAGGATGAGGCCTTGAGACAGGAATGCGTGTTCCTTCCATACAACCAAGGTTCGAAGAGCACGCCTCGAAACCCTGATAGTACGGAGTGGGCTGCCCCCTCGGGAGAACCTCTGTCTCTGAGCCACCACTGGAGGGGTCTCATATGGAGGAGGCCAAGCGGAATCACGTTGGACTGCGCTGCCATAAGACCCAGCACCACCGCGGCTATGTGAATAAGATGTATCACAACACTACAGAGACCGAGGTGTGTCCTGAACGTCACATAGAATACAAATTAACATGGCAGAGGTAGAGCTGCATCTTCCTGGAGACAGAAATTATTGTTTTTTTTGCACTACATTGAGAAAGCACTTAACTAAATTGATGATTTGCTGTTTGTCTGAACCAAAGAAATTTAATCTGTACCAAAATGTATTGCATAGCATACATTTTTTCCATTGCATTGTAATGAGTTTAATCACATAGTGTTGAATCATATCGAAATTGGATCACACTTCATTGTAAAAAAAGGTGAATCGAATCGCATCGCATCGGTAGCACATCCCTAATATACAATGGTCAATAAGTGCATACAATTTTATATACAAATTTTTACCACTGCAGAGCAAGAGTTGTGGTGTGAAGGAGAAGAAGAAACTGAAAACATTTTTACACCAGAGAACACCTTGAAAACTGCAAAAAAAAAACAAGCAAAGAGGATGGACAGAAAGTTGCTGACGAATTAAATGTGTGTTTCCCATGTTGTATGTTTTCTTAATTAAAGTATTCGTTTCTTGAAATCAGTACCACCACAGGACCCACTAGAATTATAGATATATTTTTTAAAAGAAAAATATCAGGCTGCACTAAAGGTTCTGTGATCAAATGGATCCCACATAATATGGAATAAATATGAATTCTGAAACTCTAGCTTCTTCAAGTATTCTCTTATATAAATGGAATGTACATGATTGCGACAGAATTCCTGTATCAACTCTGCTTACAAAGCCATGATCTAATCCTGTTTACCTGAAATAAGCCTGCTCCTCAGCAGCTCCTGAGCATGGTTAAACTTTGATAGCAACTTTTGGATAAGCTTCAAAGAACATTATCCCAGATAATGTCAAACCAAAAATCCGATAAAATAATTGCATAATCAATATATGAAGGATGGACACTTGGTCTTCGACTTTTGCTTGGTATCTATTATTTATGTTTGTTTTTAGTTTTTGGTTGTTTTGTCTTGCACTTCGCTGTGTGACAGAAAGCTATAGAACCAGGAAGAGGAAGAGGTCTGATTATGGCTAGAAAAGGACAGGTGTGAAACAGTGACATGTGTCATAGACATGTGCAGGTCCTGATGGGTGATGTAGGCCCTAGGCATAATTTGGACACATAGCTACATTGTACTGGACACAAACAGACTGCTTTGGAAACTTTCCTGACTGAAGTATTGAGATTATTTTCACTTATTTGTACATTTGCATTTTACATTTACAGCATTTAGCACATGCCTTTATCCAGTGCGGCATCCAAAAGTGTTTTCAATACTGGTTCACTAGGATACCATCAGCCTAATGCTGGCTGCACACTGTGCAGTTTCAAATAGTTCTTTGCTGTTGTTGCTTGTCAGATAGTACAAATGTGGTCCCCATGTCACACTGTAGTATCCAGTGTTGTGCTAGTTACTAAGAAATAGTAACTAGTTACAGTTACTAGTTACTTCATTCAAAAACTAACTCAATTACTTTGTTGATTACTTACACCAAAAAGTAATGCGTTACTGTTAAAAGTAACTTTTTAGTTACTTTTTTAAAGAACGTTCTTTAATGTTCCCATTAATGCCCTTTTATGCGTTATGGTCTACAAAACTGACTTAAACACAAAGTAATTTTTAAACACTATTTTATTTAAGTCAGACCAGCACAAACTGAATATATCCCAAGGATTTCTGAAATAAATAACAAAACAAGCTGAATAATATATTCACAATCAAAAACTAAAGTGGCTTCTGCATCATAAAAGCTGTTGTGTTGAGCCCTTAAAAATGTTCCCTTCACAGCTTAAGTATGAAAACTATCAACAATGTACAACATAACACCGGGTTAGCGTCTAGCTTCGTCGAGGTGCTTCGACAGATTGGAGTTGCTGTTTATCACAGTAGATACGACCTTCGAACCAGAAAGACACAGCTTACATTTGACTTAAAAGTTTTTTGTCTTTATGCTCAACTAAAGTGAAATAATGAGCATATTTCCACTTTGAGAAACTCGTCTTGCTCTCACCTCGACTCGCCATTACTGCCGCAAAGACCTAAATAAACGGAAACACGCCCACAGTGCGTCTTCTTCATGTTTACAGTGGTTCTCATCCACCAATCCTACAATGCGTCGCTGCTGTAAACAGGTCAGACTGTAGGCTACACTTCAGCCAAAATTCATTCATTTAAAAAAGTAACAGACAACGCACCATACGGTAACGGTAACGGCGTTAATTTATTTTTAAAAGTAACGCGTTACAGTATTAGTTACTGTCAAAAGTAACTGCATTACAGTAACGCGTTACTAGTAACGCGTTATTGCCCAACACTGGTAGTATCATAGTCGTTATAATGTCAGACTGTACAAAAACTGGCACACACAAGAAAAAGACTCATCTACAATCAATCCGTGACACACTCAGACCCGCGTTCTCTCGCTAATGGTAGCTAGCAGCAAACAAATACACTCTGTAGCATTCATTTTGTTAATGACATGCCTTGAGAATAAAAACATCATACAAACACTCCTTTTTCCTCCATAAGTTTCTATTATTACTCGTTTCGACATTTTTCCTGAGGCGGTTTGAAATTGTCGCGCTAATTGCATCATCAGGTTCGGTGCTCGTGTTGGTTTTTGGTTTGAGGGTCGATATAGGAGAAGTCACTCTGCAGAAAAGAGTCAGAAAAAAATTATCGGGGCGGCCATTAATCGGCTGCTGGTAAACATGTCAAACCAGTGATCAAAGACTACGGATTTTAGCTTTGGATTGAAGGAATCTTTCACAATATTTGTCTCAGATGACCAAATCGTGGCCAAATTTGCACAGTGTGTGCCTGGCTTAAAACTGTTGGGAGGAATCATAGCATACTTTTTTAAGCATAAAAACAAAAAAACAGGGGAAATAAGTGTTAGTTCAAGTGTTTTAGGAAGAGGTTTCACCACCTCGGTGCCAGAACAGAAAAGAGTCTTGATGTATACCTACTTCTTACTCTAGAGGTAGGTCAAGAGGTAGGTCAAGACCTACCTCTTCCTGAAACACTTAAATTAGCACTTTCCAAGTTTGTAGAATTCAAAGTTATATTTATATTAAGTTTGTAATCTGGCGTACCAGTGTGATTTATTCATTACTAGAGACTCAAAGCACTTTTGTACGTCGCTCTGGATAAGGGCGTCTGCTAAATGCCGCAAATGTATGTAAATGTACTCTGAGAGAAGGTGGGAATAGTCGAACAGTGCTAGAAGACATACTATATGCAGTTTGTTTCAGTCTTGCAGTGAGGATACAGTGAGGATACAGTGTAGTATATAGTATTCCACTGTGTTACATAAAGTAGCTTTATATTTTGCTGCATACTGGTCTTATGTAGCCTTGCGTACAGTATTCCCAGAATAACATCCCCGATTTTATTTGGAAGAAATGCATCCTTGTTACACTTGTAATAATTGGCTTATTTCTTCCAAAATACAGAGCCACAATAAAATAAAGCAGCATAAGAAACAACATGAGAGCATTTTTGGCTCTAAGTCATGTGTCTCATCCTGTAGACTGACAGCCTGTGTGTTATTCTCGAATTGCTCCACTTTTTTGGCTCTGGTCCTGTCATGGTGAGATAACACACCAAACGCAGCTGGTTCCTGGTGTGTCAATAAAACCCATTTTACGCCTAATTTTTTCCATTAGAGACAGAACGATAAACCGCAGTGTCGAAAAACTGCATGAGTGAACACATTAGTTACAGCCGGTGCGTCATTAACAGCACCAACAGGGAGTCACAATCGGCAAAAGTGAAACATAATGTACACGATTGTCACAACCTGTTTACTGCACCCTTCCTTTAATAGAGTGATAATTGCCATGTGATTGGATACAACTGATCCTCTATATGCAATTAGTTTTTAAATAAGCACAGCCCAAAATACAACCATGTCATGCTACTGTATATCCGTATATAAATACATATCCGGCGTCTCATTTGTACTCCACATAGTATGCGCTAGAGTGTGAAATTACTCCGGCTCTCTCTTTTTTGTATTCATTGACAGTTTTAATTAAAAATTCATTAAATGAAGAAAAGGGAGGAAAAGCGCAGCTATTATTTCTGAGCGTGATGATTGTATTATTTGAAATAATGGTTCTTTTTGTGTTCAAACCCTCATCGATGGCGAATTTAAGATAATTGCAGGTAGCATAAAAGCTGGTATTTGCGTTATGTACCAATTTGCTCCTCTTTTTTGATTTTAATCAGGGTATAATTATATATTTTTATAATGCTCTTGGCATCTTGCCTTTGTGTTCAATTTAATCTGATGACCTTTTGTCCATTTTCTCATTTCTGCCTTTGACCTTTGTCAGGCTTTTTTTTTTTTTTGGTAAGTTTAGATTATATGCCTTTAAAAGAAATATTGTTGGTAGCAAAATCTTGCAGTTGTGAAACTCAAAATAAAAAACAGAAGTAAAACAGGCATATTAGATAGCATATTTATTGTAAGACACCTGGGTACTTCTTCAAATACAATATAACATTGATTAGTAAAAGCTACATGTGTCGCTATGTGTACCAAGCCTTTACTCCAGGTCAATACCTGTGCCAGTGGTCATGGAGATACCAAGAGTATATGATTGCAAAAATAGTGCCAAAGGTCTTTCCTGTATTGCTGGATGCGAATAATCAGAAAGCAGTTGTTAACCCCTTTATATCTCTACACTACTCTGACCAGGCATAACATTATGACATTATAACCGGTGAGTGAATAACACTAGTTATGTCTTTATCACGGCACCTGTTAGTGGGTATATTAGGCAGAAAGTGAACATTTTGTCCTCAAACTTGATTTGTTAGAAGTAGGAAAAATTGGCAAGCATAAGGATTTGAGCAAGTTTGGGCCAAATTGTGTGGGTCAGAGCATCTCCGAAACTGCAGCTCTTGTGGGGTGTTCCTGGTCTGCAGTGGTTAGAACCAACCAACACAATATTAGGCAGAAGGTCATAATGTTATGCCTGATCAGTGGCCATAAAGTTATGCCTGGCCAGTGTATATGCTCAAAGGTTTATAGACACCTGAGCATTACACTTTTTTGTGTGTGTTTCTTCCTTAAAGGAACCAAGAAGCCAAACCCCGCTGTCCTTTGTGCACAAAGTGAGCTCCATTAAGACATGATATGTTAGGGTTGGAGTGAATATATACATACAGATTACGACATGCAGTGAAATGCTTTATCCCTATAGCCATCATCCAAAATCTAGTGGAAAGCCTTCCCAAAAAAGTTGAACTAATTCTAACAGCAAATAACAACACTGATGTTCATGTGGCTGAATGGAAAGCATAGAGTTTTTCCCTTCTATTAGTAAAGTAGTGTTGCTTGTGTAGCTACTGTTAGTAGCGCTGTTACTGTTAGTAGTTTGATTACAGCCATGCACCAATAATAAAGTCAATTACTCTTCCTCTGAATGTCTTACATGTGTGTCAGTTTGCGGTTTCATTAAGTGTATGGAGTGTCACAGAGTTCTTTTTACATGTTAGTGAGTAAGTAATAAGTAATGAATTACTCAATGGATTCACAATTTTTCTTTTACTAAATTGCCAGAAGTGCTTTTCATTCCGGTACTAAAGCATTAATGCAGGAAAAGCCAAAGGTGCTTGGAGGAGAGTTCTTATATATAAATAAACACCCTGATTTAGATCAGTTTTGAGGGAGATTTGTAATCTGACAACTGTAAATTGTGTCTCAATTTCAGGCTCTTTTTAAACTAATATGAAGGACATGGATCCTGTGATGTGGGGTATGTGTAATCTAATATTAACCTCTCTGCTGCCCGGGTTTCAAAATGCTTGACCTTTATAACTTAACATCCTGTACTGTGGGAGACTGCCAGCTGTCTCATCACCAAACAGAAATATATATATATATAGTCATTAAGATAATCACCTCAAGCTGAAATAAAATGTTGGGTGTTAATATGCTAGATAAATTCCTAGAATTTGATTTAAACTTGCCGTTTCAAAAACTCTTAAAAACATTTTTTCATGCATGTGAAGTGGATTATGGCAATTATAGATTACAAAATTGACAACACCCTACACTTCAACATGGATACTTCTTTCATCAACAAGCTAATTTTGAAAGCCAGCAGGGTAAAGATGCAATATGTGCTGCATCCCCAGAGAACGAACAACGATTTCAGATACAAATAATGTATTTACAAACATATTACCATACCAACCTCTGACCGATACTGGCAAATCCAGGGTTATTAGAACGACTCCAGTCAGTTGCCCTGACTCCAATTATCACCAAGTGTTTTGAGAATGGCACAAATCAAAACCATCACCCCCCCCTGAGCTCTGCCAACACTGGTTTACATATACATCAAACAGATCAATGGAGAGCATAGTCATTGGTGCACACCAGTCAATCCTCACACATCTGGAGCAACAAAACCCATGTGTGAATGTTGCTGTTTGTTTTTTCTCAGTTCTGTTTTCAATACGATCATCACTCACAAACCGGTCGACAATCTCTGCAGACTTGGCCTCGACACATAATGTTGCTTGTGGATTATGGACTTCTTAACCGACATTTTAAACCCACCCCCTGAATGCCACAAGGGTGAGTCCTCAGCCCTCTCCTTTTCTCTCTTTTAATATATGAGTGCACACCTCCAAAAGAGTAGTCAGGTATTTTTTCAACAACGCTGGTGGGTCTGATTTCAGGAAACAACAAGATTGTCTGTGGGGGTTGGGTGCTTATACTGCTTATAAACTAAAATAAATAAATAAATAAGTTTAAGACTTCAATTTAACTATTAGCACACCAATCTTTATAATTAATGAGTTAAACACTGATTGATTTCTATTAAAATTTTCATGAGCCCAAATTCTTCTTTTCACCTACTTCAAAACAATTGCGCTTATTGGCCATGGGTGTTGTAGCATGTTAAAATCAGGAGTTTCTACCATCATTTATTCCTCTCAAAATGTTATACTTGCAGTTGAACTGATGCAGAACTGGATGTCGTGCTAAGTAGGTACCACCAAGCGGCCCTGATTAGTGGCATGCTGCATGCTTTAACAGTTTTTTCCACTCATAAATAAAAAGATTGATTTTGCACATGTAGTTAAGTAGAATGTAAGATATTTGACTTTGATATGTAGTTAAGTTAAAGTAAAAGTCTCCCCAAATGGAAATACCTAGGTAGAATACAGATGGGTCAAAAAGCTTATTTTAAAAGTACAGTAGCGAATTACATTTATTTTGCTACTGTCACTGTTCACATCACAGAAGTTCTGACATCTCTCAAAATAATCTACCTAGTGAAAAGTACTGAACAGAGTCCACTGGGGAATGAGGAGGTATGCCAACTACTACTGCTCTTGACAGTACTAAAACAAATGTGTACAAAATAGACTGTTCTACTGCATAGCAGTATGGTATACCCACTACACTGTTGAAAACTGACAAAACCAAAGGTAGCTCAGTGTATCATTGGGACTGAGCTGTCTAGCCAATCTATGGCAGCTGACAACATGAGATAGCTCATAGCATCTTTTGAAGATCTGTTTCACCCAGCCCACCAGTTGTTTGTTCCTCTGCTATCTGGTATGTGCTAGGTTCTATACATGGACTAACAGGCTACAGATCAGTGTTACTCTAAGAGCTCTAACTTTCACCAGCTGCATCTATTCCAATAATGAATGGGCTGCTGAATACAATCACAAGACTCTGCCCTGCATCGAACTCAAACCCCATTCACCCCAAATGCTGCAAATGCCAGATAGCACCTTACAAACAGTGCAATATGAACATAAAACAAAAAATTGTGCAACATAGATTCAATATACACTTGCTTAGTATCTCCTAATTGAAGTCAAAATGTGTTTATATATATAAAATAATAGGTAATGCAGTCTATGTGAACATATATTTAGTTCTATTGGTTGCTTAAGACATGTATAATATAATGTATGTACAAACATTTGGAAACATTTTTTTTTACTTAATTTCTAATGTTTCTATACATGTGTATATAAAAAATGTATACATGTGTATATAATACAGCATATTATATAAGATACCGGATGTTGAGTAATTAGTTACTACTAATTAGTTACTATGTAAAACTAGTGTCACATAGATGTTAATGTAGAATCTGCTCTTGGGACGATTCAACATTGATACATCCCTAGAGAGTAATTTGAGATGTCATCTCTGCTGTTGAATGTAGATCTGCCAAATGCATAAATGTAAATGCAGGGGAATTAAATGATTCTATTCTAGTATTAAATACATTTGAAATAACTTTGAAAGAATGTTAATATTGATGTTAATTCTTTTGTGTAATTGTAATGAATATTCAAGTAAAAAACATATTAAACATTACCAGTATTCTGTGATTATTTGCAGTTTATAGATGCCATTTATGTATTTCATATATTTAAAACTTATATTTAACTTACATGAAAAGCACTCAAAAATAATTCTCACCACTAATTGAAATTAAGCAAACAATTCAAATAAGACACATTTACATGCTATAAAATAACTATTATTGTTCCAAATTACTCTTTTATAACATGAATATAATGAATCTGAAAACAATAATATCTTAGTTTTGCCGTGACTGCAGTTATGGGCGATTATTTGACCAACATTTTTGACTCCAGTTTGGTACAATCACTCAAATGCAGTGTTTCAAGTTACAGATCAGAAGAACGTGTTGATTGATTCCCATGCAATTGTATATCAATGTTACTTTGTATATGTAAAAATAATGTTTAATGTTGCAATGTTACAGTTTTGTTACATTATGTTTAAGGTTATATTTGGTGACCTGTTGTTGGCAAACAGGGTTTAAACTATTTTTTTAATTTCAATATTGCATTATGTCCGGTTACTTGCTTCCTTTTTCTTTTTTTTTTTACTCTGGAAGCAATTGTAAATCAACAATAAATTGTACTTTTTTTTATTTTTTTTTTTTACTATTTATTTAATAGAATTAAGGAAATGTGGTAGTTATATAAAGTGAGTAATATTAAGTTATTGGAAAAGATCAAAATGTTACACAAGCTTTCAGTTCATCAGTTTACATAAAATTTTATAAATTCATTTGCGTTAAATGAACGTGTTGGTAAAGCTTAAATAAATACTAAGTTTGAACTTTTGTGATTAAATATTTTTTGTATATGTATTTTTTTTCACCTGTCAAAATTTGCTAATTCATTTTAACAGCACTAATGTTATGAACGCACAATTAATGCAGTGGCATTTCTGTTTGGCCATTTTTATTAAAAATATAAATAAATCAATATGAAAGAGATGAAATTTAATCCTTCAATCAAAATCCGACAATCAAAACCGTCCGTGTGGAAACAGAGCAAAAGTTCCGTTTGGTGTCCATTTACAAGAATATTTTGTCTTCATGCATTATGTTGAGCATGGTTTCATTAATAATAAACATACATTTGCATAAACTATCCATATTTGTTGATTAGCCATGTTAATTTAGGAATTAAAAACTTAATTTACTTAAAGTATTAATTTAAGGTACATTTAGAACAGATAAAAATGTGCGATTAAGTTGTGATTAATTGAGTTAATATTTTAATCGATTGACAGCCCTAATATACTGTATATAAATATACATTATATTTTATTTTATACATATTATACATATACATATTATACATATATTTTTTTTGTACGTATATATGTATCATGTATCATATATGTGTGTGTTTGGGAAAATATATCCTACATATATGAAAACGGCCATTTTGTCATTTCTGCAAGTATCTGACAGTTTCAAACCTGAACATGTATGCAATAATACTTTGCATATATTGCCATATATCAGATTTCTGTAAATAATATATATTATATCTCATATTTTATATTTTGTGTTTAATCAGAATGTGATCAGCCTCATCACATTCTGTGCATTACACCATTCATTTTAGGTCACCTTGTTCATTGTCTTATATGGTTTTATTATATAGATATATTTTTTACTGTTTATACTGATATATTGTGCTGCTGAGGATTGGTGACAATGAACATTGTACACAGTAAAATGACAATAAAAACTGCTAATAAAAAACTGCACGAAACCATAGCATTATAATGGATGGATTTTCAATGTTCTCAATACGTGTTGTGCATCTGTATTGGTCAAGCAAGTTTGACCATCACACAGGAGGAGAATTTGACAATGACTTACCAAGAAGGCCTTTACATGCCTGTTCAATATTTCACCATCAGGAGATTTGACAGCTGCAACACTGAACATGCTATTAAGTCCTTTCAATTGATCCAGAATGTCACAGCCCTGCTTGTTAATTTTCAGAAGGCTCACAAGGCTCACAACCTCTGCAGGTGGGACAGGGCAGGGGGGATGTTAATAAGTCCAATATTCTGTTATTTGACTGGCTATTGGTTGAATGTTCGGCATTTATATTTTTTGGATGTGAATTCTTACCCTAGTCTGCTCCAGTGTCCTCTGGGATACTGTAATACCTGATTCGTTGGAACGTAACCTCTGCTGTCTCCAAGGCAGTGGGAAGTTTATGCATATGTATTAGGCAGCAATTTTTTTTTAGTCCCTCATGCTGATCAGTGAAAGTAGTTGCATTACACAAATGAAAATTGTTTTTGCTATGAGGTTGAAGTGGTGCTGTTATCAAGGCTAGCCCATTCTGCATGTTTCTAAATCCAGACTATATCTTAATATTACCCATTAAGATATATTCTCAATTTAGAAAAAAAAAAAAATACAAACTGGGTCAATGTTGAGTTTCAGTCAAGTCTGAGAGCACTTCCAAAGTGTCAAAAGTGGCTCTGGAAGGAAAAAGTGGATTTTTAAACACTGATCATTAACTCAAATTAAACATTTGACAAACTGAGTCAAACTCAGCCATCAGAAGAACAACAAGTTTCACAATCATAATGATCATAATTACAAGATTTATCTCATTTGAACTTATAAAGGCAGTCTGATAAATGATGACATTATATGTGACATTACACTTAGAGCACACTCTTATGAAGAACATTTGGCCTTATTTTTTCCTAGACACATTTGATCAAAGGAATGCAAATTGTGTGCTATTTCAGGGTATGCTTTTGTATGCTGTATTTTGCTGGCAAGCTGAATAAAAGATGAATTAAGCACCCTGATTAAAGTCAACAGTATAGAATTATATCTGTTATATCTAAGGATAAAAACTTTGCCTGTCATTGTTCATTGCTTTTTGTAATTGCTAGTTGTAATTTTATGTTTAACCTATGCACAAGAGTAAACAGTTAAGTATTTAAAAGTCATTCCTGTTTTATTTATTTATTTATTTATTTTCCTCTGACTTCCTTTTAATAGAAAGCACTTATGGAAACAATTTGGCCTCATTTCCTGCCAGTGTTCCAACAAAAGCATGTATATTAATGACTGCTTTCAACACATCATGCTTTATTCAAATACAAACCAGTCTTATTCATGAATATGCTTGTCTGGGTAGTATCAAATATGCCATCCCTTTAAAACTATGGCACAGTATTAAGGGAAAAATATAAAAACAGAGCACCTGTTTAGATTACAAAATTTGGGCCCTAAAACATTCTAATAAAACAAATATCTGTATAGTAAAAATATAACTACATTGATTATTAAATCAATCAATTTGGAATTCACATGTCTGTAGCCAGCTCACTTATTACAGTGAGAGTTGACCATGATATCATTTATTCATTTATGTTTACCTTCGAGTTCAGTGAAAAAAGTGGTGCTGCTATTTGTTAGTACCCAGTGGCTGTGAATTTCACACCAAGGCCTTCAGTGGTGTCCTACTTGAATCGATCCACCTCTAAATACATCATTATGACGCCACAGCTATAGAAACCATCAATATTATACAGAATCGCAGTATAACAAAGCGCTACATCATTGACAATTATCTCATACAGCAAAAAATGAATGGCATTACTAAGGCAAGAAAGCAATGAACACAATTCAACAAGTCTCGTTTTCACCACCCACATACATCATCTCTGGCACAAGCATCGATATTAACCTCATAAAACGACCCAGGGTTTTTCCGTGCATTAAGGCAAATTGTGTGGGTTTGTGCAAATTGTACAGGAAAGAA
Source organism: Silurus glanis (assembly GCA_014706435.1). Taxonomy (NCBI): domain Eukaryota; kingdom Metazoa; phylum Chordata; class Actinopteri; order Siluriformes; family Siluridae; genus Silurus; species Silurus glanis. The sequence goes on from JAAIIK010000127.1 coordinate 112,413, forward strand.
AACGCAAAGGTAAAAATGGTTCATGAATAAGCTAACAAAGCTTTCTTCACAATGTCCAGCTTTACTTGAAAAGTCTCTCTTGAAAATATATCTGCGACCAAATATATCTGAATATATCCTTGTAAGTATATATGTGACCAAATCAATTTCTTCTTCTCTGTCAGTCATTGTGAAATGAAAATACAGCTATTAAATCCAGATGAATATGTTTGAGCTTGTGCAGTTTGCTACAGAAGCAGGTTACCAGCTCTGACTTGTGTGCTCTCTGATCATCCAATCCAAGGATGTGAAAATGCAATGTGCCTGCCAATGTTAGTACCTATAGCTTAAGAGGAGCCTATGACATTCCCACTGACAAAATCTCTAATAAATAATAGACAATTTGTAAAATATACAATTGGACTATTTCATTTAATTCAGCTCTTCAGGTAGATTTCCCCTGTAAAAGCTAAAACTGTCAGGATCTGTCAGCGCACCTCGCTCACTTTCGGTTTCGCGGTGCGCACTTCCGGGTCGGCGGCCATCTTGCCGTTTTTCCCGTGCCTCCAGGTATTTAAGGACAACCAAGACTTAAGCTCGGGGCCAGATTATTTTACCGGCTTCCCAGCCACTTAGATTACTCTTGCCACTCTGCCTGCGCTGGTTCCTGTTCCTGTTCCTGATCCCTGTTCTCTGTTCTGCCCTGCCTCCCTAGTTACCTGGTTTGGACTCTGGACTGTTTTTTGTTTTGTGTTTTGCTCTGCCCTGTATTGCTCAGTTTGTCGGTTTATGGATTTTTTGCACTGTTTTGGTTTTGGTTCTCTCCCTGCATTGCCCCGTTCGCCTGTGTTAAGACCCTGGATTGTTTTTTGGACTTGTTTTTGCCTTACTCTTATTAAAGCCCGTTTTCTCCATACCCCTGTGACATCCTGCATTTGGGTCCTTAATCACCTAGCCCTGCACCCGTGTTCACTGACAAAAACGTTCTGTTCAAACTTTTTATTTAAAAAATGCCCAGATGAGCACAATGGTGTTTAAGAGCAACTCCCAATGGCAGTGTGGTGCCCTTGCTGAGCTAGCATTAACTAACTAGCTTGCTTGGCTTTTTTCTTGTGAGGCTGCTCAGTGTCAGAGAACAAGCTGGTGATTGGAGTTAACACAGATGAGGACTTAAAAAGTTGGGGGAAAAGTACTGAGAAAATAGATGCAGACATTGGAAACCAATTATTTAAATTTTGCATTGGAGATTGCGAGACATTAAGCTCATTACAAAGCAGCCACATATTTAACATCTGCATGAATTTAATAAATGAATGTAACTGACTGATGATTTATCTAAAACTTTGATGCACTTTTAAGTACTATGCTCTCTTTTGTCTCTCTGTCATGAAATGCATAAACCAACAATAGTTAAACAAAGCAGTAAGTGAATAATGCATGGAAGGTCAATGTAAGAAAATTAGCTGATTCCAAAGTAAAAACTGCGCAATAGTCACCAAAAATAAAATAAACATGGGGAAGCTTTGGCCATTACCACTATAACCTAGTTTGATGGTCTCCACATCCCAAATGGTCTCCACATCCTCTATGAGCAGGAGATTATTGCATGCAGCATTTATCATCATGCAAATTAAGTGAATAAAATAAGCCTAAGAAAGCGAAAATGTAGTCTCAGCTGAGTTTTAATAGGAAGAGAAGTACAATAAAAAGCTTTTACATACTGACAGTTTGAGTTAAATATCATTTTAATGAGCAGTCTTGCAAAATGAGGTCAATATTATCTAAAAAAGTTATGATTACAAACGTCATTTTTACATTTTTAGTTAAACAACACTCCCATAAGAAAGAGAAACTGCCACTATTTCACCCTCTAAATGTCCCGCTGGGAGAAATTACAAAAACAGTAAAATTGAATTTGGAACCATCTGAAGCACTTTATTGAATTTCCTGGCTGAGACAGTGAGTAAGAAGGTGCCATTGGTGGATTACATGGTGCCACAGTTGTCTCAGACTCACTGACAAGTCAGGTTTCATATATCAAAAATGGCTGGTGGTGGTGGTGGAGGGGAATCTTGTTTGTGTCAACCATTTTGATTTCAATTCAGACCGATTACATGGTTTCTACATATGACATGAGTGGGCAATCAGCATAACATAATTAATTATTTTTGTAAAATTGAGATTAGTACTTAGTAATTTGTAGCTGTTTTAGTTTATTGCAGTCAGGGGAATGTCCATTAGACTAAACAAACAACTGCCCAGGGGCTCTACATTTTTGCAAGACAGAATGTGGATTAAAAGAGAAACTTAGCTACACACACTGCAAGTACTTTAGTGGCTAGTTTAGCTATCTTCTTGTTGCTCAATAGCTTCCTAATTTGTGCAAGATGCTAGTGTTTAGAGCAGTTGAGCGATGAGAAGCAGAGCTGTTTTTAAGTAAAAAGTAAAGCCGATAAACACACACAAGCCATTAACTCTGATTTGTAGTCATACTATATTAGATATAAATATATATATATATATATATATATATATATATATATA
>JAAIIK010000127.1:128026-138668 GCA_014706435.1 Silurus glanis
ACACACACACACACACACACACACACACACACACACACACACACACAGACACACACTTACACACACACACACACACACTCTCACACACACACACACGTCCCACAAAGGCGCTGTATTATTTAGAAAGAAAATCAATCCACATGGTTAATCTGGAGTCAGCCTTCATTAATAATCAATGGCTGGGGTTTCCTCACACCCATTAACTCTGCCCAAGTCTCAGTGCCTCGGGGTAAAATCAGGGACACATGGGGCACTCTGACTTTTGATTGGCTGATGGTGGCAGGAGCACAGGGGCAGAAATGGTGCTTGAACAAAGAAAGTCATTTGAGAGATGTATGATTTACTTGACTTCATTCCTGTGGAAGTGGAAGTGCACTTAAAATAATTGTGCAGGTGTAAAGCCTTTCAGTTTTTTTTTTTTTTTTTTTTACTCTTACCACTATTAAGCATCATTTATGATTTTCCGAGTGAAAGTGGAATTGCACTTAAATAAATTGCGTGTTAGTAAAACTTAGTAACAACCAGTGTTCATGTGAAAGTCCAAAAATATCCCTTACATGATTAATAAATAGCAGTATAAAGATTGAATAATTAAACTAATTCCTCAACATTTCAGTTTATTTACTTTTCTAAAGTGTTAATTGATATCTATGGGTCTTTTTTTTTTTGCCGCTCATACTTATAGTTTGATAAGAACCCCCTGTATTGGAAATATATATATTAAGGATGTGCATCTCCATTAGAAATGTTGATGCAATTCGCATCTGGATGCATAGCCAACAATACAATACCTTAAAAATACATATGAAGCAGCTACTGACGCGATGTGATATGATTCACCCAATTACGATGCAGTGTGATCGTCAGGTAACGCGTGTAACCCTGGTTCCATGAGGGAACAAGATGCTGTGTCAACAACATTTGGGGAACGCCTCCATGTGTCCATGCTCTGAATCACGTGTGAAATCTGTCTAACGGAAAGGCACAATGTTACCCGCGCGGTGACGTCACAACCAGGTAGCTATAAACGCACATGTGGTGGAGCCAACCCTAGCTTTTGCAATGGAAGGAAGGGATGCAGGGAGTGTGGCCTGGAGACGCAGCTTCTCGTTCCCATGAGGAACCAGGGTTACATACATAACCTAGAGACGTTCCCTTTCTGAACACCAATGCCTTGGGAACAAGTGTCCAATCACGCCAGACTGAACAGTCCCTGCCTAGCGTGGATGAGCACAGATAGGCCGGAGGACAGAGGAGCTAGGAGTGGCCCTGAGGTCAAGGCTAAATAACCTGACAAAGGTCAGCAGGGTGTACCAGCCCACAGCGTTACAACTGTCTTAGAGAGAAGCTTTAAAGGACCAAGCCTAAGAGGCCACCACACTCCGAGCGGAGGTTGAGGAAGACATTTGCTGGAGATCGCTGTGCCCTGAAGCACCTTACATGGCAGGGTTAACAGACCGACCTCCTGAGGGTACTGAGGAGGGACGGCACCGTATACTGAGGTCTGAACGCCACAGACGGTTTCTTGATCTCCTAAAACCGTCCAGAGGGAGCCACCAGGGTCTCCAGAAGGAAAGCTCTGTCCCTGTCAGGGATTTCTCACAGGGTGAGCCACAGATGCCTTTCTGTGGCTACCAGGACTGACATGGACCAGCCAACGGCCCTCATTGTGGCCCTGAGAGCTAGGTCTGCAGCACAACATAGCACTTATCCAACTCCCTTAGCAGATCAGCCCGGAACGCCTGCAACATGGCCATCTTGTGCAGGCAGCCATCGGCCTGACCTGCGGCCGTGTAAGCTTTGCCCAGCAAAGCTGATGTTGTCCGCAGAGGCTTGGTAGGCAGTGCCGGGGCCTTCAGGGACGATGCAGCACCGGGGGAGAGATAGCTGGCTATCATATCTTCAACCCAGCGCATCGCCCCACAACCGCACTCTTTCAGCCCCACTATCATAGAGAGAGACATTGGGGCTGAAGAGGTGGGCCGAATTTGGGCTGCTCCAGGACCTGGACACCTCAGTGTGCAGATCCGGTAAAAAAGGCAGACCCTGGCATGGAAGCAGTGACGCATTTCTGTTTGACAGATTTCACACGTGATTCAGAGCATGGACACACAGAGGCTTTCCAAATATTTTGATTTGATTCAACACAATGCGATTCAATGCAATATGATGCAATGTAAAAAATATGCTATGCAATTCAATATTGTACACATAGTTCACTTTTATTTCTTTGAATCAAACAGACAGCAAATCATACATTTACTTGAGTGCCTTCTGACTTTGAACATATGGTGCTTTTACAAACAGGCCTTTGTAGTGCAAAAAAAGGAAAAAAGAATAAATAAAACCAGATGTTCTTTTCCTGTTTTGTCTACAGGAATATGCAGCTCTACCTCTGCCATGTTAATCTGTATTCTATGTAAATCCCTGGATGCGCCTCGCTCTCTGTGGTGTTGGGATACATTATAATCACGTAGCAGTGGTGGTGCTGAGAGAATGCGCTTAAAAAACAGTTTAGCTAGGAGAAATCAATCTACATATAAAACATTGCTCACAAATTATTAGCCACTTTCTAAATAATAAAAGTATTGCGCATCTACTAATAATTACATATAAATACATAATTTTTACAGATGCAAATATGTTTCAAAATTATGCGTCGCAATACAAAGGCCTGTTACAAACCTTTATCCGATGCACACTTTTTAAAATTGAGGCATCACACATCATTAACTTTTATTCTGATGAACCGAATCAGTGAATCTTACCATCACTAATATACACAGGTAAGTAACAAGGGAATGGGAATTTGTCCAATATCTGTTAGATATATAATGTAATAGTTTGTTTTTATACCTTATACATACACAGTTACATATTTTTTTTATTTCTGGCTCCTAACACTGTGAGCTGCTGCAAAAATTGAGCAGTCTCCAGGATCTTGACTTTGCTCTGTTTTAATGGCGGAATAACACATTATATCATTATATCGCTCATGACAGCGCAAATCATTTCACAACCCTGAATCGGAACCAATCCCATGTAATTGAGTCGACACACCTGTCTGCAGCTAGAGCGATGTAATCAGACTTCAAAATGCTGCTTTACCCATCTTGTCTGGGGTGCGGATGCGGATTTTAGAAAACTAATTATCAGGCAGTTTAGTGTATATATTTATCTGAGGATGCCCTTTACGCTGCATGTGTGTATTAGACAAAATATCTAATAAAATTGAAGACTATAATCAGTAATTGTTTTAGCTACACTATACATGTTTTTTTTGATTAATGTGACTAATTTCAAATCTTGTAGCAATTTAAGCTTTTAAAACTAATAAGCTTTTATTATATGTAGCACTTTTTTTTACTTTTTTAAGTGTCATTTTTATCCTTATAACAATGTAAGAATGTGAACATTCCCTAATGAACAACTGTTAGATGTACGTTTCATTTTCATGTGATTTAAGATGTTGCTTCTCTGACAAAACTCAATCACCATTTTGAAATAATAATAAAAAAACACGTATCTCCTGCAGAAGCTATTTTACGAAGCAAAAAGCTCCTCCATGAGCTGTCATGCCAGAGTTGCTGATTCAGTGTCATGCCCGACTGATTTCACTCCAGCAGTGATTGCTTCTCTCCTGAGACATTCCCTGCTGTGCTTTAATCAAATTCCTCCTCGGCACCTGTGCATATCTGCACACGAGCAGCTGCTCGTAGCGAAGACTCCGTGTATAAAGAGCAATCTCTCGTCTTCAAGAGGCTGTTATGACATTAAATCAAAATGAAAATCGACTTCCTCTAAACCGTCTGACACTTTTTTTTTGACCAGCGCCAGAAAATACGGCCGGGACATTTCGGACAGAGATGTGCCTCAGAAGATGAAGGACTTATCGGAAACTTCCCACCACCACGTGACCAGGTTTTCTTTCTTGGAGGTTTACAGTTTTTTCTGCTGGGAGAAAGCAGAAACCTGCAACTTGGGGTCAAAGGTCATAAACAGCACAGCAGATCAATGTCTGCTCAGTGTGAACTGCGATAATCCATTGTTCTTTTTGTTCAGATAAAGAGAAAAATAGAGAGAAAAACAGAGAGATAGATAGATATAGACAGCGAGAGAGTCAAACCGTGCTGCACTGTGCTAAAACAATGAAATCCAAAGACGAGCAGTATTTTGGATATCTGGAGATGTATGAGAGTACAGAAGTTTTCTTGTGATTAAGACACAATATTCTCACCACAACAAAAGTTGTTTTCTCATGATCTCGACATAACAAAGGTTGTTTTCTCGTAATCACAACTTCATTTTCTCACGATCTCGACATAACAGATGTCGTAATCTCAACGAAAAAACCTGTTTTCTTAAAATGTATTCGTAAAGTGAGAAAATCTCGCGCCTTGTTTTACTGCCTCTCAAGTGTCAAACACTTATGTATAAGATGTCAATCACTGACAGACACAGAGCTATTTCAGTTCGAGTGAGTCGCTGATCAAACATGCTGTTGTGCCAAATACACAGAATAATTAAGTACTGATCATGAGGACACAATGTTTATGATGTTTATGATGTTTGCAAGAAAATGAAGTCGTTATAATGAGAAATACGATTTTTGTTATGGGGAGAAAATGAAGTCGTGAAATGAAGTCATGAGAAAACAAGAAAGAAACTAATAATATAATGCATGGGCTCTTAGGGCTCCGTATGAGAGAGAAATCTCATGCAGATTTCCATTTTCTATTTATGAAATTTGGCATTAGAACCCAAACTAAGAATACCATCAGTGTAAAAACTGATAAAAATAAAAAAACAGATTGTTGAAAACACTTTCCAAAGTGGCTACATTTGAAAACAGTTTCGCATTGCAGTGTGGCGTTTCATCAAAGTCGGAAAGAAAATAAACGCCGGAAATTAAACAAGTTGAAGCGTCTTATGTTTCGCTCATGCGCAGTATAGGGATGCAAGTGTTTTCTGATGTTTCAGCGTGGATGAGCATCTTTTGGGAAAGGATTGAATAAGGAAATGTGAACGTGGATCGTTTTTAGATGAAGACGCCATTTTCAAATGAATCCGAATTATTGTAGATGTAGCCAGAGAACAGACTTGAAGCATGTCTTCTTTGTACCCTGAGAGGTAGTGCGACCAGTCAAGGGTGGATTGAGGGTGAATGGTTTGGATAATTATATAAAGTTGGATTTGTCTTATTTATTGATATAAAAAAATACTGGCTTTAACATTTAAGATTTGCATTTCAATTCTAATGCGTTGGAAAAAAAAAAAACTAAACATACACACACAAACACATACACATATACACGTACTGTACACACACTTTGGCTACTGTGAAAACATAGACCATGAAATTGGTTGTGTTCATAAACACCCCAGACAGACTGATCCACACACACACACACACACACACACACACACACACACACACACACACACACACACACACACACACACACACACACTCCACAAATTCCATGTTGCCCATTTTCTGCCTCACTGCTTTCAGATCAGAAGGCTTTGAGTTTGAATCCCAGTGCTGCAGTAGCACTCATGTTACTACATTTCCCAAAAGGCTTCACGGCCCACAAACGAATGTGTAAAGCAGATAAATAGAATCCTATTAAAAGCATGTCTTCTGTATGTATTCCTACTTTGCTGCTTGTGAATCTCCAGAAACTCGGGACTTTAAGAGGAAGCGATGATGAACCTCTTACTGTTATACTGTGTGGAATTGCATCATCATGTGAAAACCTTCACTGTGCGTGTGTGTGTGTGTGTGCGCGGGTGTTGCACTGTCTGCCTGAAGCATAATGAACACACAAAGATCTACCACTACGCACCCCCCCCCCCCCCACACACACACACACACACACACACACACACACACACACACACACACACACACACACACACACACACACCGTCTCCACATGCTGTAAATATGTCACACAGTTTTTTTGGTGACAAAAAACTGTCCTGACACCAGAATGAAAGAATTGAAACATCTTCAGAGTGTCTCGGACCAGTAGGTCGAGGTGATGGACTGGTGGCTGATGCCACCTTTCAAACGCCATCAATCAGCCAAGACATGCCTGGTGTGTGCAGTTTTGCACTGAGAATTTACAAGTGATGATTTTGTACAATTCTAAGCTTTTTCCTAAAAACCTTACTTTATTGAGCTAGCTCAGCTACATTTTTTGTCCCCTTGTACCCGGATTCGTCAAGGATTGATGGACATGCAGCAGTGATGGACAGTAACAAATTAAATGTAATTTGTTACTGTACTTAGAGACCTTTCTTTGTGTATCTGTATTTTACTGAAGTATTTCCATTTGTGGAGACTTTTACTTTAACCTTATTTCATTTCAAAGTCAAATCTCTCACTTTTTACTCAACTACATTTTGTGAAATCGGTCGTTCCTTTTTATTTATGAATGGATAAAAACTTAACTGGTCAATTACACAGCAAAGCACCAATCAGGGTCAGGTGTGCGCTCTGTTTTAAACCTGTTTTGATTGCCACTTGTGGTTTCTACTTATCACCAACATACAGTTAAGCATCAGCTCAGCAAAGCAGAACATTCTGAGAGGAATTAATGATGGAAGAACTCCTGACTCTAATTTGCCACAACACCTGTGGCCTTTTTTGTGTGATTTTTTGAAAAGAAGTTGAAAAGAATAGTTTGGTCTCATGATTATTTGAATAGATATCAATCAGTGTTTAAGCTCTTTTCATCTTCACTAAAAGACAGTTTGGTTCAGTATGAGATGAAGATGACCTTTAACTCATTTTTAGGATGCCTTCTGGTTTTGTAGCAGATGTCTACAAATGTGACTAAAAATAAAGAAAATAAAAAAGAGAAGAAGAAAAGAAAGAGGAAAAGAAGGAAAGTATGAATATGTAATCAAGTAAAACACTGAGAAGGTCACTGAAGGAAGACACGTACTCCAAACACACACACACATACACACACAGACCAGTCCACCACCAGCACCACCACCACTATTCTAACACCCCCTCCCCCCATTCCTACATTCTGTCTCCTCAGGCTGTCAGTGTGTGTTTAAATTGAACATATGCTGATTATTCAGCAGTTTGGAATCGGTAAGGCTGTCAGACAGTCAGTATGTTCCCAATGCCTGAGGACACACACACATACACAGAAGAAAGTCAAAGCATACGAAAAAAAAAAAAAAAAAAAAAGCTATAGCAGTAACACTGAACTATTCAATATTACAGGTTAATGATGAAATAAGGCTTGGAGGTTATGAGAACTTCCATGTAGACAGATGTCGCATGGAAGCTCTACACTCTCAAAGAATATTAATCAACAAATTAAAAAACTTTTTTTCTTCTGGTTTTTTTTTTAAAGTAAGAAGTCGAACTGACATGGTATGTTTATGTAAGGAGTCTTCAGTGTCAGCACACTGTAATTGTCCCAGAGGAGTTTGTGCTTTTTTGGCTTTTCTTTTTTTTTTTTTGAGAGAGAGAGAGAGAGAATGACTGTTTATGACAGTTATAGTGTTCTCGCTAGTGTTCCTCTTACACAACAAACATTTGCCAGCGATTACGATTAATGAGCAACAATTGCAAATTGTTTCGATTTTACACTCATGTAATGGAGCATCTTTACCTTCTGTTTCTTCTGTAAGAAAACAACCTGGGCTTTGCAATTTTCTGTTTAGATCTACCACAAGAAGTAGTTTGTATTTCAATGTTAAACCTTCGGTCTGCTTTGGCACCAAGACGCTGAGATACAATATATGGATGAAAGCATTGGGAAACCTGACTTTTCCAGCCATATGTGGTTCTTTCCCAAAATGTTTTCATAAACTTATAGTCACACAACTGTATTGGATTTGGATATGGCATTAATACATTTTTTCTTCCATTGAACTAGAATTGTCCAACATGACAATGCCAGCTCCATGAAGATACGGTTTACATGGCTTATAGTGGAAGATCTTATATGGAAGATCTGCTATAGAGCTCTAAACTCAGAAATCCTCACCTCACCCTACATCAGTACCTGACTCTACTAATACCTCTGTGGCTAAATGAATACAAATCTCCACAAATACACAAGAAATCTAGTGGAACACCTTCCTAGAAGAGTGGAGGTTATTATGACAGCAAATGGGGACTAAATGCCAAATGGGATGTTCAGAAATCTCATACAAATCTTATGGTCATGTGTCCAAAAACCTTTGTCTATCAAGATAAGACCACACTACACAATGGAATTGAATTCAGCTTTATATGTATAGCGCTTTTAACAATGGATATTGTCCCAAAGTAGTTTTACAAAGATAAAGAGGAAGTGTATAAGTTTAGTGCCTATATGTTTGTTCAGACTTGAAGGAACAAACTTATAGGCACTAAACGTATACATTCCAACTTAAATATATATATTATAAATATATATTATAAATCCATCCTGCACATTATGGGACATTAGTGTCTGTCTATAGTGCCACAAAAAAAAGGCACTTTTGGCAATCTTTCTCTCTCGTTATCTTATCTGTTTTAGCAGATCTTAAATAGGACAATAGCTATTGCAGATTAGCAGTTCCCTAAACTCAAGATCTTATCTTTTCCTCCAGATAGGGAAAGAGGATTACAGAAGCATCCTAATTTGCTAGAATCTATTCAAAAGTGTCCTCAAGTAAGAATAACCCTAATAGTGTCGCAACTTTTTTATAGTTTACTTTCTACTCTTAGGTACTTGGCTGGAGACATAGCGTGGGCCTTGTTCAATGGCCAACAGTGTAGCATGATTAGTGTAATGGTGCTACTTTTGTTGACAACTTTCAGGCTATGAAAATAGACACTAAATAATCAAAAAAGATAAAAAAAAAAAAGATCAAAATCCATTTGCGAAAAAAGAGATAGATGTTTATTGATAAAGTAGGCTTCCACCGAACATCGTGCCGCAGTCTGGTTGCTAGGTAACGGATGACATTTGATTACCGACTTGTTTAGGATTTAAATCCCATTTGTGTTACTCCCCCTTTGCTGTTACTAAAATTGTAGGATATACAACATTCATCTATGATCTCATTAGGAAATGCTAGAGGATCTGTCTTGTTCCGAATTTGTCTGGCAGCTGGAGGCCTAAATGAGATCTTAGGGAAATGTAGAAAACGAGATTACCTGTGGGCAATTATGTTTCTAGCTTAGTGGTGTTTATTTTTTAATCTAAGTAGTAATATATTTTTTTTCTTTCCACAAAAAAAAAGGTTTATTGTGTTTCCTGTATTTATGGTTCCTCTCCCAGCACTCACCAAGTGCATGTAAATTAGAACTGATCAAGCTTAACTATGCTGGATAATAACCAGGAGTGAGACGTTGCAATAAGTGGATGTAAGTCTACGATAATTGTGTGTGTGTGTGTGTGTGTGTGTGTGTGTGTGTGTGTGTGTGTGTGTGTGTGTGAATGCAGGTGTGAGTTAGATCTTGAGTGAACAAGGCATTATTATTATTATTATTATTATTATTATTATTATTATTATTAACAGGGCAAGGAATTATTAAAACTTTAACACAAGAATTTGAGTAAATGTACTTCGTTACTGTAATTTTTTGGCTACTTTCTAGTTTTACTGTATGTCAAAGATGCAACTAACTTTTACTCTCTACTCAACTACATTTATGATTCCAAATATATACTTTTCACAATTGACAATGAGATTTACCAATTGAGTTTTGCACCTCTGCTAAAGCTGTCCTTAGGGTTCGGCACTCCCCTACCCACATCTGCTGCGCGTGAGCAACTTTTTAGCATCGCTGGCCTCATTTTCAGTCCAAAAAGAGATAGAATAAATTTCAAACACTTTGAGAAACAGCTTCTTTTTTTTTTTTAATAATTGGCCCCTTCCTGAGACTGAGAGGTGCATCATTAAGTCAGCTCTGAATATACTTTTATATCTAAAATGACTTTTATTTTGTGTGTCAAATTAATATTAATGAATCTTCTACTTGGTAACACGAGCCTGTTTTTTTATTTGTTAACTGAACATACCTTTTTGCTTTACTACTTTGTCTTTTTATTTTACCACCTTGTTAGGTCTTTGTTCAGTTTCGGCATGTTGCTGTTGGTTAATGCAGTGTTGAGGTACACGATTAGATTTATGTTTTAGGAAATAAAACCTCACAAATCAACTGTTTTTGGCTTTTCACTAAAATGTGTCTTAGTGTTGAGGACTAGTGCATCTTTGAGTCTACATCTAATATGAGTCAAGTACTGTTGAAGATTCATTGTCTTATATCAGATTCTGGTTCATGATCTGAGCCGGTTCACCACCAGACTTTCCTCGGACCACTTTTAGTAGGTACTAAGCACTGCATAACTTGGAACACACCACAAGACTTAGAAATGTTCTGACCCAATTATCTGATGTGATAATGTGGCCTTTGTCAAAGTCACTCAGATCCTTATGCATGCCCATTTTCCTGCTTTCAACACATCAGCTCTGAGAACAGAATATTCTCTTGCTGTCTGATATGTCGCATTTATTGAGAGGTGCTACTGTAACAAGATACTGTTACTGATACAGGTTTTTAGTTTTAATGTTACAACAGATCATTATATCCTTAGAATTTATATATATATATATATATATATATATATAT
>JAAIIK010000127.1:142169-152543 GCA_014706435.1 Silurus glanis
TGTGTGTGTGTGTGTGTGTGTGTGTGTGTGTGTGTGTGTGTGTGTCCTCAAAACATGCAAATACTGAGAACACACTAACAGACAGGGAGAATCTGAAATGACAGAATAAAGATGTTTTTTTTATGCAGCTGAATAATCAGCATATGTTTAAATTTAACACACACACAGAATGCCTGAAGAGACACAGCAACAATACACAACTCTGCTGTACCTGATGCACTCGTATTAGTACTACACACATGCACACACATATACATACACACACGCTCCTTAATGTCAGTGGTGCAGGAGAAGAAGAAAAAAATAAAAACATGGAAAGCCAGGAATTTTGCCTTATGAGAAATGTGAAATCAGTGATCTTCAGAATATGGAGGCAAAATAAAAAAATATCCCAAGAAATAATTATAATTTCAATAAATAAGTCCCTGTTTCTGGAAACCTTTTAGGTTCTGGTATTAATTTACACATGTAATCACGTGCTTTTCAGGCTGAATGTATTTTTGTATACACACACACACACACACACACACACACACACACACACACACACACATCCTCGCTTCCTCATTTGACGCAATGCTGCAAAGACCCTGTTAGTAAATATTGTATTTACAAACACATCCATAAACCTTGAGTAAATCAAGGCCCCGAGTATGTAAACCTCAGAGGAACACTGTGTCTACAGTCTGGGAAGTTTTCAGCATGCAGTTTACATGATGCTCAACCGCAGCCTACAAACTTCCTTAACTTTATTGTGGAATGAGCAGAAGTAGACAGGGCTTTTCTTCTGCTCTAAAAAAAAAAAAATCACACTTAGCGCTAAATCACGGCTGTATACCCCTAACCCACCCCCAATTTTCTCTTCCGTCAAATACACAAGGGATATTATGATTGGAAAGCCAACGTGTTTACTTCATCTGGTGCATAATAGAATCTCACTTTTCCTTTTTGGTATTTGTATCACACGTATGAATTATATGCATGGTTTGGATTTGGAGCTTGGAAAGACATCGTGTCTCGGGAGTTCTGTACATGCCATGAACGGCTAAACAAGGTCCGTCTGCAACCAATTATTGGTTATTGATTAGAATCCAAGCCACACAGGCAGACTGGTTTAGGGCATGAAGATAGCAAAAAAATAAGCTGTCATTGAGTAGTCAGTGTTTATATAAATTCAATTAGTTCTGCTGTATGCTTGAGGGGAATCTATTTTTTTTTTTTGTCACTAGATTAGAAAACCTAATAAACAGTTAGTCCTGGTTCTGTAATAGTATCTGTTGCTAAGTAAAGGCGTGTTCTGTTTTTCCTCCATAAGATATCACAAAAAGCCCTAATAGTTGTAAAATAGCTGCTGAATTCTGATCTTTGGGCATGTAAATTGCCATAATGACTCATGTAATGATTCGGCTCTCTGAATAGCTAATAAGAAAACACTGACACTGTGTTCACTAATATTTTATATGCTAATATATAAGTAGGCCAAGTATACAAGTATACACAAGCCTTCAAATATTATCTTACTTTGTCCAGTGATCTGTAATTGAAATCTACCAATCAAACTTGTACATGTTTTAAGTGAACCCCAGGCTGGTGTTGCCTATTCAGTGTCTAGCTAATAACCTGCCTGCTAATTAGCTAACTAGTGGTGTACGTTTCAGATAAGTGGTTGGCATTAATCAATACACTCAGCAAAAGCCTTCCACGAGGATGAAGTTCAATTGAATTGAATTGAATTGAATTTTATTTCTATAGCGCTTTTCAGAATGGACATTGTCTCAAAGCAGATTTATAAATAAGTTATAAATTAGCTCAACATCTGACATCATTAAAGATTGAACACCAACTCCTCCATGCCAGAGCCTTTAAATGTTCAATGATAGAGCAATAAAATGTGTAGAATTTTATGGTGAACATTGATTAAGCTGGTATGTTTAACATTGATTAAGCTGGCTAGGGATCCTCTTTTAAGGTCTGAAATCTTTATGAAGTCTGACACAACTGGACCTCCAGATGCCTCAAGATAAGGCTAAGCACATACAAACAAGCTAATTAGTTCATTATTATAAAAAAATGTATTTAGAATATTTTATTGATCCCACAGGGAAATTATTTCTTCGCATATCCCAGCAATGTTAGAAAGCCCCAACCTTCTGATCTGCAACCAAGAGCCTTCATTTTAGGTTTGTTATATTAAAGGCTCTGTTTGAAGCCATTTTAGAACTGATGGCAGTGCACGCAAACGCTCGAATCACTCCATATCAAGATGTCTTCTATACAGTGTGGGTTTTGGGAAGTTTCTTAAAATGGCTGATGCTCTAGTGAGAACAGATGGGAATGTTTGGGACAGAGCGCAAATGTATACTCATAGAGAGCAGGCTGACATACTACGCCGTGACCTTCGACCCTTGCTCTCATGATCAGAATAAAATGCTAACAAAGCAGCGTATCCACTCTAAATCTCGTTTAGTTAATCAGACCCACATGGGCTAAGTGGAGAATAACACACAGGACATTTTCCTCTGAGCCCCATCTGAGACTGTGCTTGTTTGAAACAGGGTAAATATTTAAGCTTCACTCACCAGTGCAATGGAAAGGAGATTTCTCCCTCAAACACACACACACACACACACACACACACACACACACACACACACAGACATATGCATACACACACGCACACACCCATACGCATATGCACACACACACACACACACACACACACACACACACCGTCACACGTTCACTGTTTGCTTGACGCTGCCTATCGTTTCATTAAACAGTGACCCAAGCTCTTAATCCTGAATAAACATGGGGCACGGATTCTGTTTCTGACGTTCAAACCTAATTAGCTGTTTAATACGATGGAGACAGAATTTCAAGCTAAAATAGGGTTCATTCTTAAAGCCATTAGAATTCTGATGCATCAAGGAACATCTATAATTAGAGGATTTTTATAACCAGTAATGTTATTAAGAATATTCTAGAACTCATGTACATTGAAAAACACTCCCACACACAGTTCTGCACGGCGAGTCGTTTAATGGGCCCAAATGTATATGATCAGCCAGGGTATTGTTGGACTTATTATTATTATAATTATTATTATTATTATAGCTCTGGATTTACCAGGCAAATACTGCTAATCAGTAATAGAAGGCTGCCTGACCCAGTATTTTCCAAAAAAAACAAAAACAAAAAATGCCTATATACTCACCTCAAACCACATCCAGTTCTTGAGCAATGCCAAGCTTGTGGTTGAAGACAGCAGGACTTACCGTAAATTTGCAGCTAATGTCATATGGGCAGTCCTCATGGAATCGCTTTTAAGGTTTAAAGATTTTTTTTATATCGAGGTCCTGCATGTACACAGGGTCTAAAAGTATCAGGAACTAATCCAAATAATTAGGTAAAAAAATTTGAATAAATAAATAAATAAATAAATAAATAAATAAATAAATAAATAAATAAACATTCAGCATACAAATCAACCCCTTAAATGGTCGTCATAAGAATGCGTAAAAAACGAGTGCATCAAATTCCACAGATACAAATTGTCCTATTTTTCACATGATGTAGTTTCCATTTTTGATAATAAATATATTGAGCAAAAGGTTCAAGGTCCAAAATTTGTCATCATCAATGAAATTGAAATTGTACAATGTGTAAACACAATTGCGCAGCACCCAGAAAGGCATGAATGGGATTAGAACAATTTACAATGAATTACAATGCATAGATCATTCATAACATTTAGTTTTGTGATCCACATATTTGATTTGCCAAAGTTTTTACACTGGATGCCCTTCCTACTGCAACCTTCCTCATTTATCTGGGCTTGGGACCGGCACTATGAGTGTACTGGCTTGTGCAACCATAATGGCTGGGTTCAGATTAATAGCTGGGTTCAGATCATCCATAACATAATATAAACTGTTCTATCATGGGGTGGATGGAACGAGAAATGGTGTAGGGGTGATCCTGAAGGAAGAGTACAACAGGAGTGTAGTAAAGGTGAAGAGAGTTTTTGATTTCTGTTTATAAACGTGAAGCTGGAATTTGAAGGGGCGATGATAAATGTCATCAGTGCTTATGCTCAAAAAGTGAGTTGTGAGATGGAGGAGAAGGAAAATTCTGGAGTGAGTTAGATGAAGTGGAAGAAGGTGTACCTAGGAAAGAAAGATTAGTGATTGGGGCAGACTTTAATGGGCATGTTGGTGAAGGAAACAGAGATGATAAGGAAGTGATGGGTTGGTATGGCCTTAAGGAGAAGAATGTGGAGGGGCAGATGGTGGTAAATTTAGCAAGAAAGATGGAAATGGTAGTGGTAAATAAATATTTTAAGCAGAAGGAGGAGCATAGGGTGACGTTAAAGAGGTGGACTAACAGGTGGACTATATTTTATGCAGGAGATGCAACTGATTTTTAAGAATAAGGTAGATGTACAGACCTGCAGTAACTACAGGGGAATAAAGTTGAACAGTCACACTGTGAAGTTATGGAAAAGAGTAGCAGAAGCCAGACTGAGAGAAGAGGTGACCATCTCTGTGCAACAGTATGGTTTCTTTCTGAGGAAGAGCACCACAGATGCATTATTTGCTTTGAAATTGTTGATGGAGAAGTATAGAGAAGGTCAGAAGGAGTTGAATTTTGTGTTTGTAGATTTAAAGAAAGCGTACAACAAGAGAAGTTGTGGTATTGTATGAGGAAGTCAGGTATGGCAGAGATGTACTGTATGTGAGGGTGGTGCAGGACATGTATGAGGACAGTGTGACAGCAGTGAAGTGAGCAATAGGAACAGCAGTCTGGTTTAAGGTGGGGGTTGGACTGCATCAAGGATTGGCTCTGAGCCCTTTCCTGTTTGCAGTGGTGATGGACAGGTTGACGGATTAAGCCAGACAGGAGTCTCTATGGACTATGATGTATGCGGATGATATTGTGATTTGTGGTAAGAGTAGGGAGCGGGTGAAGAACAGCCTGTAGAGGTGGAGGTACGTGCCGGAAAGAAGGGGAATGAAAGTCAGTAGGAGTAAGACAGAGTACATGTGTGTGAATGAGAGGGAGGGCAGTGGAGGGGTGAGGTTGCAGAGAGAAGAGGTGGAGAAGGTGGAGGAGTTCAGGTACCTGGGGTCAACAGTACAAAGTAATGGAGAGTGTGTTAGAGAAGTGAAGAAAAGAGTGCAGGCAATGTGGAGTGGGTGGAGAAGAGTGACAGGAGTGATTTGTGATAGAAGAGTATCTGCAAGAGTGATCGGGAAAGGTTATAGGGCTGTGGTGAGACCTGCGATGTTGTATGGATTAGAGACAGTGGCATTGAGTAAAAGACAGGAGGTGGAGCTGGAGGTAGCAGAGCTGAAGATACTGAGATTTTCATTGGGAGTAACGAGGATGGACAGGATTAGAAACAAGTTTATTAGTGGGATTGCGCATGTAGGACATTTCGGGTACAAGGTGAGGGAGGCGCAATTGAGTAGAAGATCATTCATAACATTAAAATTACTGAAAGAGGATGTAAATAGTATTAATTAACTCATTATAATGGCATGTGTTGTGGTGGGATATATTGGGCAGCAAGTGAACAGCCATTTCTCAAAGTTGGGGTGTTTTAGGCAAGAAAAATGGGCATGTGTGGGGATCTAAATTACTTTGACAAGGACTAAATTGCGATTGCTGGATGACAGGGTCCGAGCATTACCAAAAGGGCAAGTCTTGTAGGGTGTTCCAAAAGTTGTCTAAGGAAAAATAACGCTGAACTGGTGAGAGGGTCATGGGTGCTTAAGGCTTAACAATGTTTGTAAGGGGCAAAGGCTAGTGAAAATGGCAAAACCTGCCTCAAAATTCCCCAGATCTCAATCTGATGGAGCATCTACTTTGTTTGATAAACAAATAAGTCTGATCCATAGAAGTTACAACTCACAGCTTATAGGACTGAACAGTCTTGGTGCCAGATACCACAGCACACCTTCAGAGGTCTTTTGGAGTCCATGCTTTAATGGGTCAAAGCTATTGTAGGTGGCACATGTCAGAATGCAGCATGTGGTTTTAATACTATAATTAGTGTATACAGTGGGAATCTGATACACCTGCCCTGAAGTTGTACCATTCAATCTCTGACACTCACCTTAACCTTAACCTTAACTAAACCAGATGAAGCAGGAACAATGTTTGCCATTTAAAACTTCTCTACCCAAGAATGCTGCTTCATTCAACAGAAAAACAACTAATCCATTATTTAAAAGTGTAAAAATAATGCTTAAAAGCTAACACTCACATTAAGATCCTCTCGCTCCATGTCCTGATTCTCACCCTCAGTAAGGAGTAATTCTGTGTCCTCACTCTACAGCATTTCAATGCCATATGTTAGTGTTGCCCCATACTTTAGATCACCACTGCTTTCCGTGCAGACTTTCATGAAGGTTGTTACTTTTGACAACAACAGACGCCTCCTGTCAAATTAGGCATTTCCAATTAGCTCCTTCACATAAGTAAGAGGCAGGAGCGGAGCCACTGATCAGAGCCATATGTAGCTATGAATATTCATGAATCTTACTGTGTCTTTTTTCTGCTCAGTGATCTGATTCCAGTGTCCTCATTATGCTGATCCGCTGTACAAAGAGCGACAAAGTTAAACATGAGAGAAAGGGACAGCGTGACTCAGCTTTGGCCAAAAGTTCAATTATCTTAAAGTTAGGGGACAGTAGGGGAGGTACCCATACACAGCCCAGGGCCAACGTGTGTACATTAATATATACTTTACCGAATACATTAAAGCATGGCTATATGGCTGATTTGTTTGTAATTCGATACTAATTAGTAATACGATTTATTGCAAGCGTATTAACTCAATGTAGAATCCAACATAGAATCCAAGAGCTTTACTTGGTGTGTGGTAGTTCATTGCTTCATGTAAAAATCAGAAGAGCCTAACTACGCTGTCAAAGTGGACTGTTTCCATTTATAGAAATAATGGAGTCGTGTTTGACTTGTGGCCTTGGGCAGTACGCACAGTGAGGTTTTGCATTAAGATGCTGCCCATAATGGTAATGAATTTGGACGACGTTTTCATCTCGACTGTAAATAGGGTCATAATGTCTCAGGGGTCAATTCTCTGGGTTAGAAGGGCAGCAGTTTGAGCACCCTCAGGCAGCATAACTAGCTGTCCATTAGGAAAGTAAGCCCTAAGTAAATATTTTCAAATAGTGTGTGATTTCAGCATTTAAAAAAAAAGGTTTCCTTGTTTGTCTGAATCTAAATCTACAGTAAAGGATTCTTTTGACAATACCTTCTGTATAAAATGCTGTGGAAATAAAATGAAAATTATTATCCGGGATCAGCTTAAAATATCAACTATGACCCCAGAAATAAAAGTCAATTCAATTCAGTTTACGGAGATAAATGGGTTATGAATTTAGAATGTATAAGTTTAGTGCCTATAAATGTATTCCTCATAAGTCTATCTCTAATGAGCAACCTAATGGAGACAGTGACTTGGAAAACTTGAGATGGTATGAGGAAGAAACTGTGAGAGGAATCAGACTGAAAAGTTGGAGCTGTGGAACCAGGTGCTCCTGAGCAACTTATATATTTGCTCAACATCTGTGATCATTATAGATTCAACACCAGCTTCTCAATGAGTATTGTTTAAGAGGTTGTCCTTAAAGTCCAGTGTCCAAAATCTTCATGAAGTGGGATCCAACTAGCGCTGGTACATCTCTAGATGGCTTGGGATCCTCACAGCGTCGGCATATTCTCTTTGAAGGTCCAAAATCATTATGAGGTGGGACACGAAAGGAGCTGGCCCAAACTCTAGATGCCTCAGGATCCTTGCGGGGTCGGCATCTTCTAACTTCATGAGGTGGGACACAACTGGAGCTGGCCCAATCTTTAGATGATTATAGTAATTTGTAGTTGTAAAGGTATGTGTTGGGTAAAAAAAACTGCATGTTTTTAGAGGAAAATCTAAAGCTTGATTTTAAGAGTCTAAGACTAGGTTAATGGTTAGGGTTAGGGCATGTTTTGATTTAACCTTGTCAGTGTTGCTGTGTGTAACAGTGGATAGTCTTTTGGGAGAAGGTCACTTAAAACTGAAAATAACCTGCACAAGAACTCCACATGGACCGTAAACTGAAAGCTGTAAAGTAGCAATGCTACCTGCCCATTTTATTGCTTTGGAGGGCCAGTTATTTCCATGCTCCTGGTTGCAATCTGCAGGCATCTCTGCTATTTCCTTTCAAGCTTTATTTGATTGTACTAAATACTTACTATTAACACACTCCTACACCCAATCAGAAAAAGGTACCTTTTCATTCTTTTGTTACTGTATTTTTTTTTGTTTTTTTTGTATACAAAGATTATAAGCACTCATAAGAGAGAACGCACAATATGATAAGTTTTCTCCTGTTTCCTTGAAATAATTTCATGTTTCTGAAGGAAACCTGGCTGTAATGGCATATTTCAGAGTTCTACATAACTACATAACCATAACAGCATGCTAGCAGCTGTGCCCTGTCTTTCACCTCACCACAGCTCAAAGTTTGGCTTTGCAGTCACAATAAACCTGTGATTCAATTAAACAGTAATAGTAGAAAAGTGTATACATTATGAGCTCATGCTTCAGAAGCGTTAATCTCACAGCTCCAAACAAAAGAAACACATACTGATCACTATTAAAACACTTCTTAAATCCAAGAGGTATTAACAATTGTATTTTTTTTTCTTTTTTTGGAAGAATTAGGAAGCATTAGGAAGAAACCTTGAAAGGAAGCAGACTCAAAAGGGAACCCGGCCTCATTTGGGCGGCACCAAATGTCCATTCATTACAGTTCCGTCATTGTAAGGTGTGTGACAATTAAATACAACCTGTGGTCCTGAGCCATTGTAGCGGACTGTTAACAATAACACAGTACAACTCCATCCTCAAAGTTCTTAAGTTGCTCAGCAACTCCATGGATCCCCAGGCAAATGATGTGGAACCATCCCCAGCTGCACAGAGTTTCTCCAAACGAAGAGAAATGCATCCAGAGGCAAGTCATTGTAATGATTCAGGCAGATCTGAAAAGAAGAAAGTGACAGGAACACTGTTTGCTGGTACTTCAGGAGCATGTTGAACTCCACATAGTGTGAGAGAGAGAGAGAGAGAGAGAGAGAGAGAGAGAGAAGAGGGGTGACAGAGGAAGAGAAATAAGGACTGTTAAGCATTCTCATTGTTTCGAACAAAAACGTGCACCCTTTTATAATTGAGCATGTGCTCCAATTAAACCAGTCGCATTCATTCGCAGTGTACAAAGTTATCATACATCTGCCGCCAATACAATGATTCTGATTAAATACGTGTCAGTTAATAAACAATGTGAACTGATTATTGGTGTAATAATGAACCACGTGTAAAAGTGCTACATGTTTAAACTGTACATTCAATGAGCTGTCATTTAAAGGGAGATTATGAGATTTAGCATACTTTAGCGCTAATGCTAGTATCATTCCTGCGTGTCTCGCCACGCCACTCTGTGATCCCGAGACTCATCAATTACGCCTTCAATTAGCAGAAGACTTTTTTCAAACAGACAACCAGTATAAAAGCCTCTAATGCTCGTTCATGCCATCGTACAGACAAAGAAAGCCATTACGCTAAGCCCGCTCAGGAGGAATGACAAGTCTTGAGTTGTGGATTGAATCCTGTGATCTTTACTCATAAACGACACACAAACACAAAGAGATCAGAGACACCGTCAGACAATTCGAGCTGACAGCTAAATGCTTCACGCTGCAAAAAAACCTGCGATTCATCACAATTAGCAACAACATCAAGAAAAGTGTGATTCTTGATGCTGAGTGTACTGTATGGTTCATCTTTTCTTAAGGAAATCTAAAATAATGAGTTATAAAAAGTAAGGGAAATTGTAATGGTGTAAGCAGATAAACAATACCAGGAAGATTCCTCCTGAGATTTATTTCTTTTTTCCCCATCATTATTATCAACCTCATTTCCTTTTCTTTTGCGTCTGTGTTTGAAATAATGCAACATTCAGCCAGGTTTGATTCCTGACTACAGTTTAATTGGGCAACATTTATGGCAGCAGTTTAATGTGTAATTCATTTTGGCCGTTTGCGGGTGCAGGAAGTGCAAAGTCGAGTTCATGCATGCCATTAAAATGTTTCGCTTCAGTAGTGCTTCTGCTAAATAAACAATTTTTGGCAGGTGGAATGTTTCGAGGTGAGGAATCTTCTGGAATAATTAGACCCAGAAGTGCCTTAGTATGGGTTTTGACGAAGAAACTCCCAATGTGCACTTAAATATATAGAGAAACACACATGTGTATACACACAAACAGACACACACACACACACACACACACACACACACACACACACACACAC
>JAAIIK010000127.1:163901-174436 GCA_014706435.1 Silurus glanis
TAGTAGTAGTAGTAGTAGTAGTAGTAGTAGTAGTAGTAGTAGTAGTAGTAGTAGTAGTAGTAGTAGTAGTAGTAGTAGTAGTAGTAGTAGTAGTAGTAGTAGTAGTAGTAGTAGTAGTAGTAGTAGTAGTAATAGTAGTAGTAGTAGTAGTAGTAGTAGTAGTAGTAGTAGTAGTAGTAGTAATAGTAGTAGTGGTAGTAGTAGTAGTAGTAATAGTAGTAGTAGTAGTAGTAGTAATAGGAGTAGTAGTAGTAGTATTAGTAATAGGAGTAATAGTAGTAGTAGTAGTAGTAGTATTAATAGTAGTAGTAGTGGCAGTAGTAGTAGTAGTAGTATTAGTAATAGGAGTAATAGTAGTAGTAGTAGTAGTAGTAGTAATAGTAATAGTAGTAGTTGTACTATGCATGAGGCCATGTGGTTTTACATGCGGCAAAAGCCAGACTAATGATAAAAAGTCATGTATTCATGTATCATTGAGTTCACGTTTTGTCTTTTTTGCAGTAAACGTGCTCTATTCAATTGTAAGAATTTTACGTGTATGTTTTTATGTATGTGTTTGTTGTATGTGTTTTTCTATTTCATTTGAAATTCCTGACCTTCCCATCACTGACTGGTAAGAAACACACAAACTTAGAATGTCTAGAAATGAACTGGTAAAGGTTCTTACTGTACATAGTCACCTTTTTGTTTTGCATTTTTCTTTTTTTCCTTTTTACAAAAAACATAAAATAAAACATAAAATCTTTCTTCTTTCTATTATTTGAAATGATCATATTAGTCCATTTCTTTAAAACGTTCTGGTTTAAACATGACATCTCAGCATCTGCGTCTAAGGCTTGCTACTGATTTCAGTAAACACAGTGTTTGACTTATAGGGCTGCAGTAATTGTGCTGAACTTTCGATGTGTCTGTTAATAAGAGGCTTCAATCGTTCACATCTATGCCATAATACAACATAGAATTATAGCACTATAATTTTTGAAAACAAACATTTCAAAGGATAGCTATAAAAAATTCTGCACCCACTTGTTTTTTTCTAGTTGAGTCTTTGCAGGAATTTAACAACAAAACAGCAAAAAATATATATATATTTATCTTCATCCAAAAGCCTCCAATGCACCAGAAGCTCATATCACTGTTATTTTATTTGTTCTATGAAAAAATGCAGAAATGTCTATGTGAAAGAAGCTGAACACACCCCATTTTGCATTTCGGAAAAATGTGAAATTGTTCACACCTTGGAAAGAAAAAAAAGAAGGAGTCAATTGAGTCAAAATGCTAAAGCCAAGTAATCAGACCTCAAAATGAGCTTCTAGAGGTCCGACTGGTGTGTGATCACATTCTGGGGAACAGAATCATCCTTAGTCTGTGGTTTAGGTTCCTGATTAATATTAACTGTGGAGTGATTTGATCTTACCTCTACTTGGTGGTGTATCTAATTATGGGTTTGGACTCTATCATGTGTGTGGTAGATTTTGTAATCATGTCCAGCTTACAGAAAGACAGAATGTGATTAATATTAGAGCTAATCTGTTGGCGGTATTTGGACAGTGAGGAGATGAATTACTGCAGGGTTTCAGAGGCTTTACACACAAGCTGACTTTGGCAGTCGAACATTCAGCACTTGCCAACTGCAACAATGACAACAAGGATAAACCCTGAGTTTTTTCCATGTACTCTGTTTTTTTTTTTCGCGTGTCTCTTCACAAGTGTGCGAAGGGTTCGAATCAGAAACATCACCAAACATGCACCAACATTTATTATCCAGATTCATGGATCCGATTATCTGTGCCACTTTCATCTCAAAACACGATTGTGGATCAAAGGAAAGCACTATAATGAAGAGGTGTGGCCTCTATCTGTCGGTTTGAGGGAAAGAGATGTGCCTCTGTTAAGCCCATTGAAGGAAGCATAGCTTTTGTGCACCACTTATGAAGGCATGACATCTGTTCCCTGTGCTTACCGGGGTTTTTTTTGAGAGAGCCATGACTTATACGAGGTGTTATCAAAAGGTTTCAAGTTTAGCTCTGTTTGCAAGAAAGAACTTTATTTATCTATTTTTACACACTATCACCTTCAAAATAGTCCCCTTGCACTGCAATTCCGCGCTCCCAGTGTTCCTGCCCCTTCTGGAATATGTCCTGGAAATCTTCTTTTTGAATCGTCTCAAGAACCTTCTGCGATTTGTGCTGGATCTCTGCAATGGTGTAAAAATGCTTTTAGCTGGATCTTAATCTTCGGGAAGAGGGTGGGTGCGGAAGTGAGATCATGTGGATTCTTCTCCGACGATCATCATGCAGAAGTTGCTGAATGGTTTTGACATTTTTGGTGTTAAATCGCAGAAGATGTAACGCACATGGTGAGAATAGCACTAGTTAGCACCATGAGTCTTGAAACCTTTTGATACCACCTTGTAACTTTTAAAGGTTACACTTTCAAAGAAGCTGGGTGGAAAGGAGAGGACATAAAGACATTACCATTTGGTTGAAATATACCCCAAAAATAGTTTTCAGAGTCACTGTCAGACAAACCAGTTGGTATGATCCAAGAGCAGGTTTATTGACAAATCCAGAGTACACAACCAAAAAGGCCAAATTAACAATTTGAAATGAGAATCGTGCATGGGTCAGCTGACCAGCAAGGGGGGGAGTGGTAGCTTGGTGGTTAAGGTGCTGGGTTACTGATCAGGAGGTCATGGGTTCAAGCCCCGGTATCGCCAAGCTGCCGCTTTTGGGTCCTTGAGGAAGGCACTTAACCCTCTGTGCTCCAGGGGCACAAGACTGCTTTAGTGTGTAACAGTAGATAAAGCATTACCTAGTCTTTAGTTGGCACCCCCTGCGCTATCCCTTGGATCATAAACGAGTCTTTATTTGTTCAAATATAGGTAGATGAGCTCTCAATTTTCTCAACACTCATCAAACTCCATGAATTCTTTCTGTATTCAAACCAGAGCCAAAATCAGGAGAACTCATCTTAATGGTCAGAGCCAAAAGGTTCAGCCTTTTTTAATTTTCTTTTCTCTTTCCAACTGTCAGTGATTTCCAGAGAGTTCATCAAGATTACAGAGACTCCTTTTTGAAGGTCTTTCAATCCATAATTCACTTTGTCTGCTAAGTAAACAAATCCTGATAAATCCCAATCTAAAAAAACTGGGTGGGAAATCTGAATACATATCATCGTCTTAGTTTTTTTTCTTTTGGCATTTGTATTTAATTTTAAATTAGATAAACCATGCACCAATTACTACATCTGACCTTCATTAATAAACTCTTTTTCAATGTCACTCATTGAATCAGCACCATGGCACAGACATCACAGGCCTGCATCGGCCTTGTTTATTCTCTCAAGGGATCAGATGCACATTCTAGTGGAATAGAGGTGAGACAGGTTAATATGGGGGTATTTTGGCCAAGAAAGCAAAGTCTTCTGCCAGCTGGACTGCATCTGCCAGACTCACACTGGGGACATAGGAGACACTGTGCTGAGTCAGGTAATGAATTGCTCTAGCGCCACCCATTTTACCAGCTCCTCTAACATCTTGAGGTCAGGCCTCCTGCAGCAGAGAAGGGCTCATCTCCTTCCTCCAAAGTCAGGTCCTGTTCTGTTTCAGCTTTCCAAACCTCAGCTCCCTACTCAGAAAAAGAGAGAGAGAGAGAGAGAGAGAGAGAGAGAGAGAGAGAGAGAGAGAACATAAATAGATAATCAAGCGTAAAACACAGGCGTGCCGCATCAGACATTAGCCTTTTGGCTAACGCTCCTGCTGCAGACTCTGGCTAAACATTAACACCACATGCTACAGATAGACTTTCCATAGCTGTGAAAACATTTAGGATACAATAAATGGCGAATCAAAAAGGGAATGTTGCCCTAGTCAAATCCCTCAAACATTACAGTACATCATGTTTTCAGCTCACTGAGCTTGTTCCAGCTGCTTATTCATGTTTACTAGAGTATTCCAAACCAAGTGCAGACATTCTTCTAGTAGCACAATAGCATATCTAAATATAGTTAACTTGCAAGTTAGGGTATGTTTTTCGAATTTTGTTAGACCTATTATCAGCAGTTGGGCAAAAAAAGTAATTACATCAATAAATAAATAAACTCTTTGGTCAAAGGTATAAGTCAGGCCTCGAAGGAACTATGAGATTTAATGGAATTTGCCTTTAAATCAGGATTTAACCTGCCCTTTAATGTAAATTTCTTAGGGCAGCTGTCCTCTGAATGGAATGCAATATATGTCAGTAAGTGGCTGTTCTTCTGCACTTCGGCTGTTCTTCCACTTCCTTAACAGTTACATTTTTTTGCATTTGCCAATATAATCTTCATGAATTGTGAATGCATGATGAATTCACTTCAAAGTCCAGGGTTTTATGTAACCATAATTGACTGTGGTGTGTGTGTGTGTGTGTGTGTGTGTGTGTGTGTGTGTGTGTGTGTGTCTAGTTGTGAACTCAAAAATCAAGAGACTGTCGGTTCTTGCGTTCTGAATAAAAAGGCCAATTTTTTTCCCCCTCTTGGCTCTTTATAGCTACCATAAATCTGCTCTATAACCGTTCCCTTTAAAAACCTGAACAATAGGAAGAGTTTCACAAGGTTTTGTAAACCCTCATTGTAAATTTAAGTCCAAACTACCCCCTAACTGTTTGTGGTGGCCATAGCAACATTAGTCAACATGTGTAGAGGGAAAAGATGTGATGAAATCTTGGAACGACAGCCAAGTTGGTTATAACTCTATAAGAAAGATTAACCCTCGCCACTAATTGGCATTGTTACAGAAGACTTTCTGGTTTTTCTTTAATACTATACCTGGACATGTAATCACCTGAAGGCACTTTAAAAATAAAACTGTCAGACACAACCGTGTAAGGGGACAAATGGCAATAAAAATGACAGTGGCTTTCACATTTAATGCTGCAAATGTTTTTCATTATATATAGGAAATATATAGAACATAATAACGAAGAATGTATTATCCATGTGGCTGAGTAAATCACTTGGAAAGCTAGCTGAGCTACCATTTTTAGATTAAGTTAATAATGCTATGTAGCTCACACTAGCTGGAATTAAAAGATGAAATAAATATATATATATTTAAAGAAAAAGGTCTGCACATCTCCAATCAATTTTTGCCACCTGGCCAGGGCTTTTTAATTGTTTGAGCAAGTCATGATATTTGTTATTCCTCTCAGTACCCTCTCTCTTTATATCTGAGTGGCTTATTATGCTAACGCTAAGTTATTTAGCAAGCAAAAAAATGGTAGCGAACAAAGGCTAACCTAGAGAATGTAGCCTAACTTCTGAGCACAACAAGCAAAAGAAAAAATAACCTATCCAGAGCTAACCTATTATGAAAAGGTAACAGCAAACAAATGTAAGCTTAGAATTCCTTCTTTGTCCAGTTAAACATGTTCCTGAGGTACTAGTGACCAGTGTTCCTGTCTTTCTTCCCCTCGAATCTGACCAATTCATTCTGACGTCCTACCTCTTGATGGAGTTCTCTTCAATTGGAGACCACTCTGTGAAGATGGCAAATGATGGTTCCACCTCAACAGCCTAATGACCCATGAAGTTACTGAGAACTTTGAAGATGGATTTGGATTGTAAAATCAACAATCTGCTACAATGGCTCAGGACCACAGGTTGCATGAATAGTTTTGCATTTAAGCATCTATCACTAAACAGTACATGAATGGACATTAAGTGCCAACCAGATGAGGATGGTCCATTTTGAGTCTGGTTCCTCTCAAGGTTTCTTCCTCATGCCATCTCAGGGAGCTTTTCCTTGCCACAGGCTTCATTGGTTCGCTCATTAAGGATGAACTTACAATTATAAGTAACAAACTTATAGGTACTAAACTACTACATTCTTTTATACAACTTTATAACCTTTTTATCTCTGAAAGGCTGCTTAGCTGCATGAAGACAATGTCCATTGTTAAAAGTGCTTTACAAATAAAACTGATTTTGTTTGAATTGACAAGGATACATTTTGTACCAAACACTTTTAATCGTTTAATGATTGTCGTATAGTGAATTGTCTGTGTCCTGAAACCGTAGGTTGAATTGTTATAATATTTTTATAACAGTTCAAAGAGATGAGGATCTAATTCATAAACTAACCAGAAAATAAAAAGAGAGACGTTTAACTAAGTGCAAAAGAAAAAAAGACAGGGGTAGAGGGTGCCAACTGTTTAAACCCAGCCATTAGGGAGGCACAAGCCAGTGCACTCTTAGTGCCGGTCCCAAGCCCGGATAAATGGGGAGGGTTGTGTTAGGAAGGGCATCCAGCGTAAAAACATGCGCTAAACCGAATATGCGGGTCACGAATAAAAATTTCATACCGGATCGGTTGAGGCCCAGGTTACCAACGACCGCCACGGGTATCGTTAGCCAACAAGGTACCGGTGGAAATTGGGCTACTGTTGGCCGAAGGAGGAGAGGGAGAGGAGGAAGACGTCTACAGAGATGGCAGGGAAAGGAGAAGTGTAGGAGAGTGGAGGTTCGGGTTGGTATTTTAAATGTTGGTACTATGACTGGTAAAGGTAGAGAGTTAGCTGATATGATGGAGAGGAGAAAGGTAGATATGTTGTGTGTTCAGGAGACCAAGTGGAGAGGGGGTAAGGCCAGGAACATTGGAGGTGGGTTTAAACTGTTCTATCATGGTGTGGATGGAAAGAGAAATGGTGTAGGGGTGATTCTGAAGGAAGAATACAGTAAGAGTGTAGTGGAGGTGAAGAGAGTTTCTGTTAGGGTGATGAACGTGAAGCTGGAAGTTGAAGGGATGATGATAAATGTCATCAGTGCCTATGCTCCACAAGTGGGCTGTGAGAGGGAGGAGAAGGAAAGATTCTGGAGTGAATTAGATGAAGTGGTAGATGGTGTACCTAGAAATGAACGATTGGTGATTGGGGCAGACTTTAATGGGCATGTAGGTGAAGGGAACAGAGGTGATGAGGAGGTGATGGTTAGGTATGGTTTTAAGGAAAGGAATGTTGAAGGGTGGATAGTGGTAGATTTTGCTAAAAGGATGGAAATGGCAGTGGTAAATACATATTTTAAGAAGAAGGAGGATCATAGGGTGACCTATACGAGTGGAGAAAGGTGCACACAGGTGGACTATGTTCTATGTAGGAGATGCAACCTGAAGGAGATTAGAGACTGTAAGGTGTTGGCAGGGGACAGTGTAGCTAGACAGCATCGGATGGTGGTCAGTTGGTGGAAACTGAAGGAGGAAGACTGTAGTGTGAGGTTCAGGGAAGAGGTCAGACAGGGGCTCGGTGGTGGTGAAGAGGTGCTGGATGATTGGGAAACTACTGCAGGAGTGAGGAGGGAGACAGCTAGAAAGGTACTTGGTGTGACATCTGGAAATAGAAAGCAAGACAAAGAGATGTGGTGGTGGAATGAGGAAGTGCAGGAGAGCATAAGGAGAAAGAGGTTGGCAACACAGAAGTGGGATCGACAGAGTGATGAGAAAAGTAGGCAGGAGTACAAGGTGATGTGGCAGCAGGTAAAGAGGGATATGGCGAAAGCCAAGGAAAAGGCATATGAGGAGCTGTATGAGAGGTTGGACACTAAGGAAGGAGAAAAGGATTTGTACCGATTGGCCAGGCAGAGGGACCGAGCTGGGAAGGATGTGCTGCAAGTTAGAGCAGTAAAGGATGGAGATGGAAATGTGTTGACTAGTGAGGGGAGTGTTGAGAAGGTGGAGGGAGTATTTTGAGCAGCTGATGAATGAAGAAAATGAGAAAGAGAGAAGGTTGGATGATGTGGAGTTGGTGAAGCAGGAAGTGGATAGGATTAGTAAGGAGGAAGTGAGAGCAGAAATTAAGAGGATGAAGAGTGGCAAGTCGGTTGGACCAGATGACATATCGGTAGAAGCATGGAGATGTTTAGGAGAGATGGCAGTGGAGTTTTTAACCAGATTGTTTAACAAGATTCTGGACGATGAGAGGATGCCTGAGGAATGTGCTGGTACCGATCTTTAAGCATAAGGGAAATGTGCAGACCTGCATTAACTACAGGGGAATTAAGTTGATCAGTCACACCATGAAGTTATGGGACAGAGTAGTGGAAGCCAGGCTGAGAGAAAAGATGGCCATCTGTGAGCAACAGTATGGTTTCATGCCGAGGAAGAGCACCACAGATGCCTTATTTGCTTTGAGAATGTTGATGGAGAAGTATAGAAAAGGACAGAAGGAATTGCATTGTGTATTTGTGGATTTAGAGAAAGCGTACGACAGAGTGCCAAGAGAGGAGTTGTGGTATTGTATGAGGAAGTCAGGTGTGTCAGAGAAGTATGTGAGGGTGGTGCAGGACATGTATGAGGACAGTGTGACAGCAGTGAAGTGTGCAGTAGGAACGACAGACTGGTTCAAGGTGAAGGTTGGACTGCATCAAGGATCGGCCCTGAGCCCTTTCCTGTTTGCAATGGTGATTGACAGGTTGACGGACGAGGTCAGACAGGAGTCTCTCTGGGGTATGATGTTTGCGGATAATATTGTGATTTGTGGTGAGAGTAGTGAGCAGGTTGAGAAGAGCCTGGAGAGGTGGAGGTATGCGCTGGAGAGAAGGGGAATGAAAGTCAGTAGGTGTAAGACAGAGTGCATGTGCGTAAATAAGAGGGAGGGCAGTGGAGTGGTGCGGTTGCAGTGAGAAGAGGTGGAGAAGGTGGAGGAGTTCAGGTACCTGGGGTCAACAGTGCAAAGTAATGAAGAGTGCAGGCAGGGTGGAGTGGGTGGAGAAGAGTGATAGCAGGAGTGATTTGTGATAGAAGGGTATCTGCAAGAATGAAAGGGAAAGTTTATAGGACTGTGGTGAGACCTGCAATGTTGTATGGATTAGAGACAGTGGCATTGAGTAAAAGGCAGGTGGCGGAGCTGGAGGTAGCAGAGCTGAAGATGTTGAAGTTTTCGTTGGGAGTGACGGGATGGACAAGATTAGAAATGAGTTTATTAGACCGACAGCGCATGTAGGACGTTTTGGAAGGCCAAGAAGGAGGTTCATGGATGTGGTGAGGGAAGACATGCAGGTAGTTGGTGTGAAAGAGGCAGATGTAGAGGACAGGGTGGTATGGAGACGGATGATCTGCTGTGGCGACACCTAATGGGAGCAGCCGAAAGAAGAAGAAGAGGGTGCTAACTGTTTATTAATAAAGTGCTGCAAAAGTTTGATGTTTGCTTGCCTGAATGGAGGTTGTTTTACACTGGTTTGCATGATAAAGATTAACCCAAAAGAGACTCACTCTCAGAGAGAGAGAAAGAAATGAACAGAGATGGGAAGTAATGAAGTACAAATACTTTGTTACTGTACTTAAGTCGATTTTTCTGGTATCAGTACTTATTATATTTATTCTATTTATTTTTTAGACAACATTTTACTTTCACTCATTAAATCTTTTACACAAATATCTGTACCTTCTACTTCTTAAATTTTCAAAACAGGCTCGTTGCTTTAGTTTTAATCTATTTGGTGAAATGTCAATATTTTTTCAGCTCACTGCATGCCGACTTTTGAGCTCATCAGCCTATTTCCTGTCTTTCTGCATTTTTTTTTTTACCTGTCACTGGTGTATAATTTCCTGGCTATATCAGAGAGAGACCACAATGTAAATTTGACTGAGAACAGAGACATTCATCTGATCATCTACTTTTATCTCTGCTTTTGTTTTATATGGTGGATATATTCATTAGGTAATAAATTTTTTTATTATTTTTTTTTATAATTATATTAATATGATGTGAGGTCCAGTTACCAGTGTGACACTAAAACAGGTAGTAATCATGGATACTTGTTACTTGAGGACATGTCAGATCCCAAACTTCTTTACTTTAACTTGAGTGAAAAAGTGTAGTCAGTACTTCAACTTTTACCAGAGTCTTTTTGAAACATATGTACTTCTACTTGAGTGAAGGATGTGTGTACTTTTGCCACCTCTGGAGATGAATAATTGCATCTTCAGCCTGTGCAGAATTCAATAGCCTTGATTGATGGTTATTGATTTGTTCTGTTTGAACTTTAGGTTTCTGCACCACATCACGATGCCCCATGCTGTCTAATGCAGACTAATTCATTCAGGTCTTTAAAGTTTAAGCAGGTTGAGATCAAATAACATCTGGATTATTTCAGTTCAGCTACACTTAGCATGCTAACAAGGATTGTCATTACGAATGTTGTTATGTAGATATTTGTGAAGAACCTCACATGAATCCATCATGCTTACATGAGAACAGCCCATTTCTTTACAAGCTCACACAAGACTTAACTGAAGTCTAATCCCACATGTTAGTCAGGAATTCATAGAAAACTGCACATAGAAATTTTTAGACACTGTACAGCATCTAATATCTACAAAATAAACATTAACCTTGCTGGAAATCACGAATCCAAGTTTCCTAAAGCTTTAATACTTTAAAGTCACATTTCTGCTCCTCAGCCCAAAATTAGTCTTTGACGTGAGGAGGCTGAAAAAGTTGTGGTCAAACCCGCGCATGTGTGTGTGTGTGTGTGGCGCAGATGTTCGTACTGCCATGTGTTAG
>JAAIIK010000127.1:179442-203671 GCA_014706435.1 Silurus glanis
TCTTTCTTTCTTTCTTTCTTTCTTTCTTTCTTTCTTTCTTTCTTTCTATCTATCTATCTATCTATCTATCTATCTATCTATCTATCTATCTATCTATCTATCTATCTATCTAATATTAATATGATGTGAGGTCCAGTTAACAGCTAAAACGGGTAGAAGTAATAACTACTTTTTACTTAAGTACATGTCAAAGCCAAGACTTCTTTACTTTCACTTAAGTAAAAAGGTATGATCAGTACTTCAACTTTTACCCGAGTATTTTAAAACATGAGTATCTGTACTTCTACTTAAGTAATGGATGTGTGTACTTTTGCCACCTCTGTAGAGAAGCAATAAAATAATTTTTATTAACACATTATTTACAAGTGGAAAACATAGTAAAGACGGTTGTCAATCTTCACAGGAGTGAATGTCCAGTTAAACATCAAATGTGGAAGATTTTTTGACAGTTCAATTAGAAAAAGACTGAACAAATATGCGTTGTTTAGAAAACCTCCTCTCTCTTAAAAGAACATTGCAGCATGTCTTAGGTTCGCAAAGCTGAATTTGAACAAACCACAAGACTTCTGGAACAGTGTCCTTTGGACCTGAGACCAAAGTGGAGATGATTGACCATAATGCACAGTGCCACTTTTGGCGAAAACCAAACACAGTATACCAGCACAAACTCCTCATACCAAATGTCAAGCACAGAAGTGGTGGAGGGGGATGATTTTGGCTTGTTTTGCATCCACAAAAAAATGTATGGATAAATGAAATTGAGGAAGAGTTTGAGGATGAGAGATAGTTTAAAAATGACTGAACAGTTTTTGGCCTGTTGTTTCAAGCCATAATATTACAGAGCAAGCAGTTTATTACACTGAGGTGCTCAATAAGGCTTTGTAGGGGATCATTTTTCTACCCACTGATATTCCTAGCTTGTCATCCTACTCACTCTCTTTCTTAATGAGTGATAGAACAGGATGTCACTATCCACCAGCAAGTCAGTCAGTCCATTCAGTTATTGTATAGACCTTTT
This sequence comes from Silurus glanis, assembly GCA_014706435.1. Classification (NCBI taxonomy): domain Eukaryota; kingdom Metazoa; phylum Chordata; class Actinopteri; order Siluriformes; family Siluridae; genus Silurus; species Silurus glanis. The sequence continues at coordinate 180,461 of JAAIIK010000127.1, forward strand.
GCCTAATTCTGCACAGAGATGAAGGAAGGAAGGAAGAAAGAAAGAACGAAAGAAAGAAAGAAAGAAAGAAAGAAAGAAAGAAAGAAAGAAAGAAAGAAAGAGAGACAGAAATAAAGTTAGAAAACATTAAAGGACTAAGGAAGAGAAGAATCATGATGTGCACTCAAAATAGATACAGTGAATCGCAAAAAAAATGGAAATTGGAAGAGACAGCTGGAAGCAGAAAGAAAGATGAATAGAGAGAGAAAGGGAGAGAGAGAGAGAGAGAGAGAGAGAGAGAGAGAGAGAGAGAGAGAGAAAGAATTCCCAATTTGTATTTCCAAAACATACATAAATCAATAGTTAGATGGGTAGATGGATGGATGGATAGATGGATATATGGATGAATTATATGGATAGAAAATAGATTAATTGATGGATTGATGGAGGGATATACAGATAAATGTATAAAAAAATAAAAACGTATTTAATTAACATTTACTCTCTTTATGTTAACTCTCGTCTCGTCCAAAACAATGATCCATGCCCACATGTTGCCAAATATCTATTTACTCTCCCTGGGAGTCTCATTGACATCCAAAATTTACTTACAACTATCAAGACCTATTAAATGTTATTTTGTTAAAAAATAAAACCTCAGACATAAGTTTCCAAACAGACTTTTCGTCTAAAATGGCTGAATCTACTTTTAAACACGTCATGTCAGCGCATGCTTTAACACAGAAGGATACAGTGGGTATATATAATGTATACACTGTACACTCACACACACACATGCAAACGTTACATAGCAAGAGACAGTTTAACTGTCCACACACACACACACACACACACACACACACACACACACACACACACTAACGATTGCATCAGTCTTCTATATTAGCTGTACCACTAATAGTACCCTGGGTTGATGGAGGATATAAATAGAGCTGGTCTCTGACCTCACAGAGCTTCCATGAACAGAAAATATGAACTGGGCGACCGAAATATTGTAATTACAGAGCACACTCGCCTCACACCACTTTTCACCCGCCGTCACACACGAAGGCAAATAAACAGGAGTCAGATTCCCCCATTTTTCTGGAGTTAGAGCAAAAAAGAGGTAAGAGAGAGCATAAAGACAGATAGAAAACTGAGAGAAAATGAAGCAGAATTAAGTTATTCTCTCTCTCTTTCTTTCTCTCTCTCTCTCTCTCTCTCTCTCTCTCTCGCATTTGTCGTGCACGTTTTTCTTTCAGCATTTCTCTTTGTAGTATCTGTTTTCAAGGCTATGTTTTTGGATAATCTTACCACTTCTTTTTTCTTCACACTTTCTCTCCTGTGCTCTTTATTTATTTGCACTTAATCTGTCTCTTCTGCCCTTTTCTGTCTATGCTCTCTCTCTCTCTCTCTCTCTCTCTCTCTCTCTCTCTCTCTCTCGCTTTCTCTCTCTCTCTCTTTCGTTCCACATTTCTGTCTGCTCTTCTCTTATTTCACATCTTTCTTTGTTCTTTCATTCATGCTCTCTTTTGCTCTGCTTTTTCTCTCATTCTCTATTTCTATCTCTCTCTCTCTCTAACCCCCCCCCCCCCCCCCTTTTCCTGTACACATCCCACAGGAGGTGGAATAATGAGGCGCAATAATAACAGTCAGTAATAACAGAGGGTGAACGGTGTTAATGTTCCTCCCGCCGGGGAGCATCTTCACTCTGAACAATGCGCACATCAGTAGGTCAGCTTTCCTGAGAGTTTCCCAGAACAGGAAATGATTAAATCCAGTCACATGTGTTTAAATGGTTATATTACTGAAAATAATAATGATATATTGTAATAAATTGTTAACAAGTTGTCTCAAAGCTGTGGCTTAGCAGATTACGTGTGGTGTATCTGTTTACAGGATGACTGATGGCTGACACCACAGACAAAGCACGTACACTTACACGCCGTATCGCTCCACGGAGCCACACAATCCATCACACAAAGAGAGCGCAGGCCCGGAGTGGCGCCATGGTCAGGAGGCAGCTCAGACCACGGAGAACGTCGGCACCGAATAACACAAGCAGAGTGTCGGAAAACCAGAGCAGAATGAGCCTACGGCCCAACATCATAAGCAGCAGTGTGTGCGGATCTGACAGCACAAGCCACACAACACACAACAAAAAACCCACATACTCTGAAGGCTGAGGCAAAGGAAGTCCACAATCAAACCAGGGTCTGCCAGAGCTCAAGTGCAGCCAGAAAACAGCACAATAAAAAAAAACAACAACAAATGATCAGAGTCGAACACAGTTAATACAATCATTTCGGGTTAATAGCTAAATAATAACAATAATACACATGGATATGTCATAAAGTCACAGAAATATGAGTATAATTAAATGTATAGTAAAAATATTTTAATATTGCGTTCCGATGATCCATTCATAACTTTGAAATATCATAAGTCGAGACATGGCCTTGGCTACCCAGGAGTGTGAGGTAGTAAACTGTAGCTTGTTAATAACTTACAATTTACAGTACACAACTGAGCAGAAAAAAAAGCAATTTACAGTAACGTAATGTATAAACTACACAATATATACGTATTTGGCAGTAGGCACATATACGAGCGCCGGTTCGCTGGTCGAGAGGAGGGTGGAGCCAGACGAAACGAGCGGTAAGCAGCTCATCTGTAGCTGATTAGACTAATCAGCGGTCTCTGTTTCAGAGTCCGGCGACGCAAAAATTTGGCTTTGCAACACCAAAAACAGAAAAAAAAGGTACAGCCTGCCAGGAAGAGGCGCACAGCCTCCCAAAATACCGTAATCATATACGCTGCTACATTTGCCTGATACGCAAAAAGTAAACACTTTTTAAAAATTTTTTCCCATTTTTCCATTTTTCGGAACAGTATCGTCAATGCAAGCACGTGTAATAGAGAAAAGAAAAATGTCAAACCATTATAACTCGGGGACAACATATATATATATACATGAAATGAAATAGCATTTAATCTTTTACAATGTAGCTAAAATGAAGCACTAATGTTCATTCAGTCCAAATAACACACCAAAAAAAATTGCATGAAATAATTTTAAATAAAAATAAACACGCCACGCAAAAGTTAACATTTTTTAATACAGAATTAACAGTTAATACTAGAACAGTATAAAATGATAAAGAAATGGAAAAGGTTGCAGCACTGCATTCTTCTATAAAACAGAAATAAATAATATTCTTAGTCAAATAGTGAATCTACAGTCAAAACGTCTGCAGTTTATATTGATGTGAACAGTCTTTGATGTGATTCGCTTGAATTGTCCTCCATGCCATGGTCAATACCTGCATAATCCCTCTACACTGCAGGTGCTCTTTGTGCTTGTGAACACACACACACACACACACACACACCTGTGCTACCCATACAGCAGGGTTCCTCAAAGGAGAAAAGGTGGGAAATGAGGGAATGCTGGAATTAAAATGTAAACCAAATGACAAGAAATGACTTGTTTATAAGTGCGGTTACGGCTCTCACACGTTTGCGCTCAGTCACCATGAAAGTTCAAATAACGACAAACTCCCTACACATTTTGAGGCTTTGAATAGCAATTTACAAATGAATATTCTACACAAAGTTCAAGCTTACTTAACAGTGAAGAGTCACAATGAGAAATGTGAAAAAGATAATGATAACTGAACTACTTGAATAAAAAAGATAAAAAAAGAGTTCATTGCCAGACACTTTTCTGAGGTAATTTTTCTCATCATGGGCCACACGATGAAAGGTTAGAGGTTTGTAACTAAAATTTAACAAAAGAAAACCGTCTAGATTATTGATAAAGTTACAGAAGCACTAAACATTATGGTTTAATTCGAACTATTCTAATTTATTTACTATCACTTCTTTCCTGCTGAAGAGATGGCATACACTATAGGAAGAACGCAAGCTGATGGAAGCAGCTTAATCCTGTGGGCAATATTCTCCTGGGAAACATTGACATTCATGTGGATGTAACTTTGGGACGTATCACCATGGTTTCAGACCAAGTTACAGTCCTTCATGGCACTGGGATTCCATAATGCCAGTGACCTCATTCAGTAGGATAGCACTCCCTGCCTTGGTGGAAAATTGTTAAGAAATTGCTTGTTGTCTTGGTCACCAAATTTTCATTTGTGGAATGTGCTGAACAAAAAAGTCTGATCAATCAGGGCTTCACCTTACATTGTACCAGACTTAATGGCTCTGCTGTTAACATCTTGATTCCAGATACCACATAAATTTCAGATAAATTCCTTTACAATTCCCTTTAATTCCTAAATTACTGGCTATCAACAAGATGTTGATGGCCACTTGTATTATCATCACACCTTTAACCAAACCTCTCCTCTCCTTTAAAAGTTTTAAGCTTGGTCACCTAAGCTTATATTTGACTGAGAAACAGACACCAACATTTTTATCAAAGTCTAGGCCTCATCACATTAATGACATGGTGCTGGTTTAAATAGTAAATTACTTGCTGCTGAGTTCCAGTCAGTGTTGTCGCTTATGTTGCTTGACCTTAGCGCAGCTTTTCCTAATATAGATCGTAAATTTGATTGTTTATACAGACACTAGAAAGTTAAAACCACAGGCATTTTGTCTCAAGCATTGCTAAGTTAAGAAATGTAATGCTATTACAAGATGTAGAAAAACAAGCTTGTGCTTTTATTACCTCAAGGTTTCTTTTAAAATAGTGTTGTCTACATCTTGCAGTACTGTAGGTGTTAAAAACAATTAGCAAGCTCCATAGCTGATGAAATATAGTGGCTGTCAAAAGTTTGGAAACGCCTAGAATTTGATATTTTTTCAGATACATGCATGTTCCTTTTGTTTATAAGCAATAAACTAAGTAAAAGACAAAAAATATATAATAATTGGAAAGTGAGTGAGGGGAAGAAAGTTCTGTGGGCAGATAAGTCAAAATTTGACAATTTCAGCTCTAACAGAAGATGTATAATGGAGAACATAAGAGAAGATATAACCAGACTGCATCATACCTACAGCTAAAAATGGAGATGGAAGCTTAATGGATTGAGGTTGTACTTGAGCAGAGAAGGTTGAAGACGTATTTCAGGGTGAAAGGAATACGAACCAACATGGCAACCATTCCATAGTTTAATGCCATGCAATTCCATTTGGACTTTGACTTATTAGAACCAACTTTACCATACAACAAGACAATGACCTGAAGCATAAGTCCAAGCTCTGAAAGTATTAATTGGAGAATTGACTGGAGTGTTATCTGTCATGGAATGGACGGCCCAGTCACCGCACCTAAAGACTATTGAACTGCTCTGGGATGAACTGGAGCGCAAGGTCAGAAAGAAATATTCAACTGGTGAAGAGCACCTTTGGTAAGTGTTACAAGAGTCATGGCACATTACATCAGCTTTATGTTTGTGGAAAATAACTGCCCGGATGCCAAGAGCGTGCAAAGCTGCTATTCATGCTAAGTGAGGATTTTTAAATGAAAATACAGTTTAACATATGTACATGTATATATTTGTTTGGTCAAAGAAATTCATTATATTGTTAAATGTCCTTGTTTGTTGAATATATACTAAAGGAACATGCAGGAATTTCTTTAATAATTTCTTTAATAAACTTAGAAACTGCTGCTGTAGTCATAACCACTGTCCTGTACTCATCCCTGGACTCCCATAATGTGCTCATACACCCAAGAAACCTAAAGTGATTCTTTTTTTTTTATTATTATTTTAGGTAAGAATGTTAACAATGTGTCTACATGTTCTCTCAAAATGTTTTCAAGATAAAAAATTCCGATGACATGTTTATTATTTCTTTTCAGGGGGGAAAAAAATGTAAACGCTGAAGAAGAGTGAGCCCTGCTGTTTAGTAGCGGTACTGCTGAAGTAGCAACACTACCCACTGTTCCATGAAAATGAATCTAAATGAATGAGGCAAGCCATAAAAGAGATTTCAGATGTTTTGTGACCAACCGTTTACATTTGGTGAAACCACCACTGGTAAAGCTGCTGCGCATAATTGTTTTGTTTTCCATAAAATTTCTCAGAGGAGCTCTGGGAATGTGTGTGCAGTTTGCCGCTACAGCCAAACCAAACCAGACTTACAGCTGAAACAAGAACGCTATGATCGCACACCACTCAAAAACCCTCGTTTTATTGTGTTGTTGTCTTAGATATAGTGTTTAGATGCCACATTCAGATTATAGCGGTGTGATTTAAGTGAACAATGGGAATTGAACACGTGGTCTAGGAGATTTTCATGCAGCTTTCTTTTTCACAGGGTGATGTCATATTTTTTTATTCTGAATAAAATAAAAATAATGATGCATGAACACAATGCTGTCTAGAGCCAGAGAGTTTCTAGGACTGTTCTTGACTGCTGGGACCACAGATTCCCAGCATGCATTGCTCCAAAACATGAACACATCCAAGCAATAAAAATAAAATGCATCATCGTGTGCACTGCACACAGGCAGTAAACAACTCAAACCAATTAAAAAAAAAAAAACTCCAACACAATGTGGTTTTATTGCTTCCTGCATTAACAACTATCCTAATTGATAGCTGTGTATAGGACAAAAGTAATATTCTGTAAAACCTTGAGGCGCCTTTTTTTTTGCAAGAGTTGCTTTTACCTCTTTAAACTCCCATCCAAGACGAACACATATGAATCAGAAAGCAGCTTAAAGCCCTTGTGATGTTCCTCAGGCAAGATTTCATGTTTGATGTGTTTTCAAGCTGAAGAACATTCAGCAAGCTCATAAAATGCTTTTGGACAATACTACTGCCAGTGAGTCACGCCAGCTGGAATTGTGTTTTAAACCTCTGCGTGGTATTCCACACCTAGGACATCATGATGCCTGTCACATGACATCCATTCATGTCTCTAGGCTCAAAATTTGTTAGGATGCCCTGAGGAATGTTTTCCACTACTTCTGTTTCCTGTTTCTCACTGCACTTCAGGAACTTTAACAATGCATAAAGTAGCTGATGTCCCCGAAGAGCGAAAATGTATGATTGTCAGCCGAGATTCTCTCAACACATTTGCATTTATGGCATTTGGCAGACTTACATATATCGCATTTATACAACTGAGCAGGGCCTTGCTCAAGGGCCCATCAGTGCGAGTTTGGCAGTGATGAGATTTGAACTCACAACCTTTCAAGCAGAAGTCTTAACCCCTGAGCTACCACTTCCCATTCTTCTACACTTCAAAAATGGTTGCCTGATCTTTCATACTTCTCTTTTTTGTTTCCACTGTTCAAAGCTTGGACATTTTTTTTCCTGGAATCTGTCTCCCTTTAGATCCTTCTAGTGGTCATCTTCTAAGTTTTGATCTGAACATTTAATCCTCTTGTTTTGAGACAACAAAAAAAAATCACATATGTTTGCAAGACACACAGCGTATTAAAAGATTATCTCATTGCACGTGTTTATCTAGGTGGATGATAATATTCTGAATGCTACAAATACGATTTACATTGAAGCTATTAGCCCTGTGTTCTCCTAAAGATGAGCAAAAAATAAACACACCTGCTCCATTTCAGTTCTGTCCCACAGCCAAGTGTAGAGATGCGCCTTTGAAGTTGTCATCTTTTGTGCAACACAAACTCACCCTTTTTTCCCCCAGTGACGGCATGTTAGATGGCTGTTTTATGAGCCGATATAAATCCTTTATACTCATAAAGACGCTGCACTGTGATAGTGGCTTGGCATGAAGCCAAGACAGGAAAAGGCTTGGGGATTCTTTTTTTCCCAGAGCCTACAAAGACCTTTTGTTTGAGCCGTCAAGCAGGAATTTATGAACAAGCGAGAAGCGAGGATGAGACCAGAAGACACTGAAATATTTCAGATAATCATTTTTCATCACTTTTCATATCTTCTTTGAAAGCCAAAGAAACGCTTTAATAAATAGTTGGAGAAGTATTAGATGTGTGTCATATGCAAGGCATCTTATCGCATGTGCTTCACACACTGTGACCAAAATTCCGCGCACCTCTGACGCTCACACCTGTATGTCTATCTTCTCCGAAATGTTCCCACAAAGGGTGAAAAGCAGTGTTCGAATTGCTTCCGGGGGAATCCGGGACCCCCCATAAGGCATTAGGGACCCCCCATGATAAGCAAAAAAGATTATTTTAGTAAAAAAATATATGAATTACACAACAACTGGGGACCCCCCATAAGACTTGATCACTGGTGAAAAGCACAGTATTGTATAGAATGTCTTTGTAGGCTTTAGTGTTTCAGTTTTCCTTCACTGGAACAGCATTGAGATTAACTCTGGAATTATCTGGAATTATCTGACTGACCTGCTTAGAGGAGTGGAGAGTAGAGTAAACCAGAGCTCCTTTGTAATAAATTGTAGTATCTGGCCACTTCAACATGAAGAAATAATCCATAATTTATCAGAAGGCGTCATATTCACATAAAGGTTCTGTGGATCCCCCCGAAGTAGCTGGATGATGCTTCTGGAGAAGGAGATGCTCGGGTTACTAAACAGGATTAGTGTTTTTTGCCGAGATGAAGATGAAAACGCAAATAAATCAGAGAAACATGTTTTAATTAAAAGTTTAAGATCTTACCTTCGCATACCTTCTTTCTACCAAGCAGTTAGAAAGCCTATATTTTCATTAATTACCTCATAAATGACCTTTATACCGTTCTAAGGCATTCAGAATGAGCTTTTATATTACCCAGACATGACTCGAAGTAATTAAAGGTATTGTGAACATATTCCGTGGCCTAATTAAAAGACTAATAATTCAGTCATTTGAATGGGTCATAATGGAGACACAATCGGAACCCAAAGCAGTAACCGGAGGAGCAGTCTGCTATTACAAACAGGCTTTCTGTTCCTCATAATGATGTGTTCGTGAAATGAAACAGATGTTATGGCTTTGAATTAAAACATTTTCTGCCCACATCCAGCAGGCTTGCATGAAGGAAGACAAACGATCATATGGCATTTGACTGGAACACTGGAAAGCAAAGTTGCCTTGTTAAACATTTTAGCCCCCAAAAATGTATATGTACACAAAGCTTCCCTTATCTGTGCTGTTCAGATAGCCACAGACTAAATAATCAAACGCTCGCCTCAAACCGCTTTCTCCACTAATTCGGTGTGTCAAACAAACTTACTTGCGTAGATTTTGATACAGTATGCACAGTTCACTTTAAAAATGGAGCAGACTAAAAAGAGCTAGAGCTAAATCCAGAATCAGTGATCATCTTGAAAAAAAGTCCTTCTTAGCACATCATTTGGAGACAAGCATCAGACTCGGGTCTGAAGTCAGGATCCACTGAAGATTTAGAAGATTCAAGAACACATTGATTTGTATTCACATACATTTAACAACTTTTTGTCTCAGTTGTGCTGTTTCAAGAAGTGTCTGTTTATGTTAAGGAGATTCTGTCCAGTCTTTTTCATCCGTCCCATCAAAGAATTCTGACATGAGGCCTTCAGAATCAACAGTGTGGCCCGGCGCAATAGTCAGAGCTCGCAAACCGCATCTGTAGCAAACTGCACAAGCTCAAATATATTCATGTGGATTTAATAGATGTTTTTTTTTCATTTCACAATAGCTGACAGAGGAGAAGAATTGATTTGGTGGCAGATATACTTACAAAGACATTGTCATGATGAAAGTTTCAAGGAAAACTGGACATCAAATGGAAATGTCAGCTAAACCAGCTGTTCTTATACTATAGACCAGCGGTCCCCAACCTTTTTTGCGCCACGGACCGCTTTAATGTCGGACAATATTTTCACGGACCGGCCTTTAAGGTGTGGCGGATAAATACAACAAAATATTTTTCAGCCCCTTTAACTCTTTTATCAAGAGTGAGTCATAGACAGATGTGGTGAAGAGAATCTTATAAATATCCAAAATAATACATTGTTCAGAATTGGGAAATAAATAAAAACGGAAATAATGTAAGTTATGTATTCTTTCTGTGTGGCCCCGTACCAATTGAGCCACGGACCGGTGCCGGTCCACGGCCCGGTGGGTTGGGGACCACTACTATAGACTATACACCATTTAAACTTTTGTGTTTTCTTTTCTGTTTAATTTGCACAAAAACACACAATTTGCCTTACTTTCAGATCCTCAGGAAAACCTAACGCACAGAAGAAATGCACAAAAATGCCCAGGGTCATTTTATGATGTTACTATTGATGCTTTTGCTAAAGATGATGTATGCAGGCAGTGCAGCTGTGGCTGCAGTGAGAGGAGACTTATTCGTTGTGTTCGTTGGGTTTCTTGCTTTAGTAATGTCATTCATTCTCACTGTATGAAACACCTGTGTTTTTTTCCCCACTGTGGGAAGAATAAAGGTATATATTACCTGTCTATAATGCATTGCTCGGTTTCACTGCATTTCTGTATAATATTGATAGTTTCTATAACCGTGGCATCATAATGAATGTATTTAGAGGTGAATTGATTTAGGTAGGACACTACTGCAGGCCTTGATGTGAAATGCACATCACCGCCACTGCCTGTTAGCTATTTTAGCCTTGTAGCATTAGCTTAGATGTGGTCCTCAGACGGCGCACACGTCCTGACTAATAGCACACAGTTGCAGTAATGAGAATTATGCATAGGGTTCATTTCTGGCTGAACAATTTATGTTCTTTCAGTTGCCTGGACAGGGTCATGGTGACTAGCATGGAAACAATGGGCATGAGGTGGGAAATCAGTAATGGATTTTATAAGCATGGATTCAGGTAGACTGAGAATAACATTGATTAGGCTGTAGTTAACACTAGATATTTTACTATCTTCATATTTTTTTACTAAAGGTACCATTTTATCCTCCTATCATATAGAAAGGTTTCCTGTTTTACAGCAACATTCTTCATTGAATGATTGGTCTTATGCATGAATCTTTATGTATTACACTCAGGATCATGAGTAGGACTCGAATAGATTTTGCATGAATGCCACATTTCTCTGACAAATGCTCATTCGAACAATTTACAAATAAATCCGTCTGATCCAGCTTCATAAACATAGTCCAGTATTAAAATAGCATGTGTTGATGATGAACTTTATTGATTTAGTAATAAAATTCAATTTATTGAAGCCTTTAATAGGTATGCTACAAATAAATAATGCTTTACACATGCCACTGCAGATAAAAATCCTAAACCAATGAAGACTTGCTGTGGCAAACATGCCATTGAAACCGGTCTAGTTAAATGGTTAATTGTTTAGACCAAATGGAAATAATAATAAAAAAACACACACATTATATCTGAATGAATTGTACATGTCATTTGTATCAGAACTCTTGTCTTTGTGCTGCTCTATCTATCTCTTTTTATTTTCATCACACATTATTTGTAGATCTCTACACTAGGTGTCACTTTACAGACTCCGAAGAGACACCATTGCCCTCTAGTGGACGAGTCGGGAATAACTTTTTCTTTAAAGAACTTTGGGTTGTAGCGACAACAGGAAAAAAAATATTTATTAAAATTATATCATTAAAATTTTGCTGAAAAATAGTAGTTTGACATTTCAGTGATTTTTCTTAAAGCCCACATCCCCATTTCAGCCAAGGCTCACAAAGTTTTATGCAAAGGATTTACTCTCCATGACTCCCCACATTTATTATTAAATAATATCTAGTTCAATGCCTAATATATAAAACACATAAAATTGTAATATCAGTGATCTAATGAGAGACATGACGCTGCTGCAAATTTTTCAGAAGGTTTCCAAATTTGGTCGAATGCAAATTCAGTTCTCTACTGTTTTCTATTTTTCATTTCAATGTACACTTTGCTGCTTAACATTTTTTATATTAAATATTAAATAAAAAATGATCTGTATTAGTAGCTTTTTTCTCCTCTCCTCATGTATTGGCATGGCTAAATCAAAAGTATATACAAGGCCTATTGTGACTCACGGGCCCTTTTTTAGTATCTCTGCTGTAGAGTTTGAATAAAATGATTGAGGGATTGAGGGACCTAATGCCTTATGGAGGTTCCGGGATCCCCCCAAACCCCCTCAATTCGAGCACTGACAGGTTCCCTTTTGAGTCTTGAGTTTTTAGTCTCAGCTAGTTTTTCTTTGCTACAGTTGCCACTGGCTCGCTCATTTAGCTCATTAACTAATGAACTTTACACAGGCTTTAATGAAAGACAGTGTCTGTTACACGGTGTAACGGGTGAAATATGTTGCTCTTCCTTTAAGAGCACAGCGGTATTTTGAGAATAGCCCGCCGTCGCATTTTGCCGCTATTACTGCATGTGTGCAAGACCGAGGAATATGTCCTTATTATTTTCTGATGCTCTTTTCTAAGTTTCTTTGACTAACTCATAACGCTGTTGCCAAGAAAAATAAAAAAAGTACGAGTTTTGGAAACCTGTCTGTGCTTATATGATTTCTGTTGCAACTGGAGTTAGCGAGCTATCCCTTAACCCAGACTCAACGCATTACAACGGCTTGTATCTAAACAGTAGCCTACCAAGAAAGTCATTGTTCACCGTCTTCCTCCTTCCTTTCACAACTATTTCTCTCGGGAGTTTATCTTTTGGCATCGTCGTGCGTTTAAAAAAAAAAAGTTTTTTCTCCCGATGCCGTGCAGCTCAGAACACAGGTGAGGTGCGTTTTTTCGTTTCCGTTCGGAAATTTCATTGGTCTAATGTTATGGGTCTCAGTTTTTTGGCTTGAAGTTTGTGAAACCGGGAAAAACCCAGGAAAAATTCATAAATAAGCCGCTTCGTTGTTTAAGCCGCGGGGTTCAAAAACGTGGGGAAAAAGTAGCGGCTTATAGTCTGAAAAATACAGTAACATTATTTTTTTTTTTAGCTTTGTAAAGCTCCTTTGAGACAATGTCCATTGTTAGAAGCGTCATATAAATAATACTGAATTGAATTGAAAGGAGGCCCAGTCAAACACAAACAAGCTTTCTGGGCATTAAAAACCTTAACATTACAAACAAAACATTATTTATTATTTGAATTATTTTCTAGATTCGTATATATATATATATTTTTTAATTTGTACAATTTGTACAGTAATAAAACATATATTCAGCCTTCTTGGAATTCAAGTGTGGTGAAGCAGTAATTATTTAATTAATTATTAGTACTTTAAATACAAAAACTTTCAGGATTTTTTTTTTTTTTTTATGTATAACCACGTTTTATTTATTTTTTTATTTTTTTTTTTTATTTAAAATATTATATATATATATATATATATATATATATGTATATCTATCTGTTTATATGTTAAAATTTGGAAATATCCATTCTTAGAAATGGGTTTAATCCTGAGCTCAGGTGACTGTGACTCAGTGACCTGGCATCAGTAAAGTATCAATACAGTATGTTTGTATCTGTAGAGCTGTAGGTTTTTCAGCAGTAGACACTTTAAGATGTTCAGATGAATGTCCATACTTGAGAAAACTCTTGAGAAATCTGCAGTAGGGACACCGCAGAGATCTCCAGCACATGATCAGTGTCACGAGCTGCTAATTAGAAGGACAGACCCGTATCCATGGTTACCGCACGGCTTTCGAATGCTGGACATGGATGAAAATGTTCAGAAAGGGAATATGACTGCTGTAAAATCGCCACAATACTATGATAGAGTATGGAAGTGTATATATACAAACACAAACAACACCTCTTTTGTGGACTTCCGTAAATACGGTCTTGTTGCTATGGTAACAGCTCCTCCACAGGGACGTGCATTGCTGCAGCTCCATATAATCCGGACTGAAGCGCGTCATCGCCTCGAGGTTTTCTGTAAGGATTCGTTTATTCAATGTTTATACAAAGATTGTAGAGTTTTTCCTTTCTTTCACATTTTTTTTTATACCCGGAAGTGAGTTTCTGCCCGCAAAGTGTTCAGTTCATTTTAGCCTTTCAGGGGAAAAGAATTTATTCATATCGGAAGAGAATCTTCACATCTTCAGCATACAAATAAATTACTAATATAATTAAAGTTTCCATTTATTTTTATTATTATTATTATTATTATTATTATTATTAGTGTTGTTTTTGTTGTTGTTGTTGTTGTTACATACAACAGCAACATTATAATTAACATTGTTATTGCTGTTTCTAGTGGTGGTGTTATTATTATTATTATTATTATTATTATTATTATTATTATTATTATTATTATTATATTGTCATTATTATTATACTGTCATAATAATAATAATAATAATAATAATAATAATAATAATAATAATACAGATATTATATTGTCATCATTATTATTATATTATTATTCCAGTTGTAAGTGTTTTTTGTTTTGTTTGTTTGTTTGTTTTTTTTGTATGAATGCAAAAACACAGAAATCTGTTTCTGTATCAAATAACCAAATCCGTGGCATTTACACGCGATGGACACGTGATGTAATTGTTTAAAATCATATATTTTTCGGATTCCACCTTTTTTTCCACGTGTCATTCGGTTCATTATAATATTTTTTAAATATGATTGTTTTAATAAATCTATCAAGCTGTCAAAGCTTTATAAAATGTTCACAGTCCAATACTCACCTGTCACCTGCTGTCTCAGGGTCTCTCTGTACTACAATTGTTTCACTCACGGGCGACTATTTACTGAGTAACAGGATCATGGACATGACATAACATGGATTTGAATCAAATGTAGCTTGTAACATTATAATGATTCAAATAAGGGCTTTATGTTACAAAATGTAAAGTATAAATATATTTACAGAATGTAGAACCCTGCACTTTTCTGGAACTCTGTGATGCTCTAAAGTTCTCTTTTACATCACAGACTGAAAACCACACAAACATCTTTATCAGACTGAAGCTCTTGCTCCATCATGCTGCTCGAAAGCGACAGGTTTACAAGGTTCTTTCTGATCTCGGTGCTGATCGGAGGAGCTTTGACTCTGCCCATTGTAGAAAGGTAGGAGTTTATAAGCATGTGGATTAACGGTGTAGATTATATGATAATGGGTAAACTGTGTGCTGTTCCTCTGTGTTGTAGAGAGAGGTTTCAGGAAAACACACCTCTAGACCTGCTGTTTGACCCAGAACCTGTTCAGGATCATTTCACTCCAGTGGATGGTGAGAACTTTGACTATTTAATCCATAATTATGTCTTAAATTGGTGTATTTAAAATAAGCACAGTAAAAATAAAATGTGCAGGTTTGTGTTAAATTCATATAATAAAAATATGTACATTTGCATTAATATCAACATGCTATCAAGGTATGAAAGCTAGAGAAGGCCATAATCATTTTTGAGAGCACATTCTCTCTTTTTTTTTCAGTTGTATTTGTATTATTAAAAGGAAGAGGAGGGTTTGTGATAGTAGTAGTAGTAGTAGTAAGAGTCAGGGATTGGCGGTATTTATGATACATGCAATTTAAATACGTATTTCAAATATAAAATAGGATTTTGTCATTTGTATTTGACAGGGTTGATGAAAATGGCTTCATATTTTGTATCGAAATACTTTTTGTAGTTGTAGTTTTGTAGTTTTAAAATACTGTAAAATACTTTGTAAGAAGTCTATATGATGACATCATAAAAATGCAGCCTCTGATTGGTGCCTACTCAGTATTTTGCACAGACTTATTGAGATCATAACAGAAAACTGATCCATATGGAAGAAAGTGGTGAAGGTAAGAAACGTGCAGGTTGCCACCTTTCTTGGTGTCCAATGATCGATAAATAAATATTTGCTCCCCGATAATTGTACCCTAATTGAAGTAGCTGTTTGGTAGGATCATGATTTTGCATCCCATTGCATGAATGTCTGCCTGACACATAATATATTATTTGTATTTTTTGATTAACAATCAAATGATTAATTAGTTAGAAAGTTGCTAATAATGAATACAGGTGTTATCAGTTGTTTTCATATGAATGACTTGTTTCTCATTGGGTCAGTGTTGCTGATGCAAAGTAGGTCCTTTTTAACAAACACTAAATTAGGATACAATTATTAGATTAATTATGTCAGATTTATTGCATGACTCGTCCAGAGAAATGCTGCTGCTATCAAGCATTGTTTACTTAATCAACTGAGTCAGTGTAATGGAGAAGGAAAGGAGCAAACAGGCCAATTGATTGAAGGTTTGCGAAGAAATGTCCTGCTCCCTTGTAAAAGTTTTTTTTTTTTTGTATTTTTAAAATACAAAAATACAGTAGCTTATTTTGATACAAAAACATGTAAAATACGTGCTGTATTTTGTAGTTTATTTTGATACACTTAAAGTTAAGGCATTTGGTGTTTTATTTTAAAATACATTTTCATGTATCTTTGCCCAACCCTGGTAGTAGTAGAATATGTAGCAGGAGGAGGAGGAAAAAGATGAGGAGGGTTTGTTGTAGTATTAATAGGATATATAGTATGATGAGGAAGGAGGAGGAGGAGGAGGAAGACGACGAGGGTATGTAGTTGTAGGAGGAGGAAAAAGATGCAGAGGGTTTGTAGTATTAGCAGGATATTTAGTTGAAGGCGGAGAGGGAAGATAAATAGTGTATGTAGTAGTAGAAGGAGGAGGAGGAGGAGGAGGAGGAAGATGCAAAGGTTATGTAATAGTAGTTGGATATGTAGTAGAAGAAACAGGAGCAGGATGAGTGTATGTAGTATTAGTAGGATATGTAGCTAAAGGAGAAGGAGGAAGATGAGAAGAGAATGTAGTAGTAATAAGATATGTAGTTGGAAGGTTCTCTGGTGGTCTAGTGGTTAGGATGCGGCGCTCTCACCGCTGCGGCCCGGGTTCGATCCCTGGTCAGGGAACCAACCCCAGCCAGTAGGGTTGCACAAGCCTTAGTGCCGGTCCCAAGCCCGGATAAATGGGGAGGGTTGCGTTAGGAAGGGCATCCAGACAAAAAACGTGCCAAATCAAAACATGCGGATGGTCCGCTGTGGCGACCCCTAATGGGAGAAGCCGAAAGAAAGTAAGATATGTAGTTGGAGGAGAAAGATGAGGAGAGTATGTAGTAGTAATAGGATATGTGGTTGGAGGAGGAGGAGCAAGATGAGGAGGGTATGTAGTATTTATAGATATATGGTAGAAGGAGGAGGAAGAAGATGAAAAAGGTATGCAGTAGTTGGATATGTAGCAGGAGAAGGAGTTGAAGGAAGATGAGGAGGGTATGTACTGTAGTAGTAAATAGGAGAATGATGATGAGAAGAAGTAGAAAGATGACATTTAGAGACAAAATGGATTAAATTCATTATTTTCCTAAAAAATGTTTACAAACAAAACCCCATAATGACAACGTGAAACAAGATTATTTGAAATCTTTGCAAATTTATTAATAATAAAAAACTAAAATAAAAAATCATACATAGGTATTCACAGCCTTTGCATGACACTAGAAATTGAGCTCAGGTGCATCCTGTTACCACTGATCATCCCTGAGATGTTTCTACAACTTGATTGGAGTCCACTTGTGGTAAATTCAGTTGATTGGACATGATTTGGAAAGGCACACACCTGTTTATATTAGGTCCCACAGTTAACAGTGCATGTCAGAGCACAAATCAAGCCATGAAGTCCAAGGAATTGTCTGTAGACCTCCAAGACAGGATTGTATCGAGGCACAGATCTGGGGAAGGGTACAAAAAAACTTTTTGCAGCATTGAGTGGTTCCAATGAGCACAGTGGCCTCAATTATCCCGTAAATGGAAGAAGTTTGGAACCACCACCTAGGAATCTTCCTAGAGCAAGCCGCTGGCCAAACTGAGCAATCAGGGTGAGAAGGGCGTTAGTCAGGGAGGTAACCGAGGACCCGATGGTCCAGCGTTTCATTGTAGAGAGAGGAACCTTCTAGAAGAACAACCATCTCTGCAGCAGTCCACCAATCAGGCCTGTATGGTAGAGTGGCCAGATGGAAGCCACTCCTCAGTAAAACTTACATGACAGCCCACCTGGAGTTTGCCAAAAGGCACCTGAAGGACTCTCAGACCATGAGAAACAAAGATTGAACTCTTTGGCCTGAATGTCATAGGTCATGTCTGGAGGAAACCAGGCACCACTCATCTGGTCAATACCATCCCTCCAGTGACGCATGGCGGTGGCTGCATCATGCTGTGGGGATGGTTTTCAGTGGCAGGAACTGGGAGACTATACAGGATTAAGTAAAAGATGAATGCAACAATGTACAGAGACGTCCTTGATGAAAACCTGCTCCAAAGCACTTTGGACCTCAGACTGGGGAGAGGGTCCATCTTTCAACATGACAACAACCCTAAGCACACAGCCAAGATAACAAACGAGTGGCTACGGGATGACTCTGTGAATGTCCCAGCCAGAGCCCAGGCTTGAACCGATTGAGCATTTCTGTAGAGATCTGAAAATGGCTGTGAAGCGACGCTCCCTGTCTAACCTGATGGAGCTTGAGAGGTTCTGTGCTTTTTTTTTTGTTTTATTTGCAATAAATTTCTAAAAATTACAAACACACTTCTTTCACATTGTGAATTTGTGGTATTGCTTGTAGAATTTTAAGGAAAATAATGAATTTAATCCATTTTGGAATAAGGCTGTAACATAACAAATGTGAAAAAAGTAATGTGAATACTTTCCAGAGGTACTCCAGCAGAAGAAGTAGAAGTAGGCCGAAAACACTGCCGTAGTAGTTGGATGTGTAGTAGCAGTAGTAGTTGCAGTAGGATATGTAGCAGGAAGGAGGAAGAAGATGAGGAGGATATGGAGTAGTAGGAGGAGGAATAAGTGGGGGATTTGGTGTATTGGAAGTATTTAAAGATGTATTTATGTGTTGCAGATTACGGAGTGAAACCAGTTCCACCTCATGTGCCGTCGTATCTCCTCAGGGCAAGGGCTCTGACTAATACAGGCTAATGGAAGATTTATTCTAGCAACTCCAAACTCCACCAGTTTCTCAAAGATGAGCCCTGATTCACAGTGCCACTGAGTTAAAGATTCATTCAGAACATGACATTAGACACAGCAGATAAATAACCAGTTCTCATTTTCATCACATTGATACTGTATACATTTGAAATAATACTAGGAGTAATTACAGTATTTTTCCATAGACCTTGATTCCCCTCTTTTATATAAACTTTCCAAGAAAGGGAACAATAATACATTTCCAATAAGAGGTGATTGGTTGGGTGGGAAAGTAAGGTCAGGGCTTGTGACTTTAGTGTCTGTACTTGTTATTTGATTAGTTTGTTAAAGAACTGCTAATGGTTTAAATGTTGCTTTGCTGCCATGAAAGATTTCTGGATAGAGGAAGAGAGAAGAGAAAGCCTTTAATTGTCATTGTTTAATTCCAGAATAAAATTTACATTTCAGAAAGTATATTCATATTTTACAAAATGGCTTATGACAATGAACTCAGGAGTTCATCCTGCTGGTTGTGGAGGAATTTCATGGAGCAAGGAATGAAAACACAAACAACAGAACACTCCCAAACACAGATTAAAATCTTTTCGGGAAAAAAATTGCATAATAAAAGGTTTATAGAATGACACGTTGTAATGGGTAAATCAAAATGACACTTCGCATCCGCATGTCAATCTGAAATATATATATATTCTCTTAGCCCTTGTAAAATCAGTGACAGGACATACACCTGTCTCTAAACACTCTTTTCTTCTCTGACACTGCATGCAAAAAACAACCGTTAAATTAAACACACATTCAAGGCCAGAATTATGATTGGGAACTCAATAATGGAAAAAGGCACTATAGGAAATAAACTGATAACTTACTTTATAGTGAAATGTGCTTCCCAAAAAATAACTTTAAACAGGAAGTATGTTCTGTTTAAATCTCAGCTCTGTATGCTCCTGTTCTGATTTAAACAAAAGGCAAAAAATAGCCATTAGTTTAGCTTTGTG
The DNA here is from genome assembly GCA_014706435.1 of Silurus glanis. Taxonomy (NCBI): domain Eukaryota; kingdom Metazoa; phylum Chordata; class Actinopteri; order Siluriformes; family Siluridae; genus Silurus; species Silurus glanis. Next base: position 200,283 of record JAAIIK010000127.1, read on the forward strand.
GAATCTTCCTAGCTCGTCCATCAGTCTCTCATCTCCACCTTAATACACATTTATCTCCTTTAGCACCATTTTATCCATAGAAGTCCGTTTTTTCGATATCGAAAAGACAACGTGAAATTAAAACCGCTTTGACCTTTGAAATCTTCTTAGATGATAAAGGATTGTGTGCTAATTAAAATAAAACGAATCTGTTCTCATTGTAAAAGCAATAATTCTTCTTTATCATCTTCTAATAAAATGATTTTTGACTACATCACGCATTTGTGTCATTTATCTCCGTCAGTAGCAGGACTTCGGCGAGGCGCAGGAGGAAGTGCCACAACTGACTGCACCTGTTGTGTACAAAGTTTGTTCATAATTCTTATATTACGTTAGAATTTATATATTAAATAAGGAAAATTATTACCCCCTGAATCCCTTCAAATGCGCAGTTCCACCTGAACAACCTGCCTGTTTTCATCTTCAGAATAACCCCTACTGCTGTTTCTCATTATTGACTCCTTATTCAATCCTTATTGACTCCTTATTAAAGACTCCTTATTCAATGTTAAGTAGTCTGAGGCTTGTGTGTGTGTGTGTGTGGTTGTGTGATGATTCAGAACTGCGGTTTTGATGCTGATGAACTGGGTGAATTAAGAGGCGATTTACTCAGCTAGCTCCAGTAGACTGACCACAATAGCAACTCTAAATATTAAATTCATAATTAAATATTAAAATTAAATAAAAATAGGCAGCCTTACAATCCAGAAACTGGTTCTTCTGTGCCTCCTAAAATAAAATATTTGTCCCTAGAGTCACTGTAGCTCAGGGACGTAGGGTTTTCCTGTCTAAGAAGTCTCTGTGCAACAAGGTTTAACGTCTGTATGTTTCTGACGGAATATTTCAATGTAATGTTAGCGCCAAACTAGCCTCATTCGACTGATTTCTTTCGTCACCAAGAAGCTTCCTCTAAGAGGATTTTTGACTTGAAATATTACAAATCAATGAGGAATCAAATGCTTTAAAACAAAACAGTACAAATCTGGTGATCATGTTCTGGAGGGCCACTATAACATTCCTGCAATTCCTGCAGAATATAAGACCTGCAATATTCTGAAGCTCGTGGCCAGAAATGTGCACAATAATGCACGCAGGGTTGCTTTCTTGTGTAATAATGATAAACTGTCTGATTCCCTGGAGATAATTTTTTGTTTCAAATTTTGCTGTGGAGAAAAACCTCTGCTACAAGCTACTAATGTTTACATTTTGAAACTAATGATCTATTCTGAGTTTCTGTGGCGCCATTAATATCAGTGAAGTGCAAAACAATGGGTTTTAGCCCCAGGTTAGCCTGGTGTGATCATAGAGTCCTTCTAAACCTCAGAGGCAATGATTAAGGTTCAGTCTCATGTGAGTAAGTGATATGAAGTCCAAACCAAAATTCAACACTTCTTCTGGTCTCCTGCTATAAAATCCACAAAGCAGATAATTGCTCTCCACACGATCCTCCTGTGTTAGTGTTAGTTATGTTACTGCCTCATCTCCCGTCATGCAAAACAGTCCTTCTGTAAGTCTGTACGTGCATCTGTGTTTATTCCAGATAGATGTCTTCTGTAGGGCATGAAAACTCGACAAACTCTTTATAATACAGCTGGAATGCTTTTCTGTGAGAGAAGAAATATAAGTCATTGTTGTTTATTCTGTAAAAGTATTATTGGAATTGATACTATGTCTACTGTACAATAAATCAGTGAGATCAGGAAGACATGGTCTTAAATACACACCCCACAGCCTCTGCAAGGGCCTTAGTGGCGTTTTCAGACACAAACACGTGGCAGGCGAATCTCTGATCTGCTGGGTGTTTTGTGATAAAGCCAAAGTACCTTTGGGGGGGAAAAAAAGGGAAAAGTAAGATTATAATCACTTGCAAATTAAAACTGCATTTGGAAATGATACAGACATTTGCACTTACTTATTGTTTTTTGGATGGTAGCCACAGAACGAGATGTTCTTCAGCTGGAAAAAGTGACTGCACTGACTATTCTGTGAATACACATGCAGACAGAACATTTACAATTAAAAAAAAAAAAATAATAATAATAATAATAAAAAAGTGCCCTTGACTATGCAATTTCAATTGCTTTAGAAGGCAAAGACAAATACAGTAATGAGTTCTTCATTTCAAAGCATGTACATAGAATTTTATTTAAACAAGTTTAATTATAAAAACATACAAATAAAGGAATATTATCATGTTTATTTTGAGCTAGAAAATGGCATACATTGGAAAAACATCCAGATGTGCATTTGTTTGGACAAAGGTTTGTGGACATCTGACCATAATATGTGAACGTCGCGCTCAACATGAAATCTCCATTTGCTGTTATAATAAGCTCCACTTTTCTGGGAGGATGTTAAACTGGATTCTATAGACTGTGCTTGTTGAGATTCATTTAGCCACATGGGTTTTAGAACCAGCAGGGCCAACTCCACACTACACTGAGAGAACACTGACCGCTCCCCGATGCTTTACTGATTCTACTGCCAGTAATCATCATGCAGTTCTGCTCCACTCTATACCTTCTGTATGATCTCTGGATAATTACATTTGTATAAAACAGTGTATTCATTGGATATCCTAAATTATTTTCGTTGTTATATAATAATCTGTATATCCTTTCTCTATGTTGCAATGCTCAAAATACACTTTATACATGCTGTATTACTCAAGATTGCACTATAATAACATTTAATATATAATGCATATGTTGCACCAGTGTATATAATAGCCTTCTTTTTGCACTCTCCATATCATTTTGCACAAGTTCATAACCTTTGCATAAACGCTGTATACAATATCTCCTTCATTGTATATAATCACCTTTCCGTATACTATTTTATATTCATATTGTTCTTTCATCTGTCGTTATTTATATTTATCATACATCGTAGTCTTACCAACCAGTGCATATGTAAATATTTTACACTGCTACCAAGGCACTTCTGGTTAGATGCTAACTGCATTTCTTGCCTTGTACCGTAACTTGTGTAATAACAATAAAGTTGAATCTAATCTAACCTAATCTAATCTAATCTCATTTAATCTATATACACTGTTCTGTACAGTCCACATTCTATACACATATTGTGCCTAACATTCATACACACACTCTAATATAATTTCATATATATGGATATATATTCTTAGTGTACTTGCTCATCAACTTCTGCACATTTTTATTTATTGTTTTTTTATTGCACCTACCCAACAGCATCTGAGCATTTCTTACTGCCAGAGCCTTTATATTTATTTGCTGTACATATATTTACAGATATACATTACATTCTGTAGATATAGTTACGTATTTATCTGCATAACTTATAACATATCTGCTGATAACTTTTTATAT
>JAAIIK010000127.1:233847-251347 GCA_014706435.1 Silurus glanis
AGAGAGAGAGAGAGAGAGAGAGAGAGAGAGAGAGAGAGAGAGAGAGAGAGAGAGAGAGAGAAGACCAAAATAATCTTCTTACTGACTGTGAAATATTTTCAGAGATATTTAGTATAAGTCCACACTTCCTCTTCCACTGAAAATATGAACAAAATTAGCCAGCAATGAATCAGCTACTTCCTTTTTGACTTGCCAATAATTCACAACCACATGTACAATAATTATTAGTCATTAGGAATATAAAGAACATTTGGCAAACTGCCTGCATGTCCAGCATGTGCTTCTTTAACACTGGATCTATGGGAATTTCAGGTGAAGTCTAGACAAATCTATTCATATGCTTCATACAACAGTGTTAATTAATGGCCAAAAATAATTTTGACAACAGGGACAGTCCATGTCTTCATGTCGTCTCAGGGAGTTTTCATTGCCACTGTCACCTTCTGGCTTGCTGATTAGGAAGAATTGTATACATTTAAGCTGATTTGTGACTTAACCGCTATTAAAAGCACTATAACAATAAAAACCTGAATGAAATATTTCAATATGGAACAATATTATTATGCACATAACAATTATTGAAATTATTTTTCCTGAGGTACCAGTGACCAGTGTCCCTTTCTTCTCTTCAGATCTGCCTGATTCATCCCTACCTCTGGATTGAGTTCTTTTCAATATAAAAGACCACCCTGTGCAGCTGAGGATGGTTCCACATGAACACCTTAAAGTTCCATGAAGTTTCTGAGCAACTCGAGTACTATGAGGATGAATTTGGACTGTAATTCATATTAACAGTCTGCTAGAATGGCTCAGGACTGCAGTTTTTGCATGAACAGTTCTGCATATAAGCATCCATCACTAAACACTACACCTCAACAATGATGGCCACCAAGATAAGGATGGGTTCCCTGTAAAAGTCTGGTTCGTCTCATGGTTTCTTCCTCATAACATCTCAGGGAGCTTTTCCTTGCCGCTCTCACCAGTGGTTTGCTCATTAGGGGGAAATGTATAAGGAACAGACTTGGGTAGTAAACGTATACATTTCTACTTTAAAAACGTTTTATATATTTACTTTGGAAAAATGTCCATTTGTTAAAAACGATATGCCAAAACAAACAAAAAAAAAGTAATGGAATATTTTTTTTATAACCATCATTATCATCAAATTAAAAGTGTGTCCTCAAAATCATTAACAAACACACTGACATGCCTATGCATCATTTTTTTTTTTTTTATTCCAGAATTCAGTTCGACCGGAATGAATGCATTTTTCCGATTTTCGCAAGAACTTTAGACATCCGACAAAAAAGATTACTGACTTCGACATCCTGATAATCTGTAGCCCACATAAGCAACTGGTCGTTTACACGGATCATATCTTTTTATATGTTCTGTAATATACATGCACTTACATGAGCCAGATAGGGTCTTAATGACAACCGACTGAAATAAACCCCATAAACTCCTTACAGATTAAAAGAACAGAAATATGATCTGTACCCTGTAAAGAAAAAGTCTAGGGTTGGATTACATTCACATGGTTTTGTAGGAATGATGCTGCTTCTCCACTCTTTTACCTCCAAAATGTAATGCAGGGTTAAAGAGGATGCTTTTATGGTTACAGTGTAATGTGTATATATATATATATATATATATATATCCATGAGGTCTATTAGAAGAATCTAAAGGGTGTTTGCATGACTTAAAAATGAAACTAGGAATTCAGCACAAATTATTAATAAAATACAATCTTCAGTGCTTTTCTTTATATATCAAATCATATAGTGGCTGATGTTATCAGTGGCATTGTGGGAAACAAATGATTGTCTAATTATAAGTTTGGAAACAAGGCACAAAATTCCTTATTATTCCTGGTTTTAAATGAGATCTTTTGAAAAAAAAAAATAATAATAATAATAATCCAATACTTGGTTATCAATGAGAAAGCGGTAACAGTTAAATCAACAAGCATCCTCTCATTTTCCAAAAGGAGCATCAGCATCTTTATGTCAATGCGTTTCTTTTTATCCAAAAATGGGGGGAAAAAATTAATTGTTTTGTTAAGCATTTTGTAGTATCTTGATTTTCTTACCTGAAAGCAGCGGCGGCGGCGGCGGCGGCGGCTCGGGGCTGTGCAGCCCGTGAAGACTGTGCAGGAGTCGGGCTTTTCCTCTTCTCTCTCTCCGCCATTTCTTTCTTCCGCCTCCCTTTTTTCCCATTCATCAGCAGTATCAGGAGCAGAAACAGAGCAGGGAGGTGGGATGCTGCGATAAGGCCGGCGGGAGGGGCGCGGATCCTGGCTCTAGTGGTCCGATACCGGATACCACCGAGGAGATGATACCGATATCACACACGATAGCTTTCAAAATTAGTTCAGTCCGCATATAAAAAAGGGCGGAAAATTTAAAAACAAACACACGTGATTATTATTATTAATAATGATGATGATGATAATAATAATAATAATAATAATGATGATAATAATAATAATAATAATAATAATAATAATAATAATAATAATAATACAAGTGGCGTCAGTATGCAAAGAACAATCATGTGACTTAATCCTCAGCAGGGGACATCTATTTTCTATTGTATGAAAGCACTGGGAATTCAGTACAGTGTCCAGCATGCACCTGCAAAATTCAGTGCAGTGCCCATTAGGCATTTGAAGAAAAAAAAAATCAGTGAAATGCCAAGCATGCATTGTACTGAAACATATCTGCAGAATTCAATTACATGTTCATGCATGTATGTGCAGAATGTAGTAGAGTGTCCATCATACCTCTCATGGCATTTAGTGCAGTGTCCATCCTGCTTTTGCAAAAATTCACTAAAATGCCAATCGTGAATCTGCGGTATTCATTACAACGTGCACCCTGCACTTTGGGAATTCAGTGAAATGTCCAACATGCATGTGAAGAGTTCAATACAATGTCCAGCATTTATGTGCAGAATGTAGTGTCCAGCATGCACTTGCAAAAAAAAAAACCTCCAGCGACATGCAAAACATGCAACTGCAGAATTTCTTTAGTGCCCATCTTGCACTTACATTTCATTGATTGCACTTGATTTCATTGAAATGCTCAGCATACGTCTGCAGAATCTTTGCAAAAAAATCTGTAGAATTCCCAACATGCATTTAAAGAATTCAGTACAATGTCCAGCATGCAATTGTGGAATTCACTGAAATGCCCAAAATGAATCTGTAGAATTTAGTAAAAAAAAGTGTAAAAAAATCTGTGAAATGCCCAACATGCATCTCCAGAAAACAGTACAATGCCCAGTATGCACTTGTACAATTAAGTAAAATGCCCAGCATGCACTTGTACAATTAAGTAAAATGCCTAGCATGCACTTGCAAAATTCAGTACAGTGTCAATCATGCTTTTGCAAAAATCCAGTGAAATGCCCAACATGCATCTGCAGAGTTCAATACAACGTCTAGTATGTATGTCCAGAATTTAGCACAATGTTCAGCGGAGACTTGTAGATTTCAGTTAAATGCATAGCTTGCATATCCAGAATTCAGTACGATGTCTAGCATGCACTTGTGGAATTCATTTAATCCATTGTCCAGCTTATATCTGTACAATTCAACATGATACACAGCATGCATCCATAAAACTCACTACAATGCCTGGGAATTCCATTCCATTCCATCTTCTCCCGCTTATCCGGGGCCGGGTCGCGGGGGCAGCAGTCTAAGCAGAGATGCCCAGACTTCCCTCTCCCTAGACACTTCTTCCAGCTCTTCCGGGGGGACACCGAGGCGTTCCCAGGCCAGCCGGGAGACATAGTCTCTCCAGCGTGTCCTAGGTCTTCCCCGGGGTCTCCTCCCAATGGGACGCGCCCGGAACACCTTCCCGGGAAGGCGTCCAGGAGGTATCCGGAACAGATGCCCGAGCCACCTCAGCTGACCCCTCTCGATGTGGAGAAGCAGCGGCTCTACTCTGAGCTCCTCCTGAGTGACCGAGCTTCTCACCCTATCTCTAAGGGATCGCCCAGCCACCCTGCGGAGAAAGCTCATTTCGGCCGCCTGTATCCGGGATCTTGTCCTTTCGGTCATGACCCAAAGCTCATGACCATAGGTGAGAGTAGGAACGTAGATTGACCGGTAAATCGAGAGTTTCGCCTTGCGGCTCAGCTCTTTCTTCACCACGACAGACCGGTACATCGACCGCATTACTGCAGAAGCTGCACCGATCCGTCTGTCAATCTCCCGTTCCATCCTTCCCTCACTCGTGAACAAAACCCCAAGATACTTAAACTCCTCCACTTGAGGCACGAACTCTCCACCAACCTGAAGTGGGCAAGCCACCCTTTTCCGACTGAGGACCATGGCCTCGGATTTGGAGGTCCTGATTCTCATCCCAGCCGCTTCACACTCGGCTGCAAACCGTCCCAGTGCATGCTGAAGGTCCTGGTTTGATGAAGCCAACACGACAACATCATCTGCAAAGAGCAGAGACGAAATCGTGTTGTCACCGAACCAGACACCCTCCGGCCCCTGGCTGCGCCTAGAAATTCTGTCCATAAAAATTATGAACAGAACCGGCGACAAAGGGCAGCCCTGCCGGAGACCAACATGCACCGGGAACAAGTCTGACTTACTGCCGGCAATGCGAACCAAGCTCCTGCTTCGGTCGTACAGGGACCGGACAGCCCTTAGTAAAGGACCCCGGACCCCATACTCCCGGAGCACCCTCCACAGGCCGCCGCGAGGGACACAGTCGAATGCCTTCTCCAAATCCACAAAGCACATGTGGACTGGTTGGGCAAACTCCCATGAACCCTCCAGCACCCTGTAGAGGGTATAGAGATGGTCCAGTGTTCCACGGCCTGGACGAAAACCACACTGTTCCTCCTGAATCCGAGGTTCTACTATCGGCCGTATTCTCCACTCCAGTACCCTGGCATAGACTTTCCCAGGGAGGCTGAGAAGTGTGATCCCCCTATAGTTGGAACACACCCTCCGGTCCCCCTTCTTAAAAAGAGGGACCACCACCCCGGTCTGCCATCCCAGAGGCACTGTCCCCGACCGCCACGCGATGCTGCAGAGGCGTGTCAGCCAAGACAGCCCCACAACATCCAGAGACTTGAGGTCTCAGGGCGGATCTCATCCACCCCCGGTGCCTTGCCACCGAGGAGTTTCTTGACTACCTCGGTGACTTCAGCTTGAGTGATGGACGAGTCCACCTCTGAGCCCTCAGCCTCTGCTTCCTCAATAGAAGACGTGACGGCGGGATTGAGGAGATCCTCGAAGTATTCCTTCCACCGTCCAACGACATCCCCAGTTGAGGTCAACAGCTCCCCACCTCTACTGTAAACAGCATTGGTAGGGCACTGCTTCCCTCTCCTGAGGCGCCGGACGGTTTGCCAGAATCTCTTCGAGGCCAGCCGATAGTCCTTCTCCATGGCCTCACCGAACTCCTCCCAGGCCCGAGTTTTTGCCTCCACAACCACCCGGGCTGCAGTTCGCTTGGCCTGCCGGTACCCGTCAGCTGCCTCAGGAGTCCCACAAGCCAACCAGGCCCGATAGGACTCCTTCTTCAGCTTGACGGCATCCCTTACTTCCGGTGTCCACCACCGGGTTCGGGGATTGCCGCCTCGACAGGCACCGAAGACCTTACGGCCACAGCTCCGAGCGGCCGCTTCAACAATGGAGGTGGAGAACATGGTCCACTCGGACTCAATATCTCCAGCCTCCCTCGGGATCCGGTCGAAGCTCCGCCGGAGGTGGGAGTTGAAGATCTCTCTGACAGGAGACTCGGCCAAACGTTCCCAGCAGACCCTCACAGTACGCTTGGGTCTGCCGAGTCTGTCCAGCTTCCTCCCCCGCCATCGGATCCAACTCACCACCAGGTGGTGATCAGTTGACAGCTCCGCCCCTCTCTTTACCCGAGTGTCCAAGACATACGGCCGCAGGTCAGATGAAACGACCACAAAGTCGATCATCGACCTACGGCCTAGGGTGTCCTGGTGCCACGTGCACTGATGGACACCCTTATGCTTGAACATGGTGTTCGTTATGGACAAACTGTAACTAGCACAGAAGTCCAATAACTGAACACTGCTCGGGTTCAGATCAGGGGGGCCGTTCCTCCCAATCACGCCCCTCCAGGTGTCACTGTCGCTGCCCACGTGGGCATTGAAGTCTCCCAGTAGAACGACGGAGTCCCCAGTCGGAGCACTTTCCAGCACCCCTCCCAGAGACCCCAAGAAGGCCGGGTACTCTACACTGCCGTTTGGCCCGTAGGCACACACGACAGTGAGAGACCTATCCCCGACCCGTAGGTGCAGGGAAACGACCCTCTCATTCACCGGGGTAAACTCCAACACATGGCGGCTGAGCTGGGGGGCTATAAGCAAACCCACACCAGCCCGCCGCCTTTCACCATGGGCAACTCCAGAGTGGTGAAGAGTCCATCCTCTCTCGAGGAGTTTGGTTCCAGAGCCCAAGCCGTGCGTAGAGGTGATCCCGACTATCTCTAGTCGGAACCTCTCAACCTCACGCACAATCTCAGGCTCCTTCTCCGCCAGCGAGGTGACATTCCACGTCCCTAGAGCTAGCTTCCGTGTCCAGGGATCGGGTTGTCGAGGCCCCCGCCTTCGACTGCTGCCCAATCCTCTCAGCACCGGCCCCTTACGGTCCCTCCTGCAGGTGGTGAGCCCACGGGAAGGCGGCCCCACGTCGCTCCTTCGGGCTGAGCCCGAATGCCTGGGAATCATTTTGCAAATACACAATACAATTGGAATCTCTACAGTCCATTCCCTCATGTTCGTTCGCTATCGAAGTAGCAAATAAAATGCCTATGAAGTGCACTCATAGCTCAAAGAAATAGTATTGTAATTTTCAAGACAGGCATAATAAAGACAGCTGCAATTTCATTGATTAGTTTATAAATAAATAAAAGGTTAAAAAAGGGGGAGTGAAGCAAGAGAGGGACAGTTGTTTTACACTCCTCCATTCTCTCATTCCCTCACTATACCTGTCCTGATCATTTCAACACAGTTTCAGCACATATGTCACATATGTGACATCATATAGGGATGATGATCATTAAAAGGTTGTGATAGTGTACCAGAGAGTTTTCTTTGTAAAACATGACATAATAGATTATAAATGGTACATTTAGATGTCACAGCCAAAGAAATATATACCGTAATTTCCAGACTATAAAGCGCACCCTTATATAAGCCGCACCCACTAAATTTGACAAATATTTTTATTTTTAACATAAATAAGCCGCACCTGTCTATAAGCCGCAGGTGTCTACACTAATGTACTTTACACAGGCTTTAACGAAAGACACGTTACACACGGTGTAACGGGTGAAATATGTTGCGCTTCCTTTAGGAGCATAGCGGTATTTTGGGAAAAGACCGGCACTGCATTCTTCCGATATTACTTCGTGTGTGGAGACCGAGGAATATGTCCTTTTTATTTTCTGATGCTTATTTCTAAGTTTCTTTGACTAACCCGTAACGCTGTTGCCAAGAAAAATAAAAAAAGCACGAGTTTTGGAAACCTGTCTGTGCTTGTATGATTTCTGTTGCAACTGGAGTTACCGAGCTCTCCCTTCACCCAGACTCAACGCGTTACAACGGCTTGTATCTAAACAGTAACCGACCAAGAAAGTCACTGTTCACTGTCTTCCTCCTTCCTTTCACAACTACAGTGGTACTTTGACCTACGAGTGCATTAATGTACGAGTTTTCCGAGGTACGAGCGGTCACTCGGTCGATTTTTTTGCTTTGTTACGCGAGCAAAAAAATTGAGGTACGAGCTCGAGACGCCGCTGCTAGATGGCGAAGCGAAGCCAGAAAGCGAAGATTGTGACGAAAATTAAAATAAGCAAAGATGAAAAAGTAAAAATGTCAAAGTTTAGGGATACGTAGTGTACAGGAGTGATAGTAAAAAATGAGTTTTCCCTCCGCCTCCGCTTATCGCCTCTACCCCCCCCCCCACACACACACACACACACACACACACACACACACACACACACACACACACACAAACACACACACACACCCAAAACGTTTTCGTTAGCTCAAGTCGTCTCATCTCCAAGGAAAATACACTTTCTATTATGTTTTTATACAAGATTTGTTATTTAGAAATGTATTTTCCAATTTAATAACATGAAACATAAAAACGGGGTGTCATTTCGAGGGCTGGAACGGATTAATGCCATTTTAAATATTTTCAATATGGAAAACTGATTTGATGTGCGAGCAAATTGAGATACGATCTCGTCCACGGAACGAATTAAACTCGTAGGTCAAGGTACCACTGTATTTCTCTCGGGAGTTTATCACACAGGTGAGGTGCGTTTTTTCGTTTCCGTTCAGAAATTTCATTGGTCTAATGTTATGGGGGTTCAGTTTTTTGGCTTGAAGGTTGTGAAACTGGGAAAAACCCAGGAAAAATTCATAAATTAGCCGCTTCGTTGTTTAAGACGCGGGGTTCAAAACGTGGGAAAAAAGTAGCGGCTTATAGTCCGAAAAATACGGTACTACTCCTTAAGTCAGTCAAGTTGTTTGGGTTATTTACATGTATAGCATTTGGCAGATACACTATTCTGGTTTGACTTACATTTATTCCATGTATATACAGGGCAGTGGATGGATAAGGGCCTTGCTCAAGGGCCCAGCACCTTATCCACTGAGCTACCACTTATATGAGCTGAAAAAATGCATGTCTAATTTACCTGCTGTACCAATTATGTGCAAATAATAATACATACATATGTAATTTCTGCTACTGTATAAAAAAAAAAAAAACGCATCTTCAAACTGAAGCAAACATTATAACAGAATTACAAATTAGTTTCTAATTACTCAGCAAATCATTTATTACACCTTGTCTGATAGCGATTGAATGAGTTTAATGTTCTAGATTTGTCATAGACCTGTATATTCGAAAGAGATAAAAAAAATTTAATTAAAAAAAGTCTACACAAGTCTATTACAATGGCAGGGTTTTATGGTGTAAAACAAAAAATGACACCAAGCTCGATCATGTCAGAATTTCTTTTCCCATCCTCAGTGTGAAATCATGCATATAAATATATAAAGTACAAATCAATTAGAAACATTTTAGGGGAAAAGAATATTTAAAAAAAAGTGCATGCACTCTTTTACAGTTGGTGGTGTGGCTATATTTAGAAAGAATCAATCACTTTCAATATTGTATTTTTATAAAAAATATATTATTTTCAACATTATACATTAATACTGATGACTTTTGATTTGATGACACATTTGAATTGATGCACACTCTTGCCATTCTTTTAGTCAGCCTCATGAGGTAGTTACCTGGAATGTTTTTCCAACAATCTCAAAAGGTTCCCAGAGGTGTTGAGTGCATGTTGGCTGCTTTTCCTTCACTCTTTGGTTCAATCTCAGTTGGATTTCGATTGGGTGATAATGGATACCAGGTCACCTGATGCAGAACGCGATCACTTTCCACCTTGAACAAATGGTTCTTATATAATTTAGAGGTGTATCATCAAATGGCACACCAAAAAAGATGAAACAGAGCTCCACAGTGACATCACCAAGAACAGGATGGCCCTTCATAATGTATAAAAGGACAAGACAAAAACTTGCCAGAGAGGCCCATTGAAATACGGCAACAGCTACAGGACTATTTTACGAGCACTGATTACTCTTTGCATGCAAAAACAATCTCTCGAATTTTATTTTTTTGCCCTTTTTCACAAAAAACACACAAGCTCAATTACATCACTACATCAAAATGATTTTCTTTCATTTTTCATTATTCCCTAATAATAAAATTCCCAAATAGCTTTTTTTTTTTTTTTTTTAACGTATTTAATAAGATGTCAAACATCAGTTTTCTGCCAAAAAGTCAGGTTTTCTGTGGCATGAGTTGAAAATTGTTCACCAAAAGTCTCCAATGTAAGAAATGACTCTCTCAACCAGGATTCTACTCCAAGATACACTTCATTAACTCATTCTCAAAATGCCTTTAATAGCATAGATGTAATTAGGAAATATGTATAGAAAACCAGGTGAATGACATTGAATCGATTTTAGTAGGTGTTCAATTACTATTATATCACAATTATATCACTCGACCATTTGGGCCATTACTCAATTCTTACAATTTGGATTGAAAGTGATTATAATTGAAAGCACGAATTGTCGTGGGTTGTTTTTTAGTTTTTTTGACTCACATAAACCCAAAGTACTTCCTGTATTCTGTCACTGCTACGCTGCAATAAACGTCTTCCTCGCTAAGATCTTCGATGTACTCTTCATTTTTTTTTCTTACACCATTCAGTCAGACAAAGGTTGGGTGATTTCTCCAAAGACAATAGGCAAAATTATCAGGATCCAGATGTGTATAATTGACAGACATCTACGAAGATGATTTTCTTAAAAAAAATGACGAACCGAATTTCGAGTCGAGTCGAATTTCTGTTAATTCCTGGTTGTTTTACCAGCAATTACCAGGGGGAAAAGAGATACTTAGACTTGAACTGGAAGAAAAAGTTTATTTCTAGCGATGCAACCTTGGAGAAGCTTACTTAGGAGACAATTCACTACGGGTCAATGCCGACTTCTGACCTGGTGGAATGGCCCGAGGGCAAAGGTCAGCTCCTAAACGTCCAGTGGTAAATATTTCAATAGTGCACATTGGAGTTTCTCAATCCTGGCCCTGGAAATACCACCAGGGCCGTGTACAGTACTCATTGGCTCAGTGTTCTATTAGCGCTCCGTCCGTTTTCCCACCCGCTCAGCATCACTCACAATCTGTTTGCCCACGTTCTGGAAGGTTAGATGTATTACAATCAATATTACAGCCAGTGGTTGATCTTGATAATTTGGAAGTTTGTTTTTGTATTTATGTCGGTGAAGTGCTAACAACTTGTAGAAAATGTCTTCATTAATAAACATAATGTGTAATTGCGAATCGTGACAGATGAGGTTATCAGGAAATAGTACCAAAAAATAAAAAATAAATAAATAAATAAAAAAAAAGGTTTTGCTGTAAAGCAGCAGATCAATTTAAAAATGTAAAACAGTAAATAGTTTCTGTTAATATCAGCAATGTGGAATTGTGATGTTCTATCGAAACGACTACAATAAAGCCCTTAGTGCCCCCTTTTTGGCTTTAGCCACTGCCCCCAAAATGTTTGTGCTCAGCCTTGAATACGACCATACTGTTTTTTTTCCTGCTCCTCTAACTCACGCAACTAAAACGTCTCCTTGTTGCAATATTTCAGGCTTGTTAATTAGCTGATGCACTGAATCCAATAAGCTGAGAAGCAGGAAAAAAATGTGCAAGACAGAAGCAAGTCCTGGAGCAAGATAAATAAAAGAAGAAAATGTGATTGAGGCCATTAAAGGGTTTCACTCATTTAATTATGGAATCACTTCCATTAGTGTCTTCTTTAAAAAAACAACAACAAAAAAAAATACCTACAAAAAAACCCTGGAACACAGCATCCTGATTACTTGGAAATAGAAATGTCCTTGATGTAAACACATCATACACCTGCAGACAAAGCAGGTGATGAATCTCGAGCATAAATAAAGAACAAAAGATATTAAAATACAGCAAAAGAATTCACACACATTAAACTTCATTAATCCAGTTGAAATGTGTATAGTATACTGGATGTACTAAAGATGTATGCGCACAGTGTTAGTTACCGTAGAAGTCTTGTTTAATTCACAGATAATGTTTTCTTTTTCAGAGTCATTTCAAATTTCAATTCTTTTCAGAGCAAACAATGTCTGATTCATTGGGAACGTAAGGCATCAGTGGTGATCTTCTGTACATTGACCCCTGAGCTATCTCCGCCCCTGGATTATCAGCGTTTTGGCAATTACGCCATCTGGAATCTGTAGCTCTTTAAACCCTGCGTGATAAAAGGAGGATTTTAATGACATCCTCTGTGTAAAAAAAAAAAAAAAAAAAAAAAAAAAGGCGTTACAGCCAGGAAATCTGATCGTACGCACCAGCTAGTGTGTTAAAACTGTCTGCGTAATCAGATTTGAATAGAACAGTGAGATGACAATTTTGCACCTATAAATTCTCACACTTTGAAATTATTCTTATGATTTACATTGTTAACACACACAATGAATCATGGGTCTCGATTAAAACGGCTCGGTTTGGAAAACCTTTTTTTTTTTTTTAAAGCGTCAGGGTGAGGCTTTTAATTCCAGAGAGCTGGAAGTGGGGGTGGACTGATATAATACACAATGCGGCTTAGAATCCTTAGATATCAAATGTGTCAACACATGTTACAGTATAACTGTGAGATTCAACTTCATTTAACATTAAGCCAGGTGCTCACTGTGCGATTTTTGGATATGATTTGGTTCAAAAATGTAAAAGATTCCTATAATCCTAAACTGCTGTGAAAGGATTTTGGGACATGCCCACACGGACAGTACAGCAAGAAGAGGCTACCATTAGCGAGAGAAGGCGGGTGTCACGGACATCGACATTATGACAACTGAAAAGCAACAATTGCAAAGGATTTTTCAAAATTGCACAGTGTGCACCCGGCATTACCTTCCAACCGTTGGAATTTCTTTCATGTAACGCAGAAAGACACTTTTTTACGTTTTTGGATCTGATATTTACAAGCTTTTACATAAATTCTATATTTAAAAAAGAAATAAAAAAAAAAAAAAAAGTGGTGGGAGAGAACATCGAATGCAAATGCATAAAGATGCAGTCTTCTGCTAGGTCTTCTGGTGCTTTGCTAAAAAAATAAAGTGCCTTTTTTTTTTTTATATAAATGTAACTTGCATATTATGTGGCATAATTGTGTCAAACCCGACACGACTGTTTATTCATTGATAATCCCTTTTAAAACTTACATCTGTAACAAAATGCTTCTCATCAGACCCAATATACAGAAAGAGAAAAATAATTTAGATTGTTTTGTTCAATGCCTGTCCTTTAATCCAGCGGTGCCCAAACTTTTTTGCGCCACGGACCGATTTAATGTAAGACGATATTTTCACGGACCGGCCTTTAAGGTGTGGCGGATAAATACAACAAAATAAAATGATACGGCCGGCTTAAAAACTGGTCTTTTCTAAATATAATAAACGTGAATCCACTGTGTTGTTTTTTGTTCATGTTGCTAGCTTGGGGGTTTGAATTTAGCGGTAATGTATTATGTGTTAGCGGCCAGAGCAGCCCCTTTAAGATGGTAGCGGATGGAGGTAAGACATGTGACTGAGGCAAGCTTTATGACATGTATTTTCCAAAATAAAACATCGCTCAGAATCAGATAATAAATAAAACGAAAATAATGTAAGTTATGTATTCTTTCTGTGCGGCCCGTGTGTTCAAGAAAGCTTTTTTGTCCATCATACTCCTGCGTCTGCTTTATTTTTCTCTCCTGCAGGAGGAACTTCCGGAATCGTGTTTCCTTTCTTCATCTCGAGTCCTTTGACCCAGGTGTAGGCGAACGAGCCTCCGAGGACCATCATGTTGCTGCTCCACCACAGCAGGCTCTTGTGCGATTGCTCGATCGCGATCGCGATGACCGTCTGTGCGCACGCCTTCGCCGTGCCGGACACGTTGTGAGTCAGTGGACTGGTGAATTTAATCTGCATGCCTGTCACGTATCCGATGGCAAAGCCGAAGATGCCCCCGAGGACCATCATGCCCCAGAAATGGACGTCCGAGGCGTGGCTGAAATCGAAGATGCGTGGCAACTCTCCGAAAGCGATGATCAGTGGGATGAAGAGCACGCACGCGTTTAGGTTGTTATAGTACGATAGCCTCCAGATGCTTCCATCCACTGCAGGCATCACTTTCTTGGTGTAAATGGCATTTAAGGAGACGCAGGCACTTGCCAGGACCCCGAATGCCACCCCGATCCAGGAGAGGGAGCCGGCGGCATCTTCCTGGTCCACACCGAGCCAAAAACCACCTGAGAAAGAACATCACACAACAGTAGAAGATCGGATCATTTTAGTGACTTGGTTCTTTGAATCTTGTTCATCAAAATGAACGAATCTTTTGAGGAGTCATTTAGTTCATTTGATTCCTTTGATCACAAATAAAATAAATGTTAATATTTTCAATAAGCAGATTCCACACCATATACAAACATTGACTATAGTTCTAATAATGAAAATATGACAATGCAGCTAAGGACAAATTATGATCGACAGAATGAGTAGCTTCACCTCTCATATCTTATTTTTTACAATAACGATGGGGGTCATGTGATCAAAGAAACGAGGACTCCTGAGGTGAACTTCTCAATTCTGTTTCCTGTACTTAACCTACGGAGCTTTCGTGATGCTTTTATGCGTGTCCAGTAGAAAATGAACGAATCACTCTTTGAGACTACACGTTCTTCCATCTCTACACATTACACTCAATTTGGCGGTGTTATTACAATGACAACTTTTTTGTGTACACCATTTTACTTTTTTAATCCGCCTACATTTTTGCTCACTGTATTGTGGCTTAATGTGAAAAGCTGGGCGAGATTTTTGCACCTCTGGCCATCTTCGGCCGACAGTCGAAAAGAAATTGATTTGGTCGCAGATACACTTACAAAGATCTTTCAAGATGGACATTTTCGAGAAAAGCTTGCCATCGTGAGGAAAAGCCGGTCAAAAAACGGTTCAAAACAGTTAAGCGTTTTCATGAACCATTTATACTTTTGTGTTTTCTTTCCTGTCGAATTAGAACAAAAACCACACAATTTGCCTTTCAAATCCCCATGAAATCTGTAATGCACAGATAAAAAAAAAAAAAAAGAAAAAAAAAAAAAAAAAAAAAAAAAGAAATCACTGGGTCATTTATGGGGTTAATATCGATAATATCTTCCGCTAGAGATGATGCATGTGGGTGAGGTAGCTGTGGTTCCAGTTAAAAGAGACTTGTTGAATTGTGTTCATTGGGTTTTTTTGCTCTAGTAATAGTATTCATTCTGCGTTTCTGTATAATATTGATATTTGCTATAGCCGTGGCTTCATAATGATGGTATTAAAAGGTGGATTGATTCAGGTAGAACACCAACACCTCCATCATTGTTTAGCTTTGGGGTTTTTTTTTTTAATGCAAATCATGGCTTTTCTCACAGATGTTGTTGCATCGTTCAAGATGTGTCATCCCAAGAAGATGACTGAGAAACTTGGTGTTTCAGTGGTAGTTTAGTGGTTTAGGAATTGAACTTGGGATTGGAAAGCGAGTCCAAATACCAGCCACACCACACTCCCTGGCCCCTGAGCAAGGCCCTTAACCCCATATCTGCTCAGGTGTATGACTGAGATAAATGTAAGTCACTTTGGATTAGAGTGTTCTGCCGAATGCCATCGAAGCAACATAAATGTCAATGTAAATACAACTAAGTACAATACAATGGTGATGCCAAGTTCACCATGAGTGCTCTGTACACCAACTTTTAACTGTATACGTGACTGTGTAAACACGTTCAGAGGATCTGATGGAGGAGTTCGGCTTGAAGCCTGAGCACACGGACATACCCAGAATGACGCCACAACACAGCAGGGCGTTTAGTGACGTGGTCTGCTTGAGGATGACGTAACTGAAGAGGACGTTGAACACCGTGCTCAGTGAGCGGCCCACCGTGTAGAAAGCGACTCCGACGTGTTTCAAGCACAGGTTGTTGAAGGTGATCATGGAGATGAAGACGAGAGAGAGGGGCAAGATCTGGAGCGACACTTTCATATCCACTTTAATGGAGGGGAAGTCCACGTAGCCCGGTTTCAAAGACGACAACAAGCTCATGAGGCCGCAGAGTCCCACACTCACCACGCACTGGAAGAACGTGACGAAGAGCGGCGCGTCCATATTCTTACTGTCCAGCAGGTGGTTGTTCATGAAGACCATGGCGATGGACACAAACCAGTACAAAGCCACCACAAACGCGATCTTTATCGCCCGCAAGAGGAACGACTCCTCCTTTCCGTCCTCCTCCTTGGGGTCAGAGTTGCTCAAAGCCATTTTTAAAATCCTCGAGCGTTTCAACTGAGTCCTGTTCATAGTGAAAAATCAGAGGGTCAAACTCACAAATTATAACACTATCATGAACTGTACTTTGTCTTGTCTCACTGTGCTACATAAAATACCAAAAAATGTGTTGTACCCCATTCCAAAAAAAAGTGGAAATCCAAGTAAACACGAAAAATAATCAACACTCGTGTATTTCAGTGCACTTCCGGGATCCGGAGGACCCTTAGGTAGCTTCGTGTACGCCTGAATTAAAATCGTGCTGCTTCAATTGTGTACACGAGAATTTTCGTTTATAGTAAAGCATGTACACTGTTTAAAATAGCATGTTACATTGTTTTTTTTTTTGTTTGTTTTGTTTTTTTAAGTTTGCAGAAATGGTCTTTAAAACGGCTTTAAAAAGTGGCGCATGCGCAGTAACTCCATTTTCTTAAACCAGCATCATGCACTAATCAGGCGATTTTTATTGAACATAACATTTATACATCAAGAATTAGGATAAAAAAAGTATCAAAAGAAAGAAACATGCCAGGTCTTTCTACATAAGCGATAAAAACTAACAAGTGCTGTATTTGTTTGATCTCTGGAAATGTGGACGTGGTGTAGTAACACTACAGACAAGAAATCTCCACTGTCAGACTTACACTATAAAGCATCACATCTTCACTCACTTGAAATGAAAAAAGGACCAAATTCATGTTGAGAAAAAAATGTATAAGTATTTATATATAAGGAAATATTATAATTACCTGACTGGATTGTTCCCTGAGCAATGAGGCACTTTGCAGTTTTTTTCTGCGTCAGACAAGGAAGTGATAATAAACTCCTCCTTCAGATAGCAGCCAGGTAACACATTATGCAAACTAAACTGGACTTTCCTGACAGGTTACTTGTGCTGCTGAGAATCTGGTATTGAAAAGGTTAATGGGTTGTGATTTTAATTTCCAAGGACATAAATCATGTCCAGTAGGTTTTTATTGTCATTTCAACCATTTACAGTACAGCAAACAGTGAAACAAAGCAGCCTTCCAAAGGACCAAAGTGCATAAGACATCATAGACGAACAAAAAGTAACACAAAACGACACACCTTATAAATTTATATCACACTTATATCAATTGTAAAAGAGCAGAGGACACAAATATACTGTACTGCTGTTTCAAAGACACGTATATATGCTAAGCATGCAATTTTATAACAAAATATAAAACATGATGCTTATAGACCTGGATAGATCAGATCTGGCATACTAATGGTGATAATAATCATTCTAATATGTTTAATAGTTATAGCACATTTCTCATGCTCCTGGATGCTTCACAATAAAGGACGATGCACAACAGTCAATCATATAGATATGGATAATTTTCCAGACCAAAAAAAATATATATTATGAGTAGTAATATTGGGAGAAGAGATTGGTTTTAAGATGAGCTTTAAATTGATAGCTAGAGGTGGGTGACTGAGTTCCATAAGTGCCAGAACACAAAAAAACCGGCAGGC